>JAOPSE010000037.1:20908208-21024292 GCA_029449295.1 Zea luxurians
TCCATGATCTAGGAATGTCGTTGCCGTCCATATCCTTCAATCTGTAGGAACCGGGTCTTGACGAGATACTACCAAAAAGGGGCCCTCCCACTTCAGCTGTAATTTGCCTGCTGTCTCAGGGTTGGCTACTCTTCGAAGTACCAAGTGTCCTGGTTCAATGTTCTTCAGCTTGACTTTTCTGTCACGCCACTTTATTGTTTCAGCTTGATATTTATTGATGTTTTCCACAGCTTGAAGTCTGATCCCTTCAATAGCATCTTTTTCTACAGAGCAATCAGCTTCGTCTTTGCCTTCTGCCGAAGCTACTATCCTTATTGATCCTGCTTTGGCCTCTTCTGGGTTATTGCTTCGTCACCGAACAATAGTTTAAAGGGCGTAAAACCTGTTGACCTTGACACGGTTGTATTATGGCTCCATACCACTTTGATTAGCTCGTCAGGCCATTTTCCCCTGGGCTGGTTGAAGATTGACTTCATTATTCCTGTCATTATGATCCCATTAGCTCTTTCGACAAGTCCATTTGACTCTGGGTGTCGAACTGATGCAAAATGGATCTTCGTGCCAATTTGATCACAAAATTCTCTGAAGGCTTCAGAATCAAACTGTGTCCCATTGTCCACAGTAATAGCCTTCGGCACTCCGAAGCGACAAACAATGTTCTGCCAGAAAAACTTTTGAATAGTAAATGAAGTTATTGTGGCTAAGGGCTTTGCCTCAATCCATTTGGAAAAATACTCCACTACTACTACCACATATTTTAAGTTCCCCTGTGCTGGTGGTAATGGGCCTAGCTAATCAAGGCCCCATCTCTGCAACGGCCAAGTGGGTTGTATTAATTGAGTTAAAGACGAAGGTTGTTTTGATCTCTTGCACATTTCTGACAACCTTCGCACTTTTTGGACTATATCCGCTGCATCCGAAGCTGCCTTTGGCCAATAAAATCCTTGGCGAAAAACTTTCCCAAGCAAGGGCCTAGATCCAATGTGAGATCCACACAGGCCTGCATGTATTTCCTTCATTAATTCTATACTTCGGATCTGGATAAACACTTGAGCAATGGGGAACAAACCCACGCTTGTACAACTCCCCTTCTATTATGACATATGGTCGAGCTCTTGCTTCTATTCTCCTGTTATAAGCTTCGCCGTCTGAAAGAAAATTACCCTGAAGGAAAGAGACAATCTCAGTTCTCCAATCCTCGCTATAAACAGGGGATATATTAAGGATTGCTCTTTCAAGAAGCTCGACCGAAGGTGCTTTTATTGTTTCGAAAAATACTTCCGAAGGTATAGGCAGCTCCTGGGCTGCTGACTTGGCCAACAGATCAGCATATTCATTCTCTCCACGAGGAATATTTTTGACAGAGAAACCTTCGAAAGAAGCCTCAATCCTTCGGACTGTATCTAGATACTTTTCAAGCTTCGGGTCTCTTGCTTTATAGCTCTTGTCAACATGACCTGAAATAACTTGAGAGTCAGTTTTAAGAATGGCCCTTCTGATTCCCATTGCCTTCAACTTCCGAAGACCCAAGAGCAGAGCTTCATACTCAGCGATATTATTTGTGCAACTAAAATCAAGTTGTGCCGCATAAACAAGTTTTAACTTTGGAAGGTGAAACCAAACACAGCAGCCGCTCCTGCTCCGAAGGTTCCCCAAGACCCATCGCAAAACACTGTCCATGCTTCGGCATCTTTATTTATTTCTTCCTCCTGAGCCCATGGCGTCCAGTCAGCAATGAAGTCTGCTAACGCCTGGGACTGAATCGAGGATCTATGAACATAATCAATACAAAATTCATTGAGCTCTACAGCCCATTTTCCAATCCTTCCATTAGCTTCTCAGTTTATCATCCTTCAGATGTTGTGAAGAAGGAACAATTATGTTGTAAGCTTGAAAATAATGCCGAAGCTTCCTGGAGGCCATCAAAACAGCATACAGTACCTTCTCCAATTCTGTATAATTTTTCTTCGACAAACTAAGAACCTCGGATACGAAATATATTGGGGCCTGCCTCTTAACTTGGCCTTCAAGCTTCTCCTGGACAAGTGCTGCACTTACCGCTGAGTGCGAAGCTGCCACATATAATAACAAAGGAGCCCCTGGCGTTGGTGGAGTTAATGTTGTTAGATCTATCAAATATTGCTTCAGCTCTTCGAAGGCTTTCTGCTGGACTGGTCCCCATTGAAAGACTTCGGCTGACTTCAGTACTTCGAAGAATGGTAAGTTTCTCTCTGCTGATCTGGATATGAATCTGTTGAGAGATGCCAGCCTTCCCGTCAATCTTTGAGCCCCCTTTTTTGTACTTGGTGGTTCCATTCGAAGTATAGCTTCGATTTACTTGGATTAGCCTCAATTCCCTTTGTTGAAACTAGACAACCAAGAAATTCCCCTTCTTAACTCCGAAGACACATTTTTCTGGATTCAGCTTTAAACCAGCCTGTCTAAAATTAGCGAAGGTCTCCTGTAAATCAGCAATGTGGTTATCTTGCTTCGTGCTTTTTACAATAATGTCATCAACATAAGTTAGTACATTCCTGCCTATCTGAGAATGGAGAACCTTCGCTGTCATTCTGCTGAAGCTTCCTCCAGCATTTTTAAGCCCCTCAGGCATCCAAAGGTAGCAATATGTCCCACTAGGGGTTATGAAGCTGGTTTTTGGTTCATCCTCCTTCTTCATCCAGATTTGATGATAGCCTGAATAGCAATCCAGCAAACTCATAAGCTCTGACGAAGCTGTTGCATCGACTAAGGAATCTATCCTTGGCAATGGAAACTCGTCCTTCGGACAAGCCTTATTGAGGTCAGTAAAATCAATACACATTCTCCATTTACCATTGGCCTTCTTCACCATAACAGTGTTAGCCAACCATTCTGGGTATTTTACCTCTCTAATAACTCCAGCACTAAGAAGTCTTTTCACTTCATTCCGAGCACCTTCGGCTTTATCATCAGACATCTTTCGAAGCCTCTGCTTTCTGGGTCTAAAGGATGGATCGACATTGAGTGAATGCTCAATAACATCCCTGTTAACTCCACAAAGATCATTAGCTGACCAAGCAAAAACATCTTTATTGTTGAACAGAAACCTTATCAAGGTTTTTTCCTACTCTTCAGACAATTGATATCCCAATAGCACCTTCTGATCTGCTATATCCTCACATAAGAGCATGGGCTTTCGGTTGATCAGCTGAAGCAAGCTTTTTCCCTTCTGAACTTGTATTGCTGACAGGCCTCAGCTCCATCTATGTTATGGATTGCTTTTGAATCTGTCCAATTTCCTTCAGCCCTTCTGGTAGCTTCCTAACTTCCATGAATAGCAATAGGCCCTTGGTCCGAAGGTATCTTCATGTAGAGGTAAGCTGGGTGAAGAATTGCTTCGAAGGCATTGAGAGTACCGCGACCAATGATAGCATTGTAAGGATACTCCATGTCAACAATATCAAACACAATTTGCTCAGTCCTTGTGTTGTTAACAAATCTGAAGGTTACTGGCATGGTAATCTTCCCAAGTGCTACAATTTGCCGCCCTCCGAAGCCACAAAGAGGGTGCATAGCATCATGGATCTTGTCTTCAGGCTCCTGCATTTGTCTGAAAGCTTTAGCAAATATGATATCAGCTGCGCTGCCTGTGTCAACCAAAACATTATGGACCAGAAATCCTTTGATCACACAAGAGATAACCATAGCATCATTGTGTGGGTAATCCTTGAGTTGAAGATCCTCTTGAGAGAAGGTAATTGGAATGTGAGACCATCTTGACTTGATGAAGGGTCCTTGCACCTCAACATGCTGTACCCTTCTCTGTGCTTCCTTCTTCTGCTTTTTGTTGGCTGGCTCTAAGCATGAACCACCTGTTATCGGGAGCACCAGCTTTGGGGCCGAAGCAGGTCCAGCTTGATCGTTGAACGAAGCCATCAGCTCAAAAAAGTGGAAGTGTGTTGACCGGAGGTGGGCGCCAATGTTGGGGACTTGTTCTCAAATGCTATGAATCAAGAACAAGGCAACATGATGATGTTAAATATTAAATACCCTTCGTCCGCTGAAGCATTATCTCCTCAAGGGTTTAATGAACTTCGGACGAAGGATATAAACATAATATTACGAAGGTGACAAAAATAACATAAAACGATGTAAAATGTAAAACATTAAAGATAGATATGCTGGAGATAAATGATACCATTCACATATTTCTTTTTAATACAATGTTTAAGGTATGATTATACCTTCGCCTTGACAAGCAATAATTCCCGAATGATGCTTTCGCAATTACAGGAATGCGTGAACAGTAAAGGGATACTGTTCACTATTTATAGACACAGGACACAGCCTGTGAACAATTACAATCATACCCCTCATAAAGTTTATAACATCGACTCAAACTCTTATGGACTAAAAGGTCATTCTATCTTTAAGTCGGTTTGTAACTCTGAAGCTTCATCGGCGACACCCTTCGGCATTACGTACATACAGCTTCAACCGAAACTGTTTCTTCCTTCAGGACCTTCGGCGACGAAGCATGGTCCCAACACTTACTAAATTTTTCCGTTTGTTAAATTTAAGAATGCATGCATGCTCGTCCTGAACGACCTCCCAGCAATGAAAAAGGGATTAGGGAAGAACTCCCATCCCCTAAGGTGGCCTGTGGGGCCTAAATACTTAGCCACCTAGCTACCCTTCTATCATCCTAAGGCTTCACGTCCTAGGTCCATCCTGCTCGTCCTACGATCTATCCAACATTGTTTCTACCAAATTTTATTTTGAAAAGGGATGGTATTCATATTTTATTGATTCCTCTGTGGTGGTACAAGCTCCGATACCAGCTGTGGCGGAACTGCCTGAATTATTCCAACTTAAGTGCCTAAGCCCTGCCTTAGAGGCTAGACCACACTTAAATGGGAATAACCCGTCAATTCCTCGGATCTAGTCCGACACGACCACTGACAGGATCAAGTACCACACTCTCACTCGATGGTGAGTCACAGAGCAAATACAATAAAGCATAAAACCATGCAGGTAAGAGTGTTAAATTATTACATCATCATCATCGGAGTTTTGCAAAAGTGACCATCATTGTTCGAAGTGCAGCGGAATAAAACTAACGGAAAATAAACAGAGAGATGGGGAAGCCTGTCCCATCACTCCTCATGCTCCTCCTCAGCCGAGGCGGGGTCCCACTCGACAGTCCAACCCGATGGCAAGATGGACGGTCAAGTCACTCCAGCAACCATGTCCTCCAGAGAACCTGTAAAATTATGCCACAAGCAAGGCTGAGTATACTAATACTCAGCTAGACTTACCCGGTGTGAGGAGTCTACTCCTCTACCTCTAGACATGCAGCTGTTTGGCTGTGGGGTTTGGTTGCCAAAAGCACTAGCTGAGTTTCTAAATCAAGTTTTAACTTTGTCAATTTAAGTGTGACTCTCTTAAGGCTATATATGTACTATCTACTCATACATAGTAGCAAACATTTTTAGCAATCAACATCTTGTATCAACTCATCACATTTCCACTTGTTACTCAATGTAGCAGCATGGATCAAGCAGTCTCATTAGCTACGAGAAGCAGACAATTCGAATCGAGTTTTTAAACCTTGCAAAGTAAACCTAAACACACGACGTGGCGAGGCACTCCGTCCCCACACACATCAACCGTCCCCATCGATTCCCTGGCAACAGAAAGGGGCTCACCGCCTTGGCGTACAATGCCTCACTGACCCCGACTGCCGTCGTGCAGTGACCGCACTTGTACCCACCATAACCGGAATGGGAGACCACGTCTCAGGTCGCGTGAGGAGGGCAATCTGCGGGCAGGTTCACTCAGGTACTAGGCTTACCGATTTACCATATTTCTCGGTATGTGTTTAGTACGTTCAAACGCTTGACACACGGTACCACACCTTAATCCTTATTCAAATTTTCATTCCGTAGACAACCAATCCCCATGGATTGTTGCCCACAAACCAACCTCATTATGATATGAAAGTGAGTACAACAAATTCTTGACCTCGCGCGAGTGCTGGAAAAATCACTCGACTTCTACCGGGATCCCTAATTAGTAAAGCAGCTACTCGACCTAGCACACTAGTATCCATCTCAAAAAGGATTCCTGAGATCATGCAACTAGGGTTTCAAACAACTCCTATACTTAAGTGCATAATCAATCCTACAATCATTAAGTATAGTAAAATAGCATAAATAACAGGTTATGCATAAAACCGGGGCTTGCCTTCCAAAGCTGTGGAAGGCAGATCCTCTAGTGCAGACTCGGGTGCTGGATCTAGGGCTACCTCCTGAGCAGCTCCTTGCTCCAGCACGAGGACGTACTCTCCGTCAGCGAGGTTGCAATCTATCGGAATGCAATGCATATGTATGTCATGATTATGCAGGATTGAATAACATTATGCTAATGGAAGAAAAACTAAGTTAGTTGGTAACTTAGGGTTTCTTGGTTATACGTGGCTTTTAGTGGTTTATGTTTATCACTCCAGGTTTAGGTTTTGCTAAGGATACGCATAGTGGATTTATATTTTCCTTATATATTTTAGTGGACAATTTACAAGGGTTTTAGGGTCACACTAATTTCCATCATTCATTTTCCCCTCCTTTATTTTCTATTTATGAATTTTAGTGTGGGTTTGAACTACAACAGTGATTTCAAAATTTTCAAAAATCTTGTAAAAATTACAGTGGGTTGCCATTGGTCATTATAGCCTGTTCTAGGAATTTGGGGCTTAAAATAAAAGGCTATGCTTTAGACAAAAATGACAAAAGTTGTGTAAAATGGGCCACTTTGAACTACATCTCTTCATTAGAGATGAGTTCTTTCCTAAGGGTTATTTTTGTTGGTATCTAACAGTAATAATAAACCTCTATGCCAAAAATCACAAAAAGTTAATTGGTGGTTATTTAGTTGTGATTTTCTAAAGTTTTATGCCAAAAAGGTGCTTATAATTAACTTGTCATTTGAAAAATATCAAACAACAGATTTTGTATTTTTCTTATGTTCATAATAACAAAACATTAGTTATCCCAAGGGTTGGGGTGTTCTCTCCTTGGGGTTATTTTTCTAGGGTTTTTCTAAGTTTTTCTTGTTTTCTTAAAATAAAAGGGATCCTACTTATTTTATACTAAACCAGGGTATAATAGATTTTTCTAGTAAACTACATTGAATAAGTACTCTAACAAAAATAGGGGTGCCCTCTAGTTCATTATTTAAATCATCTTTTCTATTTTTCTTAATCTTAAGCATATTGTAAAATAAATGGCAAAAACTAACTTAATGGGTTGGATAGAGAGTTTTAGCATTTTTAAACAGGTCAGTAGGTGGACATAAACTTCTCCAAATTTTTCTAACTTTAGTCAAATAGTGCAACTATTTTTATCCCTATTATTTAGCTTTTGGTCAAAACAATAATTAAATCAGAACCCTAAAGTTTTCTGTAGTACTTAAGGGTTTTATATTTTTCCTAGGCAGTTTACATTATTTAAAGCCTGACAAAATTGGTTTGACCAAATTTGGATGAATAAAACAGGAGTTATGAATTTTTAAAGTTTCTGCTCAAATTTAAAATCAGATTTAATAAAGGTTTTCTGGAAAAGTAGTTTACACCGAGGACCCTGGGGTATTTCCAAACTAACTCTCTCAGTTATACCCCCGCGCTACTATTCATTTGAGTCACTGACAGTTCAAAAAGCCCCCTGACCTTTCCTTCTTCTTCCCCGAAGTCCTTCCCCCAATGCAAACAGTACCCGCGGGAAAGAAAAGGGCGGCGCGGCTTACCGGCGGGGAGATAGGTCCGGCGAGGGGCAGGGTTGGCTCGGGAGGCCCTGGCGGTCACAGCGATGTACGACTCGACGGCGGGGATGGCCGGAATCGCCCGGTCCACGTGCGCAGGCGGGTGCTCTTGTCAGCGGCGGGTGTGCCGGCCAAACCACGGCGATCTAATGCAATCCAATGGCACGGTGAGCTCCACGGGGTGACGTAGAGACTGTGTGCACAAGGAATTGGAAAATGGTTCAGTGGATTACCCGGTCCACGCACTCCGGCGGGGTTGTGAACTCCGGCGACCATGGACTGGCCTCTCCGGCGAAGCAGGCTTCGATTCTTCGCTCGGGGAGCTTCATCGAGGTGTGCTCACTCGTCTCCGAGGGTTGGACGGGGTTGGGAAAGGCTGGGCTGGCCGGTCTATGACGGCAGGGGCTCGGGTGGCCGCGGACACGCCGTGCACGGGCAAACGACGGTGAGTTGAGCTCCGGTGAGGTTTGAGCGTGCGCGGAGAAGTGTGGTCGACGCTTGAGTGGGCTTTATAGGCGCGGCGCACATGGGAGACACGGGCGCGGCTCGGTGCGGCGCGGGGTCGAGCGCGGGCGTGCTCTGGCGTGCGCAGAGCGCGTCGAACACGTGGAGCTTTTCTTCTGCCCTTGTTCCACAGCTCACCCAAGTCGCAAACGTGCGAATCTTCGCAAAAATCCGGTGCGAGTCTTTTCCTAGCACCTAGGGCTGTCTCTCATCTATGAGTTGCCATGGCAGACATGGCCTAGGTATGGAGATCTTCGGTCGCCAAATCAGGTATGTCACTCTGCCCACCTCGCGACAAAAACCATGCCAAGGCATGTCAAACGTCAGAGTCTTGGGCTCAACTTTTTCCAGTGGGTTCCCTAGGTGGTATGCCACATTTTTGGTATAGAACATAGGTGGTTTTGGTGCCATCTTCAAGGTGAACACGGTTGATCTTTAGTGTAGGTGTAGTTTTTGACTTAGAGAGAATTTGAGAGCTCTAGCTCTCACTCTACTTGGAGATTTGATTTGGGGTTTCTCCAGGGGTCTTTTTGCAATATTTCCTCCCTATAATTGTAGGTTAATAAGTCACTTAACTTTGTGCCAAAATTTTAACTCATGGTTTGCACAAATGCTCATTCTCTCCCCCTTTCAACCATGGCTTTGGAAGGGAGGGTTCAAGGGGGGGTCTAGGGTTTATTCTCCTCTTGTCCAAGGTGGTAAGTGCACAAAAGCTTGAGTGTTGCTCTTAGGTCATTAACATCCTTGATTAACCCATGGCTTCCAAGGTTCTCATGTTCTTCTCAAGTTTCTACCACATGTGATCACAGTCACCAGTGCATAGATGTGCTCTAGCAATGGTAACACCTGAGGTGTTACAGAGTGGGCAGATTTGAAGAAAAAATTAAGTAGTAATTAGTATAGAAATCTTGATTTGAGTAGAGTTTGAGTGATATGAATACTTACAACTTTTATACCATTGGATAAATACATGATACTGGATTTATTATATGTAATAATCAGATTACCACCGATATACAAGCTGCAAATGGTTCATTGGTGCATCTCAATGTGAAATTGAATGGTCATTGTTAAACTATAGGGAAGCAGAAAGATGTCGTTTATTAATGTTTCATGGGTGTCAGGTAGAAGAATGTAGTTGTTGATGTTTCAAAAATGGCTGGTAGAAGAAATAAATTTGGTCGTTAATGCTCCATACATGGATGTTAGAACTAAAAACTTGGTTGTTAATGTGTCATATGTGGTCGCTAAAGGTTACAAATATGATCATTAATGAATCATGGCAGCTTGTACACAATTATTAACGATGAAAAATGTCATCGTTATTTCGATAATTGTGGTCGTTAATACTGTATAATTGACGACAATCACATATGTCATCGTTAATCATGTAACGACCGGAATCCTCATGTGGTCGTTATTACAATTAATGATGGGACTTTTAACGACCATCGACGACCACATTTTTGTGGTCGTTACAAACTTTTAATGACCACATATGGACTTTTAACGACCACATATCCCATGGTTAAAACATGTTTCTCCTGTTGTGTTTGGTATTTACTTGCACTTAGTAACTGCTAATAAAGTTTTGACCAACTTATAAAAGCAATGCTCAGCTTTAACCATTATTTATTGATCAGCCTTACACTCCACATGAACTCCCACCTTTGGTGAGTTCATGCACATTATTCTCCACAACTTGTTGAGCGATGAACATATGTGAGCTCACCCTTGCTGCCTCACACCCCCCCACAGGTGAACAGTAGGTGGTCGAAGAGGAGACGCATAACGAGGAGTTCGACTTGATCTAGGTGGCGTCTCCCAGTCGACTTTATGGCGCCAAGGATGGACTTTAGTTCGTTTTATATTTATCTTTTATTTTGTAAGACTTCCATGTAATAAGTACTCTGATGATATTGTGACATTTATCTCTATACATTCTGTTATTATATGTGTTTTCTTCTTTGGCGCATATATGAGATGCACCCGGCTTTATCCCTTAAATTCGGGTGTGACAACAAGCAAGGCTGAGGGGTTTGGTTTCCCAAAAGCACTAGCTGAGTCTAAAACAGGTTTTAGCTTTTTAGGTTCTAGAATAATACTTTTAGACTAGATGAGTACCTAGCTATCCCCTCATGGTAGCAAGCAATTTAGTCAACCAACATATTTTGCCAGTATCCTCATTTCCACTTATTACTCAATGCAGAACAATGGATCAAGCAGTCTCATTAGCTGCGAGAAGCAGACGATTCGAATAGAGTTTTAACCTTGCAAGGTAAACCTAAACACGCGACATGTAGGGGCACTCCGTCCCCACACATATCAGTCGTCCCCATCGATTCATCGGCAACAGATCAGGGCTCACGACCTTGGCGTACAATGCTCTATTGACCCCGACCACCGCCATGCAATATCCACATTTGTACCCACCATAATCCGGCATGGGAGACTCCGTCTCAGGTCCAGTGAGGAATAAAGTCTGCGGGCAGGTTCAATCAGGTACTAGGCTTATCGGTTACCATATTTCCTGACATATGTTTAGTACGTTCAAACGCTTGACACAGGTATCCACACGTTAATCCTTATTCCAATTTCGTCTCGTGGACAACACATCCCCATGGTTCCGTGTCCATAGACCATCATCGTTCTGTTATCAAAATAGATACAACCAATTCCTGACCTCGCGCGAGTGCTAGAAAAATCACTCGACTTCTACCGAGATCCTTAGTTAGCATAGCAGCTACTCGACCTATCATACTAGTATCCATCTCAAAAAGGAATCGTGAGTTTATGCAACTAGGGTTTCAGGTAACTCCTACACTTAAGTGCACGGTACAAGCCTACAAACATTAAGTGTAGTAAAATAGCATATATAACGGTTATGCATAAAACCGGGGCTTACCTGGAATCCAACACTATAGTGTTCGCTAGATGATACTCGCCTGGCGAGCATCTCCTATCTTGGTGCGTGTTCAGTCCATCCATCTTTAAGTTGTTGACCGGCTTTGCCTTGTGGTCGGCTCCACTTTGCGTCCTTCATTTCGCACGATCAACATCTCTCAGTCCTAAATGAGATGCAAGATGCATATGTATGAACAAGATGAAAAATAGCACAAGACACTCCAAGGCACATGGTAGCGAACTAAACATGAAATCATAAGACACCGTAAACAACCACACGCGCTAGCATTAGCTATCTACACGACATCGAGCGCACAACGTCAACACCACTGGAAGGACGATGATTACTACCTATAATCAACCAGCACAAACACGACACCACACGTACAAGCATTTACCACAGTCACTTTAATCATTTATTAGTTACTCTATTATTAAACTACTTAGGCACACGTACATCCACTGTGACTTCTAAACGTCATACAGACAAACTTGGTTTTATAGGGAATAATCACTTAATCGGGTTCTACCAACATTCTCAATATTCTAATGTAAGCACACACCCAAGAGAACACATAGAAGGTGTTAGCCTAATCACAATGTCTTTTTATACTAGTCTAATGAGGTTGGTTATTTAGTAATATTATATTAGTAGAGCAAGTATTAAAATGGTAACATATCATTAGTTGGGTTTCTCGTCCATATAACGACGCTTGCCAAAAGTGATTACGCTGAGCTACTCCTAGACTTTAACCAATTTAGTTCACTATCATTATTACTTCGTTCAATCAAGATCAAAACAAACAAGCAGTTGACTCAAGACAAACACAAAAGAGTGGAGCAATCAACCATAATCAATTACGATTAGGATAGCAGCACATCAGTTACTTATTTCAGTCATAACTCACAAGATATTCATCCAAAATAGTGATCAAATACTTTTTGTAAAGCATAAGAAACACTTTACAGCTTTGGTATTGTCAGCTCAAGGTGATTAGACACTTAACAAGGTTAAATAGTGATAAACAACAGTTATGTTCAGATTTGGACAGATTCAGACTTGCGACTTCAAATATTCATAACTAGAGACTTAGGCATCCAAATCAATTGATCTTAGACTTTCTGGAAAGATAATGAAATTGCCTACAAATCATTATGAACATCACAGGTTGATTTAACATGTATCAAGAGTAAAAGATACTATGAAGGCTTTGCTGTCCAGAACTGGACAGATTCAGTCTTCACACTTTAAATATCTATAACTCGAGCTTTAGACTATCAAAAAGTATGATCTAAGACTTTTTTGGAAAGCTTAATAAAATAACTACATAACTTTTATAATCACCAAGAAGTGGTTCAAATTTTAATCAACCCAAACAATATAGTTTTCGAAATCTATCCAGACAGTGGATAGAACACAGCAACCATTTTGTAAAATTCATAACTCTTAAACTATCAGGCCTATGGTTATGAAGTTCTAACACCAGAAAGATAAGAAAATAATCTACAACTTTTTTGTGACCACCAAGAACTGATTTTAACATTAACTTAAGCAACCATTGCAATCTCTGAAATCTGTACAGAAATTGGACAGATTTAGGTACTGAACTTGTGAGAAGCATAACTTCTAAAACATTAATCCTTAGCTCATGAACTTTTAGGACGAGCTAGATATATAAGTGAACTAAAACTTTTATATAATACATATTTACAGAAAACACAATTTAGTTTACTAGATTAATCACACAACCAAAATTGTACACGCAGGAATTTCAGTTTGCTAGCACAAGAGCACTCAACTAAATCACCAAGCAAAATCATAGACAAATAGTACTACCAATTCTCAAGTCTAATTTATCATGACCTAGTTATCAAGTTTCAATTTATATCAAAACACTTAAGCATTTCAAGAAACATGCATGCTTTTGTTTACTTCTAATTTTTCACTAACTCTTCTTATAATTATAAAATGGGTGTTATTTAGCACCATATGAAACTATCTAATTTGGGGCCAGAATTTTTTTGAGGCATAGGTAATAATAAACTATGACTAATATATAAATTTCACATGCTCAGATCTTATATATTAATTACTACAAAACGAATAAATTGTTATTGCAATAAAGCATGTGAGAGCAAGTTAAATCTAAAACTAATTATTTTTTGTGGATGCATGACCATATTAAGTTTTCTTAGGCTACTATAATATCATGCAAGGACAGTGGAACACCATTTTCCATTTTTACATTCATATATTATTTATAAACCATTTAAACTACATAATATGCATCAAACAAGTTAAATCACTAACTCAGAGATACATGCACCACAATTCATAAAATGTTTACTAGTCACCAAGCATCACACAGAGGGTCTTCTATACAAATTTCAATCTATTTAGAGAATTAGAGCTACAGATCCAAAAATAACAAGCAAATCAAGACGTCAGTCACACAAACATGTTCTTCTACGTCACGAACGCACAGGAAAGGCATGGCCATCGGCCGGCTGTCCTGGCCGCGGCTTGCCGGCATCGGTCGGACGCAACAGAGGGGCCAAGACGTCCCTGGGGGAAGGCGCACCCAGCCCCGGCGCTGGTTGAGCCGGCAGTGGCTCCAGGTGGCCCGGGCATGGTGGCCTACGACCATGCCAAGGCAGCAGCAACGGCGACATGCTCAGACGAGGAGAAGAGGACCAAGAAGTGGATGGGCTAGGTCAATGGATGATGGGGAAGAGTCTGGCGTGCTTGGTGCTAGGTTTTATAGGGAAGTGGCGTGTGGAGAGGAGCTCCAGTGCATGTCCATGGGTGGGGCATACTGCCTAACACGTGGCAGATTGCTTCTTCACGTTTTCAAATGGCTACTGAGGCCTATAGCGTGCGAATTTGGCTAAAATCGCTGCAACAAATATCTTCCTTGATCTGCACTCTTCCTATCTTGTGTAGAACCCATGGCGAGTTATGGTTTAGTTAGTGAGTTATTTGCTTCCTAAGTGGGGTTCGTTAGTATGCCGATTTCAGTGGAAAAACCCATGTCAAGTGTGTCAAACCATGTGCTTTGGTTCTCAAATTTTTTATATGGTGTGCCTCTAGTAGTTACCAATAACGTTTATATTTGGCCCAACTTGAGTTGCTTAAAAAAATTAGAGAACACAAGACGTCAACCCGATCGACACTGATTCCAGACTTAGAAGGATTTCAAATCCCGAAATCAGATTTTTATTCTGTCGTGAGGGCATTGTTTGAGATACTTAGAGATTGAATCAAGGCTAGGTGTAATTATAAAATATGTTGTATAACATAGTTTCTACAACTTTTATTGAAGGTCAAACCTCGTATCTTGAATATAAATCCAAGTTTCACTTTGGTCAAAGTAGTATCATTATATAGCTTCAAATTATATTTTTAAGTCAATCGGAGTATTTTCTCGACATTTTCATGGCATGGACCCTTAATAACTTTTGTTGTAGAGTTCATATAGAGTTGTTTGAGCAAGGTGGCAAGGCTTGGTTGAATTTAAAAATTGGCATTTGTTCAAACGAGCAGTTTCAAGCAAGCATAGGATTTACCTTCTCATGTGAGTATTTGGTTCAACCTTTGAGAAAATATTTAGAATACACTTGATAGATAGAGATGAATGATGACATAGAGATAACAAGTCGATTTGCATAAGAATTAATTAGAGGTTGACACAACAAAGATTCTGCTGGAGAATGCAGATTCGGATTAAATAGTGGGACATAGCTCGAATGTCGAGAAATTAGATTCAGACATAGACCGAATAATAACTTTTGAGAGTTCGAACAAATGAGACAAAAGTTTTAACAGGATTTGTGAGACGAGATTGACTTTTGAATTGACATTTTCTTCAAGAGACAAAAGTTTTAACAGGCTCAAAATTTGGTTGTTCTTGAGATCGAATAATTCCAAATTTGGTGAAACTTTCATGAGTAACTTGATAAAAGGAGATAGACATGATCAAGAAATAAAAATTTCCACTGAGCATCCAAGCTTTGGACAAAACTCACGACATAACACGAAATAAACACCCGGGGTGTCACAGCCAACCCCGCCGTCGTCTATCATCGCTGCAATCCGGCCACGCCCGCGGCCCCTGCCGTCCCGGCGCCTCACTCTGAGCCATTGGTGTACCACCCGGTCACCATTCACCGAGACCCCAGGCACATCCACCCGATGGTGACTTGCCACACCACATGTGTCCTTCAGCCAATCGACAGGCTAATCCTGGACGCTGATATGACCACCACTCCACCGGACGCCTCCCCGGTCCCCTCATCCATTCGCACCGCCCTCGCTAACCCTCACTAGCATCAGGCCATGGAGGAGGAGTACGCGGCCCTGCTGGCCAACCACACCTAGGACCTGGTGTCGCGTCTTCCTGGCACCAATGTGGTCACCAGCAAGTGGCTCTTTCGCCACAAGCTGTCTTCGGACGGCTCCCTCGACTGCTACAAGGCAAGTTGGGTCTTTTGGGGCTTCACCCAGCTCCCCGGAGTGGACTATGACGAGACCTTTAGCCCCGTCGTCAAGTTCGCCACCGTCCACGCCATCCTCTCCCTTGCCCTCTCCCAGGACTGGGCGATCCATCAGCTCGACGTCAAGAATGCCTTCCGCCATGGCACTCTGACGGAGATTGTCTACTCCAGCCAGCCCACCAGCTTCGTCGACGCCGCTCACCCGAACCTGGTCTACCGGCTGAACCGCTCCCTCTACAACCTCAAGCAGGTGCCGCGGGCCTGGTACAGCCGCTTCGCCTCCTATTTGGCCTCCATCAGCTTTGTACAGGCCAAGTCGGACACATCACTCTTCATCTACTGGTGTGATGAGGATATCGTCTACCTCCTGCTCTACGTCAATGACATTATGCTCATGGCATCCACCGCCGATCTCCTACAACACACGATCATCGTCCTCCAGCGTGAATTCACGATAAAGGACTTGGGGCCTCTCCATCACTTCCTTGGCATCACCGCCGAACGCCGTCCCCAGGGTCTCTTCCTGCACCAGTGCTAGTACGCCATCGACATTCTAGAGTAGGCTGGCATGTGCGACTGCAAGCCTTGCTCCACGCCTGTTGACACTCAGGCGAAGCTCTCTGAGGACGACAAGCCCCCGGTCACTGACGCGGCGTCTTACCGGAGCTTGATAGGCGCGCTCCAGTACCTCACCTTCCCTCGGCCCGACATCGCCTACTTCGTCCAGCAGGTGTGCCTCCATATGCACACCCCAGGGAAGCCCCATCTCACCGCTCTCAAGCGAATCCTGTGCTACCTCCACGGTTCCCTCAACTACAGCCTCCTCCTCTGACCATCCTTGACGTCGGAGCTTGTGGTCTACACTGACACAGACTAGGCTGGCTGCCCCAACACGCGTCGGTCCGCCTCCGGCTATGTTGTGTTCCTAGGTGCCAACCTTGTCTCTCGCTCTAGCGCAGAGGCCAAGTACTGCGCTGTGGCCAACGGTGTGGCAGAGGCCTCTTGGATATGCTAGCTCCTCCACAAGCTCCACAGCCCCCTTCAGTGTGCCACCCTCATCTACTGCGACAACGCCAGCACCGTCTACCTCTCCACCAATCCCGTGCAACATCAGCGCACGAGGCACGTGGAGATCGACCTGCACTTTGTCCGCGAGCGGGTCACCGCCAGCGACATTCGGGTTCTCAGCATCCCCACCACGCTGCAGTTCGCCGACATCTTCACCAAGGGGCTTTCGTTGAGTGTATTTCTAGACTTTCGATCCAGTCTCAACATCTATACATGATAGAGTTGTGACTACGAGGCGTGTTAGTGTACCCATTTTGGGTTTGCTCCATCTCACCCCTATTATGGGCTAGGCCCACCTAACAGTCTGTTAATACATCTCCCAACCCCTCATTAGGGTTAGGGTTTCATTATCCAATTGTTTCATATATACGAAGCTAAAAGTATTGTTGGTAGATTGTATTGGACTGAGTCAACTACTTTAGGGTCGTGATGGCGGACTAGAGGGGGGTGAATAGTCGTTTCTAAAACTAATTATGATGGCTAACACAAATAAATACGGAATTAATACTATTTTGGTTTAGCCAAGACTACACTCCTCTAACTATAACAAACACCTGACAAAAGATTATAATTGAAGCAACTAAGGTGCCAAAATAGTGAAAGAGCTCTCCCATACAAATCTAGTTAGCAACGCCATACAAATTATACAAATGTAATTCTAAGCATACCGATAACTCCTGAACATACTAGTAAGCAAAGAGCACAAAGCACAAGCACTACTAGAGAGAAACAACTACTTAGCTACACAAGCTAAGTAAAACAGATTAGCTACACAAGCTAACAAGTGAGCAACTATTTTATAATAGGTATGATTAGATATACAAGAGCATACAAGCGCAACAAATACTCACTAGCATAAGTATATGAACAAGTAAATTCAAGCTAGTGAGGAAAGCTGCAAACCAACGGGAAGATGATGACACTTGGCACAATAATTTTTTCTCGTGGTGTCGATGACTTGCCGGTCACCCCTAGTCCACGTTGAGGTAGATTCAAAGCACCCAACCGCTCCTCTATCAAGTCTCCACTTGATCTCTTGAGCCGGATTGGTCAATAAACCATCAAACCTCGATTCCACTAGAGTTGCTTTTCACCGCTCCAGCGAGGCAAGCACAACGCCTCTCACAATCACCACCGCGGCCTCTTCACAATCTCCATTGAAGAGCTCACAGGGAACTACCACCAAGCCGTCTAGAAGGCGGCAACCTCCAAGAGTAACAAGCCAACGACCTCACTACAGACGGTCCGCCACCTGGGACCAGATGGTCCGCAGTACAAAAACTTCACAAAACACATTCAAGTCTGCCATGCTGGCCCAGACGGTCCGCGGTAATTCAATTCAGCCCACATTCAAGAAATCGCTTTTGAATAAGTTTTTCTTTCACGAACCAAAGCGTTGTTAGCCCTCATGCAAATGCAACAACTATATGAGCAATGAGGCACTAAAGACATATCAAGTACGATAATTGACCCCTTTTGATAGTACGGCTATCTAGCCTACTAAACCGGTCAATTATCAACCTCTAAGCACCTTTTGACCGATAAAACAAAAACCTATTGTTATACCTTTGCCTTGAGCATTCAATTCCATCTCCTCAAATGATGAACAATGGGCATCCATAAGTGTAGCCAACCATGATACCTTTTACCATTTGTCCATAGCATGAAGTTCCTCCACCATCATCATCAAGCCACTTGATCAATAGCCTAGATCAACACATGGCTTGATAATTCTATAAATATATGATCCACTCCATGTTATCACATGGCTTTCTTGGTTCATCAATCTCAACATAGCTTGCTCTTATGTCCATCAGTGCTAAGTCCTTGCTCTTGCTTCACCGCCACGCGGTCCCTCACACATGAGCCTTTGACTTGCCCTTCACACTAGCAACTCGGTCCACCAAAGCCAAGCCATATCTCTTGATCTTCTCCATATAGCCATATGACACCATGTCATGTCTTCATATGCAATGAGCTCCTTTATCACACTAGTTGAGCATCTCAATGTCACCAAGCCACATCACCACCATGGCTAAAATAACTCACACTAGTGTACCTGTGGACTAATCACTTGTTTATCTCAACATAAACACTTATTAGTCCATATAAGTTGTCAATCAATTACCAAAACCAAACAGGGTCTCACAATCTCCCCCTTTTTGGTAATTGATGACAACTCTACAAAGATTTGTTGTTTTTGTTCTTTTTCCAAGCTAGCTTTTCACACAAGTGTAAATTGCTAGTTTGGCAAAGTTCTTATGTTCCTTATCCAACTTTAAGCTCATTTGTTAAGATTTGGATAAGCACCATAAAAACGGTTTGGTAGTGATATCCTCGCCTACATGTGTGCTTGGATGGTTTGGTTTCAAGCTTACACACATGCAAAGATATGAAAATTGAGGGGTCATTTTAACTATCATATGATGCTAAAGTATACAAAATAGAAATGTACCTTTGTAGCGTGTTTACTACTTTTCATTTCATCCTTAGCAAATCCTTGCTAGAAACAAGTGAAACTAGATACCACATGAGATTATAATAAATAGGGTTCTAGTTACTCCTTTCACACTAAGACTAGGCTTATAAATATCACTCAATCAATCATCATCCAAGTCTTAGTTCTAGCAAACACTTACACACAAGTATGTAGGAATATAAGACAAATGTGATGCAAGCAAGCAATGTAGTGCACAAACAAATGCATCAAACATATATTCACGAGCTTGCTTCCCCTACTTTTGTGCATCTCTTGTTCAATAGAATCTCATACCATTATACTTTGCTCTTGATCCATTCTTATTCATTCTAACTCAATTGATCAGTAGCTCCCCCTGAGTTCATGTCCAATTTTCTCTTGTGCATATTTCCATATCTTTGTTCCAACTTCTCCCCCTTTGTCATTAATTATCATAAAAGGGTTGGTCTAAGGCTCTGGGAAAATGTACTTGTGAATATTATACCAACTTGAAAGTACTCAATAAGTTTTTGATGGATACCATATGCATGATAAAATGCTTATCATCATTTGCATGAACTTATTTTAGGAGAGAGTTGCTCCCTTGAGTTGATGATCACTTAAGGTTGTGGATCACTTGAAGTCTTGTACCACTCGAAGGATATCAATTGTATGATTGATCTACACACCACTTAGTGAATACCATTTGGAGGAATAATATTGGCATGGACATTTCTCTGTAGATATTGATGCCACTTGTAGGTTTTGATATTCATTTGCATTGGTATCTTCTTCATAAGTCATCCTCATGAGTAGCTCAATATGTGACTTAATCAAATAGATTTGCTTAAGCTTCCAAGTTCGGGTTGAACCCTATTTAAGATTCTTCACACACATTAAGTGGTTATCTTATCGAGGTTGTTCTTGTAGCTTGTTGCAATCCAAAATAGATTAAGTACATGGGTTCACTTTGCTCATGAACAAACTCATATGCTACCACTAGTTTCAATCAACAAAAATAACCAATAGTGGTAGATCATGAATTTAAATCTTTCAATTAATATGCATGATACTATTAAGTATGTACTATATGCACTAACCACATACTAGTAGGGGATGATATGATCATGCACATCACAATGATACCTTAGCTATGTTGGAGTAGAGGATAGTCAAGATTCCTTCGATTTAGCTCTTCAATAGCAATGTGAAGTCCAATTGAATAGCTTGGTGAAGACCAATTATCAATAAGAAATTCATTCTTCACATGTATGAAGTTGAGAACCCATTTAAGATCAAGTGCACAATTGAATGTTGTAGTTCACATGCATTTATTCCTTCAATGCCACTTGTATGTGAGAGAATTATGAATTTGCACGAAATATAGGAATATCACTTGTAAGGATGATACCACTTGTTGAGATATTGGTCCAAAAAATTCCTTTGTTTATGCAAGACTGCTACTCACGGACGGTCTGTAGTTGGAGCTCAGACGGTCCGTGGCTAATCTCTCGGACTGTCCGTTGCCTAGGACCGGACGGTCCGAGACCTAGAACTTGCACTCCATTGAGCTGACTGTTAATTTCTCAATAGTTGAATTTTAAAATAGGATCATTGCTCATTTATGAACTTTATGACTGCACCAAGTATTAGTATTCAACCATATATAAATGATTTGCATGAATGTACATGATTTGAGCATAAGTGATCATGAATTGATGTCAAACCAAAAATACATGGAAAATACTCAAAATCAATCCATGTTTGAAACATCAATCATATTTGCTTGATTTGCCTTTGAATGTGTTGCTTGCTCTCTTTCTCGATCAATCTTTTGATTGCTCCAATTAAGTACCACTTTGCCTCTAGCAATTCTTTTCTTACTTTTTGGTGAGGAGTAACCAATTTGAACATACTGAATCTCATTTCCTGAATTTCATGAACAAGCTCAAAAGAGATGTCGTTAGTAATACAAGCACCAATTTCCCTTTTATAACACTTCGAATATATAAAGTAGGCAGTTACTAAAACAAGGAAACCTTATTATATGAACTAAATTTCTCTTAATCTTCAATGCTTAATTTAACAAATTAAACATGAATGATAAATTGATTAAGTTCAAAGGCTAATTGTTGGAGACTTGTTCTCAAATACTAAGAGTTAAGAACAAGGCAACATAAAAAGTGTTAAATGTTAAAGTCCTTCATCCTTCGAAACATTATCTCCCTTCGGATATAATGAATTCCAGACGAAGGTTATGAAGAACAAACCTTCTTAAACACAATAAATGATGAAGAAGGATTCATACACAAGATATGAAAAAATAATATAAACACTTTAAATGTTATTATCAATTTATTTTTATTTGTGTGATTATATCGACAATAACAAATTATAAATGTACCTTCGGCTCGAAGGAAAGCAGGGGTACAAACGTGACGCGAAAGTAAAATGCCAAGTCAGCGTGAACAGTACGGGAGTACTGTTCATCTATTTATAGGCACAGGACGCAGCCCATGTAAAATTACATCCATGTCCTTTACATTTGCTAATAACTCTATAGCAATCCATCGGGGTCCAAATAGCCTTTTCCCTTTTAAGTCGGTTTCTTTTTCTGCTATCACGCCGAAGCTCCCCTGCGCATAGCTTCGGCTCTGTGCCATCCTTCATACTCTTTGTGCATCTTCATGCTGTGGTTTTGATTTGTGTCCGAAGGTACCTGTTTACACATTATACTCTAGAGACATAGTTAAATCATGTTTTTGAGGACCTTCGGAAGCCGAAGGCCCCCAACAGTAGCCCCTCGCGATATTAATTTGTTAAAGTAATAAATTCAAATTGTGACATGGACGAAGGCTTTAAGCCGAAGGTCCGAAAAAAACACCTTCCCTTTTCTAGAATAGCAACAGTCATTGACAAGCGGGACCCTCCAGCTTTTAACGCACTAGGCGTATAAATAAGAGCTCATCATGAGTTCATTTGGCACGCTCTCTCGCCGTCTGCTTCTTGCTCATCCAACTTTTAGCCCTTGCACACCAACACTTGCTTGGCTTTTTAAATTTTTAGGCTTCGGTTTCGAGAGCACTTTCTCAGCATTTTCAAAGATGTCTGAAGATAAGAAAGCTGTCGCTGAATCGAAGCTGAGTCTTTCCGAGGAGATGAATCTCGGCTTTCTTGAATCAATAGCAAAGACAAATACAGAGAAAATTACTAGGGAGATCTTAGAGGGTTTATCTAAAGACACTGGTGATAGTGACAGCTATGATGTGGAAAGTGGTGGTGAAGATTTCGAAGATCGACCCTGGCGACCAAGCCATGCAATTTTTGGAAAATCAAGCATAAAGCAAAGCCATCTTGTCAATATGAGGGGTAGATACTTTCGGGATTTATCTATTGTGAGGGCTGACGAAGGAGAGAAAACTTGTCCAACTCCCGAGGAGAATGAAGTCGTGATATTCCGAAGTTTCTTCAAGGCTGGACTTCGGTTTCCTTTGAGCAACTTTGTGGTAGAAGTTTTGAAGATATTTGAAATCTTTCTTCATCAAATTACTCCCGAAGCAATCATAAGGATGGGAATCTTCGTATGGGCCGTGAAGAGCCAAGGTTTGGAGCCAAATGCAAAAAGTTTCTGCAGTATGCATGAGTTATTATATGAGACGAAACCATGGGGTAAAGAGCAATATCATAACAATTTTGGCTGTTACAGCTTCGTTGCCCGCTCTGGGTCAAGCTGTCCCATGCCAACTTTTCGAAAGAGATGGCCCGGAGACTGGATGAAGGAATGGTTCTATGTGAAAAACGACTTGAAAACGCGAGAAGATATTAAAGGTATCATCATGCGCCCCATCTGGCAGCGTTTTGGCCTTCGGAAACCGAAGGTGGATATTGACGAAGCCGCCGAAGAATGTCGTTGAGCCTTCGGGGTAGTTTGCTCTTTCATTGGGACGAGGGATTTGATCCAGGAACATATTGCCTTCAGAGTATGGCCACTTGTAGAAGATTGGGAAATGCCAAAGGAAACCATCAGCAAACCTGACGAAGGTGGACTAGTTAGGTTAAGATACACCTTCAGATATGGAGATAAGTTTGTCGAGCCAGATGATGACTGGTTAAAATGTATTGAGGCCATAAGCGATGAACTGCTTGGACCATACTCGAAGGCAGAAGATACTGCACTGTCTGCGGCCTTCGGAGGCCGGAAGAAGAAAAGACTCAATCGAGTATTTGATGCCATTGGGTTCGTCTATCCTGACTATCATTACCCAACACGGGGTCAAAAAAAGGAAAGACACGGCTTCTGTGAAGGAAGTTGCTTCAGCCGCTCCTAGTGAGCCAGCGCCAAAGAGGAAAAAGATGAAAGTTCTTACACACCAGCCACGCTATATTGAATCGGCCATAGTGCCTGAGTTTATCGGTGAGACCTCTTCGGCCACCGAAGCCAAGGAGCCGACTCCCCTGTCAAATATTGAAGAGCCGGCCAAAATGCTGGAGATGGAAAAAATAAAAGAAGTGAGAGCCGAAGAAACAAAGACATCGGAAAGTTTAAGTCCTTCAGCAAGAGTTGAGGTGCCAATGCCAATGTCGATGACACGAAAAGACCTTACTACAACCCCCAAGAGAAAAAGAATGGTTAATGTGCTAGATGTACTGGAAACGATAAAATCTTCAAGCGCTACTCCGAAGATAGCCACCGAAATTTCAAAGACACAAACTGAGGCCGAAGCTGTCAAAAGTCAAGAGGAAACTAAAACTGGCCTTTCAGAGCCTACCAAGAGGGAATTTTTGGAAATTGAAAAAGAAACGGAAAAAAGAATCTGCAGAAGAAGCTTTATCTGAGAAAATTGCCACACCTATTCCCGAAGCATCTTTTGAAGCTTCTGACTATGTATTACGTCATGCTTCGGGTAAAAATTTGAGCAAAAAAGAAAAAAGAGAAGCTTAATTCTATGCGCAAAAATTGAAATATCCAAAAGGGGCGCTGATATTTAACGGCAGCGGAGAAGAAGACTTCTTGTATTGTCTCCCTGACAGCAAGGAGATTTCTGTCTGTCGGGAGATGAGCAAGAGCTTCGGATTCCCAACATTAGAAGACGGGCTCTCGGTGTTGTCAAAGGACGAGCTGGCCGACAGCTTAGCGTACAATAGTTTAAAGGTGAAAAAATGAGATCTTTGTATTATTCCTTGAAACCAAAATTTTTCATTTGCTTAAACTTATTAACGCATTTTTTGCAGGGCCTTATACTTAGCAATGCCCTCAGGGCACAAAAAGATGCCGAAGACGAAGGGTGTACCATAGCCTTGAGCAACCTTCATTCTGAGGTCATTGAACTAAGGAACGAAGGTAAAGATAAAATATTACATTCATTGGTGAATAAAATAAAAGAAGACGAAGCTACTTTCAAAGCTCAAGCTGAGGCTCAGAAGCGCGAACTTGAGGATCTTCGGAAACAGCTAGCCAGAGCTAAAGAAGAATGCACAGTTGAAGAAGCAAAATGAGAAATTAGTGAACAATGGGCAAATCATTTAGAAAAAAGCGTTGAAGAGCTTCGTGCATCCAAGAAAAGGTGTTATGAAAAATCTATAAAATGTGTTAAGAAAATAAAAACCAGCTTCGCCAGCGTTGGCGCGTTCTCAAGCGAAGAAAATTTCATGAGGGGCGACCCCGAAGGCCCAATTGGGTGGGTCAGCCACGAAGCTGAAGCTTTTGAAGAAGTTTTGAATAGCCGCGGAGACATATGCGCCTTCTCGGGTGCTAGGGGGATTGCTACTGTTTTGGAGAAAAAAGGCTGCAATCACGTGAAATCCTTGGCACAGACCGAAACCGATTTATCTTCTGAAGACATAAAAGACCCTTCGGCCGAGGCAAGTTTGGTTGGTGGAAAATTTTTCACCGACATTTGGGAAAATGGTGGCCGGGAGATGGCTCAAGGAATTATACGAAGAAGCGAAAAAGGTATTCAAGACGCTAGAAAAGTAGCAGAGGCCACTGAGAAAAGTGCGGATCTCGAAGGGTGAATAGGTATTAACTATTAGTTTTTGGGTTTTTGTTGTAACTTTTTGATTTCGAACTTGCCTACACTTTGTAACATAGCCGCACCTTCTTCTCCCTCAGAGCCCGCTGAGCCATTAGCGGACCCCAACGTAAAGGGGGATGACGAGATTAGAAAAATGGCCGAAGCTATCATGGACAAAGTTGTTGATCAACTACTAAACGAAGCTGCAGAAGTAGTTCTAAGGGAAGATTAGATGTTATTGTGAAAACATTTGGAATGTAATATTTGTTGAACAATATGTGTAATATTTTGTAATTTTGAATGTAATATACAAGCTATTTATGGTTCAATTCTTTACGATGCATGAAACTTTACATACATACCGTTTTTGAGCCTTCGGCGAAAAAACACCTTCCCTTCTTTTCATGCTTCGTAAATGATATCCGTATTTTCATAGAAAACATCCAATCTTCGTAAAATCAGTAACCAATGGATCTTTTCATTTCAGAGTTTGACGAAGGTATGCTTCTTCAATATTTATTTTTGTGCCTTGGGACTGTTTCTTCGAAACAATCTCCGAATATTAACATTGAACCCCCTTCTTGCGCCATTGATGCAATATGATGTATGATGTTATGCTTTGCACATGATGTGATGATGTGATGTTATGCAAAATGATATTTGCCGAAGATTGACGTTTATTTTTCGCTGTAAGCCTCCCTTAGGAGCTTCTTCGCCTTTTACTTCAGCGGAATCAGCGTTTATTTTTCACTGTAAGCCTCCCTTAGGAGCTTCTTCGCCTTTTACTTCAGCGGAATCAGCGTTTATTTTTTGCTATAAGCCTCCCTTAGGAGCTTCTTTGCCTTTTACTTCAGCGAAATCAGCGTTTATTTTTCGCTGTAAGCTCTGCCTTCGGAACGACTTTTGAGCAGAAAACTTACGCTACGCTCCCTTAGGAACGACTTTTGAGCAGAAAACTTACGCTGCGCTCCCTTAGGAACGACTTTTTGTTATTTTGGAGGTTCTCCCTGTAACCATAAGTTCTTATGCTTCGTAAACTTTTTGGACTCCTTTATTCTGTGGAGAAAGCATATTTGTACTATGGCAAAGGCGAAGCTATTACAAGAAATTGAGAACGACAAAAAACACTTAAGCTTTCAATAATTGTTCCCTAAAGAAAATGATACTGAATGCAAAAACTGCTGCCGAGGTAGGATATTTGTTAGTAAATGTGCTTTGATTCTGGCACAGTACTATTGACCGTGCAAGCTTCGGACTCTTCTCTGAAGTCTCGTTGGTGTTGAGTATGCTGATTCCCTTCTGGCTACTGGCCTCGTTGCATTGGTGGTGGAGGCGGAGGCTGTTGCCAAGATGCCTGAGATTGACTTGCCGAAGCAACAGAAGCTGCAGGGTGGTTGCCCACATACTCTGGGATATAAGGCGAGTGGTACGAAGCAGTATGCATGACTTGCTTCGGCTGGGTCTGTTGGGCTGCAGCTTCTGCTATTTCCTTTTGTTTCTGGATAGTGACATGGCACATCCTGGTGGTGTGGCCCTTGTCCTCACCACAGAATAGGCAATAAATTTTCCTGGGCTGATCCCCAAATCTTCCTCCGAAGCCCCTGGCACCTCTGCCCCTTGGAGCTGGAGGCCGAGGATAGGTCTGCTGCTGCCCCGAAGCCTGGGAGGAATATTGCGGCCTCTACTGCTGGCTTCCCCTGTCATCATTCTGAGCGGAATGGATCGATCTGACATGTCTAGGATGAATTCTCCCTCCAAAGCCCCTGGCTATTTCGGAGAACCTGTAAGCTTCCTCCCTTCTTTGCCGAAAGTCATTGTCAGCGCGGATGTATTCATCCATGTTCTGAAGCAGTTTCTCCAAAGTCTGAGGGGGCTTCCTGGCAAAGTATTGAGCTGAAGGTCCCGGCCAAAGCCCCTTAATCATGGCCTCAATGACAATTTCATTGGGCACTGTTGGCGCTTGTGCCCTCAGGCGTAAGAACCTTCGCACATACGCCTGGAGATATTCTTCGTGGTCTTGGGTGCACTGGAATAAGGCTTGAGCGGTGACCGGCTTCGTTTGAAACCCTTGGAAACTGGTGATCAGCATATCCTTCAACTTCTGCCATGATGTGATTGTTCCTGGCCGAAGGGAGGAGTACCAGGTTTGTGCAACATTCTTGACGGCCATGACGAAAGACTTCGCCATGACTGCAGTATTGCCACCATAGGAAGATATCGTTGCTTCGTAGCTCATCAGAAACTGCTTCGGATCTGAGTGTCCGTCATACATGGGGAGTTGAGGTGGCTTGTAAGACGGAGGCCAAGGTGTAGCCTGCAGTTCTGCTGACAGAGGAGAAGCATCATCAAAAGCAAAATTCCCATGATGGAAATTCTCATACCAGTCATCCTCGTTGAAGAAGCCCTCTTGATGAAGCTCTCTGTGTTGAGGCCTTCGGTTCTGCTCATCTTGAGTAAGATGGCGAACTTCTTCAGAGGCTTCGTCTATCTGCCTTTGCAGATCAGCCAGCCTAGCCATCTTTTCCTTCTTCCTTTGCACCTGCTGATGGAGCATCTCCATATTTCTGATCTCTTGGTCCAATTCGTCCTCCTAAGGAATTGGACTGGTGGCCTTCCTCTTCTGGCTTCGGGCCTCCCAAAGAGAAAGGGTCTCTTGGTTGGGGTCCAGCGGCTGCAGAGCGGCAGCCCATGTTGCTGAAGCTTTCTTTGGCGGCATGACGAAGGTCTATGCTTGCCGAAGGTGTTCAAAACTCAAAAAGTGGAAGTGAGTACACCGGAGGTGGGCGCCAATGTTGGAGACTTGTTCTCAAATACTAAGAGTTAAGAACAAGGCAACATAAAAAGTGTTAAATGTTAAAGTCCTTCGTCCTTCGAAACATTATCTCCCTTCGGATATAATGAATTCCGGACGAAGGTTATGAAGAACAAACCTTCTTAAACACAATAAATGATGAAGAAGGATTCATACACAAGATATGAAAAAATAATATAAACACTTTAAATGTTATTATCAATTTATTTTTATTTGTGTGATTATATCGACAATAACAAATTATAAATGTACCTTCGGCTCGAAGGAAAGCAGGGGTACAAACGTGACACGAAAGTAAAATGCCAAGTCAGCGTGAACAGTATGGGAGTACTGTTCATCTATTTATAGGCACGGGACGCAGCCCATGTAAAATTACATCCATGTCCTTTACATTTGCTAATAACTCTATAACAATCCATCGGGGTCCAAGTAGCCTTTTCCCTTTTAAGTCGGTTTCTTTTTCTGCTATCACGCCGAAGCTCCCCTGCGCATAGCTTCGGCTCTGTGCCATCCTTCATACTCTTTGTGCATCTTCATGCTGTGGTTTTGATTTGTGTCCGAAGGTACCTGTTTACACATTATACTCCAGAGACATAGTTAAATCATGTTTTTGAGGACCTTTGGAAGCCGAAGGCCCCCAACACTAATTTTAAATCATATCATGGTGAGTATTTAATGTAGAAGAAATAAATCCAAATGTACAAAAGAGAATCGTCACATAGTTTTGGATTGTTCTTCTTTATACGTTTAATTGCATAGTCCATTTGAGAAACTCATTCTCATGCTGTGAAACTACATAGATCACTTAGGTAAAAACATTAGTTTCACAACTCTAGTCATATAGAGAATTCCCCTTTTGTTAAGTGCTTTAAGAATTTCAATTTCTTACTTGGCACCTTATTCATTCACGAACATGGGGTTTTTCTCTTTTATGTCTAGATCATGGCAATAATAGAGTAATCAAATTGAAATGTGCCAAGAAATACTTACAACCAATTTAAGCATTTGGATTGCCATATGTAAGAAAGAAGATTATGCAATCTGTTATATGATAACCTCAATTTTGATCATCTTTGGTCTTGATCTTCAACTTGGAGTACTAAGATAAGTGCCAAAATATTTCTCAACAAATATCCTTGTACCCCTTCACTTTCCATGATTATAGATCAATTAAAACACTATACCACAACCTAGCTATAACGACTTACTTAGAGTCGGTATAAATCGTTATAGCAACGTACTATCAGTCGCTATAGAGTTATACCAACTAAATCTTTCTGACGCTGTAAGCGACGTCGGCATAAACTTATAGCGATAGACATGTTTATACCGATGGATGGTTAGACGTTAAAAAGATATACCGACTAACATATTTATCCCGACGGACAGTCTGTTAGAACTTATACCGACACACTGTCTGATGCGATATATGCATTTTTACCGACTAACAATCAAACGCTATGGCTATATGAGCCTAGAAAAATATATTATTAGCAGTTTCCAATTATACTGCATTCATACATACATAAAGTTCACAAGTTCATAAGTTATACTGCATTCATACATAAAGTTTCCAATTATACTGCATTCATACATAAAGTTCATACATACATAAAGTTCATACATATGACAATAACAATTGTACTGCATTCATACATAAAGTTCACAAGTTTGCTTTTGTTGTAATAAAGATCAAAATAAGCAGCTTGTTGGAGATCATACTGCATTCATACATTAAGTTCACTTGCAAATTTCTCTTTTGGAGAAAATACAAAACACAATATCTAGCTGCATCCATCCAAAAGAATTTTTGATCTTTCATGTTGTAGCATCCATAGGCACCACCATGATCTGCTTGCTATTGTCATCATGGAGTAAACAAGTGACTTACTACCTCTAGGGCCTCCCTTCTGATAAAATTAAAACCCAAATCATTAGTAGACTACTTAGAAATCCATTCCAAAATAAACTATAGAATAGATACCACCATTGCTCCATGATTAAGCTAAATATACAATAGTTGAACGCAACAGAACTGCATGATCACAACACCTTGCTGCTGCTTATTGAGCTGCATAAATTTTAGAGACCAGCTATTTAAGTGTCCTTGCTAGGGTCCGTGCTATGTTGATCAAGCAAGTGTCCTTGCTGCTACTCAAGGACACCTTGCTGCTACTCAAAATATCAAACTAGAGAGCATCAACTTCTATCAATGATCCATGCAAACAACCCTTGAGTTTTTAAGGAACAAACCAGCATGCCATGGAGATCATTTGCTAGCTTAAGTTTTCAGTGACTAGTAGAGCTCGACTAATAGAGATATATCCATTCAATCATAACTAGTAGCAGCCACATACCTACTAAAATCAAGAATATCTACTGAAATCAGCCACATAGCCAGAATTAGTCATAACCAAGAATATCTACTGAAATCAGTGGTAGATGCCACAAAATAGAATTGTGGTACAATGTCAATCATATATATACCTGTAGCACTCTGGGATGATTTTAATGTCTTGTCACCTTTAGCTATATAATCATAGAAACCATTAGTTAGAAAATATGCAATCACCATATATAAAAAAAACAACAAAGAGATAGCTTATTACTCTCTTGTACGGCCATGCGATCGACATCCGATCAGCATCACCCATCTCCTCCAAATAACCATATGGGCAAGGTAGAAGGGCATCCCTTTTCAGCACAACATTCACAACAACCTCACAATATTGCTTTCCTAGAGCAACTCCTCCTAGCACTGAGCTTGGATTAGTTGAAATAATTGTTCCCTTAGCCACAGGATGATCTCTCAATATGGCATATAAGATCACATCCTTTCCAATCTAAAACAAATAATGAAATTATAAGAATATAATAAATGTACAGAACCACAAGCAAATGAGAATTAGAAACTTTGAAGGATGGATGAAAAAATTACAAGTTCAGTGTGAAGAGGCAGACTTGCTGGGATAGCTCTAGTGTTGCCTTGACAGGGCTGCACTGCTAGGGACGCATTAGTAGGGTTGCCTTGAGATAGCTGCACTACTGGGGTTGTATTGATCTTCTTGCTAGAGGGCTGCATTGTTGGGGTACCATTGATAGGGTTGCCTTTAGATGGATGTACTGTAGGGGTAACACTAACATGATTGCTGCCAAGCAAGTTTTCACCCTCATCAGAGATTTCATCCTCCACATAAGCTTCATCTTCACCAAACTGAGCAATATTATGTGTTTGATCAATATGTTGTCCAGACCTCGTGTCCTAAAATAAATATGAGGGTAATAAGTAATAAATATTCCATAGATTTCAAAATGACTCTAAGATGTTCAGCTACTTTACCGAATGGTGTCGTGTATTAGAACCATCATGCGAGATGATTTCCACATCTCTCATTTCATGAGCCATCCTTTGCTCCTGCATTTTCTCCTCCATTTCTGCTATGCGTCATTCTAGAGCAGCTTTCTCACGTTCAGCCTTTTTGCGGGCTAGGACTTCCATTTGGAGTCTTGTGGGTGTGTAACTTCTCAAGCCCGGGGTACCAATATCTTGGGGAGTTGGTCCTAGACCCAAAACTCGGACACGTCCTCTTGGCTCTTTCTCTCCACAAACAGCAGCAAAAGCATCACCTTCTTGAATTGTTCTTTCCTTCAACTCTGGATGGGCCTCAACATATTCTTTAAGTTTGTTCTACCCAAATTGAGTTGCAAAAGAGAAAGGTTCAGTACCTACCACTATAGGAAACAGAAGCAAATGTGATGCAAAAAACACCTTACAATAAATGTCAAGTTCACAAAAACTTACAATAATTGGTTCAGCAAGTCTTGTTGCAACTCCATTCTTTCTGGTATGTGTTTTGATATAGAGTTCATCTCTTCGAGGAGGGCGGCCTAGTTCCTTAGACTGTAAATTGTTTTAATATTAACAATTGAAAATGAAAAATCATAATGTAAATTCAACAGTCAAATTGCTTCAATACCATTTCATGGCCAGAGCGAGCAAAGCTCTTACTACCAGATGTATGAAGTACCCCAACCTTTGAATGACTAAATTTGGCTTTTTTGTCTTTCCTTCACATTCAGGAGACACCCAATATTCAGAAAGAAACTTCCAATCCTCATCACTAACCCTTCCACTATGTTTGTTCTTCATGTCCTCTTCTGTTAAATTCTCATTAAAATACTGTGCCTTGAGGGTTGACTTAAAATCCTTCCATTTCCTTCTAGCAGTGGTTAAAAACCAGTTAAAGGCAGCATCATCTACATCGAAGATTTTCTGATTTCCAACCAAAAAAAGATAATCACAACTTGGTCTAATGGTCAGAAACAAATTCAACCTAAGAAACGATAATAATGTACTTGGGCAAATACCTTTTGGTCAGTCCAGACTTCATACTTCTTCTCACCATCCACTAGTCTCCAGTCAACACTGTTAACTGACAACTTCTTTCTCACATGACACCCAATATCACTAGAAAACTTCCTTGAATTGTTTCCAATAGGTTGACCAAATTCATTCAGTTCTATCTTAATTTTTGCCATCTTAGATCCCCTTGCAAATATGTCCTCCAATTTTGTAATACCCTTTCCTTTTCTCTTCTTTTGTGGACCATGGGATTCTATTAATTTAAACACATTAGTTGTACTATAGCAAGGTTAAAAAGTATATGCAACAACAGAATAATTACCATCATTGTCACACAGAAAATCTCCAATTGAATCACAACCAATATTTGCATCAATCTGCTCATTTGCATTCTCAGATAAATTTCTTTGTGTCCTTGGATGCAAATTATGACCTTCAGTTGTAGCACGACTGTGTTGTGAGTTCTCTACAAGAATGAAACATGGTGTAAATTGACTATCTGTAAACTGTACTGTATTGAAAATGAAGGTCTTCTAAAACTATAATAATCAATTATAAATTGTATTGTGCTGCACCGATAGTCTGTCTGCCCAAGCTGTCTGTTTCGATCAATTAACAAACTACACCAGTTTATTGAATCAAACTACACCAGTTATGCTGACAACCTATAAATCGAAGTTCACATTATGTCAATAGTAATCAAAGCATTTTATTGATTAGGAGAAAGATGGACAGTAAACAACATAAAAACCAGAGTGCACATAAAATTTAAATGCCGAAGTCCAGCATTGATGCAACATTGCATCACGATTTAATAAATAAAACTGTAATGAAATGCTACCAGAGATTAGGAGAAAGATGGACAGTAAACAACATAAAAACCAGAGTGCACGTAATGAAATATTGAAGTTTACAAATGTAGCAACATGAGGAGCGTAGAGATTATATTACTGTGTACATATATTCGTAGCAGTAATGAAATGTTGAAGTTTCAAAACGTAGCAGCATTAATGCAGCACCGATAGTCCAGCACAGTATTACTGCCCATGCTGTCTGTTTCGGTCAATATACAGCAGCATTAATGCAAGGAAGCTACCATGTAAACTGAATAATCAACTAGTCTGAAGTGGTCAAGCTCCCACCACATTGCAAAAAATAAAAAAAAAATAAGTATATAAACTGGAGCATATAAAAATACCTTTATCCTTTTCTTAGGTTGACCCTGGTGCTGCTGCATATCACTCAAAGTTGGGATATTAAGAGCATCTAGCCGTCTTTTGTTGCCTGCAATGGTTGCAAGTCGTTGCATCTCATACATGTTGACCATAGCTTCGTTATGCTTTCTTCTTTCGTTTGCCATTTTTTCTTCTACAGAGAATAAAGAAATTAGCAACTCCTTGAAAAGAAGTACTCAATACATACCAGCTACTTTGCAGAAATTAAGAAAAGAACTTACTTTGCAGATTTTGTTTAAGATGTTTTAGGATCAACTAGGTAACCATCTATGTCTCTTCTAACAGCAGGGACAATCCCATTAACAATATCAATAGTCACATTGCCATTTAGATCAACTAGTGGGGCAAAAAACTGATTATCATTACCTATGTGCTCGTTCTCCAAATTATCCAGGTCATACACATCTCTTGCTTTAGATTGAACAACAGCATCCCACTCAATATCAATTGGATCAGGAACATAGTATACTTGGACCGCTTGTGATGCTAGAATGAAAGGCTCATCTGATAATTTTTCACCTGTATTGAACAAGTGCTTAAAATTGACAGATGTGATACCTTACTGGTCAGTTTTCACCCACTTGTTCTGCACACGGTTGTCAACCCAATCACATTTGAAAAGCACGACCGTATTGTGGTTATAGTTTAGTTCAACAATTTCATTGATAATACCAAAATAGGTCTTATTTCCTATTATGACATTATCATTATTACCCCTGTCAAAGCTTGTTGACTCTGCAACTACAACAACCCCACTATTTTGAATAGCTCTACCCTCATCATAGGAGTGTGTGTGGAAATTGAATCCATTTATGGTGTTGGGGTCGTGCTTCGGTGCGCCGAAGGTCCCACACGAAGAAGCAACTTCGGCTGAAGTCGTCTCCAAAAGATGGCCGAAGGTCCCTTTTTATGGAGCTTCGGCGTTACAAACCGACATAGAAATAGAATGACCTTTTTATCCATAAGAGGTCTGAGTCAATGTTGTAAACTTTTGTAAGGGGCATAATTGTAATTTGTCACAGGCTGCGACCTGTGCCTATAAATAGATGAACAGTACCTCTGTACTGTTCACGCGAACCTGTCATTTGCCCTCGCATCACACTTGCTCTCTTGCCTTCCTCAAGACCGAAGGTACATTTGTAATTTGAAGTCATTTGAATTCATTCATATTAGTGGAAATGAAAATGATTCTATGTTAACATTTGAATGTCTATTTTATGCTTCATGATTTATATGAATGCTTCATCCCTCATTGTTATGTTTACGAAGGTACGTCCTTCGTAGCCTTCGTCTGAAGTTCCTTATATCCCGAAGGGATATAATGTAATGGAGGACGAAGGACCTTAATATTTAACATTTTTTGTGTTGCCTTGTTCTTAACTCTTAGCATTTGAGAACAAGCCCCCAACATTGGCGCCCACCTCCGGTGAACTCACTTCCACTTTTCTGAGCTGATGGCTTCGTTCAACAACCAAGCTGGAGCTGCTTCGGTTTCGAAGCTGGTGCTCCCGATAACAGGCGGTTCTTGCTCAGAGCCGGCTAACAAGAAGCAGAAGAAGGAGGCTCAGAGAAGAGTGCAGCATGTTGGAGTGCAGGGACCCTTCATCAAGTCGAAATGGTCCCATATTCCAATTACCTTCTCTCAGGAAGACCTTCAGCTTAAGGATTATCCCCACAATGATGCCATGGTTATCTCTTGCGTGATCAAAGGATTTCTGGTCCACAATGTCCTAGTTGATACAGGCAGTGCAGCTGACATTATATTTGCTAAAGCCTTCAGACAAATGCAAGAGCCCGAAGACAAGATTCATGATGCTACGCACCCTCTTTGTGGCTTCGGAGGGCGGCAGATTGTAGCACTTGGGAAGATTACCATGCCGGTAACCTTCGGCTTTGTTAACAACACAAGGACTGAGCAAATTGTGTTTGATATTGTTGACATGGAGTATCCTTACAATGCTATCATTGGTCGCGGAACTCTTAATGCTTTCGAAGCAATTCTTCACCCAGCTTATCTCTGCATGAAGATACCTTCGGACCAAGGACCCATTGCTATTCATGGAAGCCAGGAAGCTGCTAGAAGGGCCGAAGGAAGCTGGACTGACTCCAAGGCAATCCATAATATAGATGGAGCTGAAGCTTGTGAACAGTACAAGTTCAGGAGGGAGAAGGCAGCTTCAGCGGATCAGCCGAAGCCTATGTTATTGTGTGAAGATGTAGCAGAGCAGAAGGTGTTGTTGGGCTCGCAATTATCTGAAGACCAGGAGAAAACCTTGATAAGGTTTTTATTCAACAACAAAGATGTCTTTGCATGGTCAGCTAATGATCTCTGTGGAGTAAATCGGGATGTTATTGAACATTCGCTTAATGTTGACCCATCCTTCAGACCCCGAAAGCAGAGGCTTCGGAAAATGTCTGATGACAAGGCCGAAGGGGCTCGCAATGAAGTGAAAAGACTCCTCAGTGCAGGAGTTATCAGAGAAGTGAAGTATCCAGAGTGGTTAGCTAATACTGTTATGGTGAAGAAGGCCAATGGCAAGTGGAGAATGTGTATTGATTTCACAGACCTCAACAAGGCTTGTCCGAAGGATGAATTCCCGTTGCCAAGGATAGACTCTTTAGTTGATGCAGCAGCTTCTTCAGAGCTCATGAGTCTCCTGGATTGCTACTCAGGCTATCATCAAATATGGATGAAGAAGGAAGATGAGCCGAAGACTAGTTTCATCACCCCAAGTGGTACATATTGCTATCTTCGGATGCCCGAGGGGCTCAAGAATGCTGGAGGGAGTTTCAGCAGAATGACTGCGAAGGTTCTCCAATCTCAAATAGGCAGAAATGTGTTGACTTATGTCGATGACATCATCGTAAAGAGCATGAAGCAAGAAAATCATATTGCTGATTTGCAGGAGACCTTCGCCAGCTTCAGACAAGCTGGGCTGAAGCTGAATCCAGAAAAATGTGTCTTCGGAGTGAAGAAGGGTAAATTTCTTGGATGTTTGGTTTCAACGAAGGGAATCGAAGCTAACCCAAATAAAATCGAAGCTATACTTCGAATGGAGCCACCAACCACAAGAAAGGGGGCCCAAAGATTGACAGGAAGGCTGGCATCTCTCAACAGATTTATATCCAGATCAGCAGAAAGAAACTTACCATTCTTCGAGGTGCTGAAGTCAGCTGAAGTCTTTCAATGGGGCCCAAGTCAACAAAAAGCCTTCGAAGAGCTGAAGCAATACTTAATAGATCTCACAACATTAACTCCACCAACGCCAGGGGCTCCTCTGTTGTTGTATGTGGCAGCTTCGCACTCAGCAGTAAGTGCGGCACTTGTTCAGGAGAAGTTTGATGGACAAGTCAAGAAGCAGGTCCCAGTATATTTTGTGTCTGAGGTCCTCAGTGTCTCAAAGAAAAATTATACAGAGCTGGAGAAGGTGTTGTATGCCGTTTTAATGGCATCCAGGAAGCTTCGGCATTACTTTCAGGCATACAACATTATTGTTCCTTCTTCGCAGCCGTTGAAGGACATCATGAGGAATAGAGAAGCTACTGGGCGTATTGGAAAATGGGCTGCGGAACTCAATGAATTTTACATTGATTATGTGCATAGATCCTCAATTCAGTCTCAAGCATTGGCAGATTTCATTGCCGACTGGACGCCAGGGGCTCAGGACGAAGAAGCGAATAAAGATGCCGAAGCATGGACAGTGTTTTGTGATGGCTCTTGGGGAACCTTCGGAGCAGGTGCAGCTGCTGTGTTGGTCTCTCCGTCCAAGGTTAAAACTTGCTATGCAGCAAGACTTGACTTCAGCTGCACAAATAATATCGCTGAGTACGAAGCCTTGCTCCTGGGTCTTCGGAAACTAAAGGCAATGGGGATCAGAAGGGCGATCCTTAAAACTGATTCTCAGGTTGTTTCGGGTCATATTGACAAAAGTTGCAAGGCTAAAGACCCGAAGCTTGAAAAGTACCTAGACACGGTCCGTAGGATCGAAGCTTCCTTCGAAGGATTTTCTGTTAAGAATATCCCTCGAGGACAAAATGAGCATGCTGATTTGTTGGCCAAGTCTGCGGCACAGGGGCTGCCGCTACCTTCGGATGTGTTTTTCGAAACAATAAAGGCACCTTCAGTGGAGCTACTTGAAAGAGCAGTCCTTAACATTTCTCCTGTGTACAGTGAAGATTGGAGAACTGAAATAATCTCTTACCTTCAGGGTAACTTCTTATCAGATGACGAAGCTTATAATAAAAGGATAGAGGCAAGAGCTCGTCCGTATGTCATGATAAAAGGGGAATTATACAAGCATGGAGTTTGTGCCCCGCTGCTCAAGTGCTTGTCTAGAACCGAAGGTATAGAGTTAATGAAAGAAATACATGCAGGTCTGTGTGGATCCCACATCGGATCTAGGCCGTTACTTGGAAAAGTTTTCCGTCAAGGGTTTTATTGGCCGAAGGCAGCTTCGGATGCAGCGGAGTTGGTTCAAAAGTGCGAAGGTTGTCAGAAATGTGCGAGAGATCAGAAGCAACCTTCGTCTTTGACACAGTTGATACAGCCCGTCTGGCCATTGCAAAGGTGGGGCCTCGACCTGCTGGGTCCATTGCCACCGGCTCAAGGCAATCTGAAATATGTTATAGTGGCTGTGGAGTATTTTTCCAAGTGGATTGAGGCGAAACCATTGGCCACAATAACTTCGGCCACTGTCCAAAAGTTTTTCTGGCAGAACATTGTCTGTCGCTTCGGAGTACCGAAGGCCATCACTGTAGATAATGGAACGCAGTTCGACTCCGAAGATTTCAGAAATTTCTGTGATCAAATTGGCACGAAGATCCACTTTGCATCAGTCAGGCATCCGGAGTCGAATGGGCTTGTTGAAAGGGCCAACGGCATCATAATGACAGGAATAATGAAGCTAATCTTTAATCAACCAAGGGGAAAGTGGCCAGATCAGTTGACCAAAGTGGTGTGGAGCCACAATACAACAACATCAAGGTCTACAGGCTTTACCCCATTTAAGTTGCTATTTGGTGACGAAGCAATAACCCCGGAAGAAGCCAAAGCCGGATCAATAAGAGTGGTAGCTTCGGCAGAATCAGGTTCCGAAGATACTTGTCTCGTGGAAAAAGATGCCTTAGAAGGGATCAGGCTTCAAGCCGTGGAGAATATCAATAAATACCAGGCTGAAACAGTTAAATGGCGAGATAGAAAGGTCCGGCTAAAAAATATTGAGCCAGGGCATTTGGTCCTTCGGAGAGTGGCCAACCCAGATACAGTGGGCAAATTACAATTAAAATGGGAAGGGCCTTTCTTAGTAGTATCTTCGTCAAGGCCTGGTTCGTACAGACTGAAGGACATGGATGGCAATGAAATTCCAAGATCCTGGAATGCGGATGAGCTTCGGCGGTTTTATGTATAACTCGATGTAATTTTGTCTTTTCTTTTCTTTTTCATGGCACCCTTTTCCTTTCTAAAGGGGGAGAAAGGTTTTTAATGGGGCCATCATATGTAATTTCCCTTTTTAGCTTTATAAGAGCAAAATCCCCCAAAGAATGTAAATGTAAAAGCTGAGAGCGCACCATCGAGTGCCGAAACTGAAAAAGAGAAAAAGCTCCGAAGACGTCCCTAAGGGGATGCAGAGCTCACAGCGAAAAGTCAACGCTGGTTCCGCCGAAAGTAAAAGGCGAAGAAGCTCCAAAGACGTTCCTAAGGGAATGCAGAGCTTATACCGCCTAAGTAAAAGGCGAAGAAGCTCCAAAGACGTCCCTAAGGGGATGCAGAGCTTACAGCGAAAAGTCAACGCTGATACTGCCTAAGTAAAAGGCGAAGAGGCTCCAAAGTCGTTCCTAAGGGAATGCAGAGCTAATGTGTGGTTGTTTCTAAGTAATGGCTGACAATGTGGCTTCGGACATATGCTTCGGACATTCATTCCCGCATTACATTACATCATAACATTTGCATGCATAAGCATTCATTCATAGCATCTGTGTACCAAAGTGGTTGCTTCGGCAGAAGGGAGAATTGGCTTTTTATGAATCGTTGTGTAAAAGAAAAGTTTCGGAGAAGTGGTTTTTTATGATTCGTTATGCTATGTTGTGTACAAAAAAGAGAAGCTTCGATAAAAAGAAGAATTGGTCTCCTATGCTTTGTTGTATACAAAAGAGAAAAGCTTCGTTGCTCGGCAAAAGGAAGAATTGCTTTTATGCTTCGTTGTGTACGAAAAGAAGGGAAGGTGTTTTTTCGCCTTCGGCTCAAAATACTGATTTCGTCCACATCAAAGCGCCTCAATCAAAGGGTAAGAATATATTACAAGGTATGTACAAAGTTCCTTGAGGACAGTCTAATTGTATTTACAAGAATTGTTACAAAAATATCCTGAGTTTTTCTATAGTATACTTCTACTGATCTTCATTAAGCTTCAGCTTCGGCGACAGCTTCGGCGACATAACTTAGGCATCATCTTCACCTTCGTCATCCTACATGAATCAAGGAATTATGAGTAAAAATCAAGAGCAAAGGAAAAGGTAAGTACGAAGTATCATTTCTTACTGGTTCAAGATGACTTCGGGCTTCGTCTCCAGCCTTCTCCCGCCCGCCTTTTGTCCATATCATTTTTATAAATCTATTGGAGATACTTTGGGCGAGGTCAGGCATATCGTCCAGGATTGATGGAGATAAGGTGAAGTTGGGCCTGTTGACAATTTTTCCATGTTCGCAGCCGGCCTTCAGAAATGCAGCAGCGGTACCCCGAGAAGCTACCCAGGCACAGAAGTCGCCGTGCCCGGCTATAACTTCGTCAAGCTCTTCGATTTCAGCTTCAATATGATCGAAGGCCTGGGGTAAATTTTCCGCTGAAGGGTTAAATTTCCCGCTGCTGGCTCCAACAGAGTAAAATATCTTCTTTAATCGTCCAATACAATTATTGCCAAAGTTCAAGCATTTGTCTTGAAGGCTTGTTAATGTTTTCTTCAACTCTAAGCTGGTCTGGACTTCGGCTTTAAGCTTCGAATTCAGTTCTAGCTTCTCCTGATCGAATTGTTTTGATTGATTGATAAGCTTCGAATTCAACTCTGATAATTTAGCCTCAGTCTCAGCCAGCAAGCCTTCGGTCGATTGAAGCTCGAAGTCTTTCTTTTCAATGATGGCAGATTGCTCTTTTATTTTGCTTTCTAAGTTTTCAATTATAGCTTCGTGCTTTTTGTCCTCCAAGTCTTGTTGCATCTTCAGAGCTTTGCTCAGTAGCATGCTCTGTACAGAAACGACTTATGTTAGTAATATTTTCATTGTTAACAACAATAAAAACCAGAGAAAAGGTTGTTTACCTTGAAGTTAGAATAAAATAAGCTGCCGACGATATGTTGTCGTCGGTAGCGGCTGATGTCTGTCTCTAGCTTCGGAAAACCGATACTCTTTGATAGAGTACCGATTACCTTAGCTCCAGTCTGGTCTCGAATGCAGCCTACCTTTTCATCGTCTACACCTCCAAATAGGAGAGCACCTGGCTTGTAGCCGCAAGATTTGGCATAGTCTTTAAGTTCTTCTATTTCGTCCTTCGTAAGTTTTTGCCCAATTAAATTCTGAAAGGAGTAGGCTTCGTCGTCCGAAGTGTCTTCGGCTATTTCTTTTCCTTTTTCAGGCACTGTGGCCATGGTTTTTTCAGTAGCAACATCAGCTTCTTCTGCAGCCATGTCTTCCAAAATTTTGTCAATGGTTGTTTCTAAATTAACATCTTCGGCTGTAGCGGCTTCGGTAGCCGCGACCTCCGAAGGTGCAGCTTCGACGTTTATGGTGCTTTCGGCAGCTGCTGTTTTCTGAACTGACGCCCTTGGCGGTGTCTTATCGATAACTTCAGTTACCGCAAAGATTCTTTGCCGCTTGGGTTTGCTTATCTTCGTCTGATCCGGCTCGTCCACCTTTTGAAAAAGCTTCGTCAGTTGGAGCCCTAATGGACTTAGCTTCGTGGGCATGGGTTCAGTCATTACCTTTAAAATTTCTTCCACGTCGCTGGTAGAAGGCGGTGTGGGGGTCCTCTCTTCTTCGGATACTTTCCGTTTCGGAGTTGATATTTTCCTTTTCTTCGGAATTTTCTTCTCTGCTGCTGGTTGCTCTTCATCCTTGGTCAGAATTTCGGCCACTCTTTTTCTTTTGTGGCCCTCGGCACCCTTGTTCAACTGCTCATAGTCTGGGTACTCGAAGCCCAGGGCATCGAATACTCGGTTCAGCCTTCGCTTCGGTCGGGTGCCGAAGGCCGCTGTCATTAATTGATCCTCTTTTTTGGAGTAATTCCCCAAGATTTCATTGCACATTGTCTCAACTGTGTCTAACCACTCTTTGCAGGGTTTCTTAAAGTACTTCTTGAATTTAAAGTGATAGGGCAGACGGACCAGCTCCCCCTTCTTCTTTTCTTCCTTCAGCTTCGGCATTTCCCACTCTTTTAGAGTAGGGAAAATTCTGAATGCCAAGAACTCCTGAACTAGATCCCTGGTGCCAATATGTTCTGAAATAATTTCAAATTCACCCAGAGCAGCCCAGGTGGGACCTTTTACATCGCCGATGCGGCAACGTGGCCTCGTCTCTCCGAAGATTAGCTCCAGAGGGCTTTGTACCAATTTTTCTCTGTCTTCGTCAACTTTCACATAAAACCACTCAGATTTCCAGCCTGCTGGCCATTTGCTTCGGTAGCTGATGACAGGACACTTTGTTGTTTTTCGGTAGGCAAAATTATAGCAACCAAAATTATCATGTAGCCCATCTTTTCTGGCCTTTGTTTGATAATGTAATTCGTGAACTCGGCAGAAGCTGTCGGCAAACGGCTCCACAGCTTGGCTTCGGAGGGCCCAGATATAAACATTGAGCCTAACGATGGCGTTAGGAGTCAATTGATGAAAGTAGATACCAAACCTCCTCAGTATCTCCGCAATAATATTGTGCAGAGGAAATCTCAGCCCAGCCTTTAAAAAGCTCTTGAAAATAACAATCTCATCCTTCCCTGGCTTCGGGGTGGTTTCTTCTCCCCCGAAGCGGAGTAGCTTCTTCTGATCTTCATTGAAATAACCTGCTTTCACCATCTTCGAAAGATCAGCTTTTGAAACAGTTGATTTCCCAAAATCCAGGTGACTGGGCTTGCTGGGCATGGCAATGTGGTAGTCATCTTCGGGGTCAGTCCCTTCAATGTTTTCTTCTTCTTCTTCGGCTGTTGTCGGGTTTGCTTCGGCAGCAGGCCTTTCTTCCGCAGTCACTAGACCAGAGCGCTGCATCGCTTCGGAGATGGGCACAGTGTCCGAACCTTCGGCTTCGTCTCCCTCACGAACAACTTTGGCAGTAGATCGTACTCTCGCCATTTAATTCTGAGTTTGGGGAAGTCAGAAACTTTTTTCTTCTTTCTTTTCTCCGAAGCTCTCCTTTCTGACGAAGCAGACGTCGAGACTGACCTTCGTTCGATTCTGGGAGTCAAGCTTCGGCTATGGTGGAAAATTTTGGCAGCAAAACAGTGCAAATAGCAATGAATGCTGTGGTAACTTCACACCTACCCGTTTGTTTATATAGTGCTGCAGGTAAGAAGGCGAAGCGGCAAGATTTTTGCACCAGACGGGCGGTCACTCGTACTCGCTGTGCAGTGGACCGCAAGGATCAAACAGTAACTCTGCAAGGTGGGCCTGGCACGCGCTCGATAGCCGGATCGTTTCTCCGCAACGAGCTCAGGGAAGGTGTTTTTTGGACCTTCGGCTTCCCGAAGCTGAAGAGGCTTTTTTCACGGGTCAAGCTCGTTACGAAAAACGATCTAGCACCGCGAAAGGGGCTACTGTTGGGGTCGTGCTTCGGTGCGCCGAAGGTCCCACACGAAGAAGCAACTTCGGCTGAAGTCGTCTCCAAAAGATGGCCGAAGGTCCCTTTTTATGGAGCTTCGGCGTTACAAACCGACATAGAAATAGAATGACCTTTTTATCCATAAGAGGTCTGAGTCAATGTTGTAAACTTTTGTAAGGGGCATAATTGTAATTTGTCACAGGCTGCGACCTGTGCCTATAAATAGATGAACAGTACCTCTGTACTGTTCACGCGAACCTGTCATTTGCCCTCGCATCACACTTGCTCTCTTGCCTTCCTCAAGACCGAAGGTACATTTGTAATTTGAAGTCATTTGAATTCATTCATATTAGTGGAAATGAAAATGATTCTATGTTAACATTTGAATGTCTATTTTATGCTTCATGATTTATATGAATGCTTCATCCCTCATTGTTATGTTTACGAAGGTACGTCCTTCGTAGCCTTCGTCTGAAGTTCCTTATATCCCGAAGGGATATAATGTAATGGAGGACGAAGGACCTTAATATTTAACATTTTTTGTGTTGCCTTGTTCTTAACTCTTAGCATTTGAGAACAAGCCCCCAACATATGGTATAGCTATTATACTTGTGTGCAACCATCATTCGTGCCTTGGCTAAAATTTTAATCTCGTCTGATGCTTCTTCACACGTTTCTTCCACCTGAATTTGAAATGCTACCGTTAAAGTATATGTGAATTCCATCTCAAATAAATCTATTAAGTTTATTTCTTACTTACATGCAACCTAAGCCACTCATGAAAGGATTGATGCTGCATGCGGTTGATATCTCGTTTATTTTGAAGACCAATTGAGGATAGATAGTGAGCATGCTTACTACAAAGGTCATTTTATCACTTCAACATGCAAAAGGTAGTGATCATGTGATAAGAAGATATATACTTATATAGATAACTTACTCCAAGTAAGGCCCCATATTGTAATAGTTGAACAAAACATATCTGTGGGCTTGTAGCCATGTCTTGTGGTCTAAAGTAACTATGCATTTCCAGACAATCCACGACCAATTCTATGGAAGAAAGGAGTTGTACTACAATCTTCATCATTTGCATCTAGATGGTTCAATTGAGACTCGCCATGTAAATAGCGAGCACAAAATGTAAGGCATTCAGTAAACATAGACCACTCCATGATTGATACTTCACAATGACTTTTTGTATGAACATAACCCTTCAATCTCATTAGATACCTATGCACATAAATAAAAGGATCATTGATAACATTATAGCATAGCGTACATGATTTTTATTCGTTATGCTACAATATGCATATGAAAGTACCTCTCTATCGGCCACATGCTTCGAAAATGGGCTGGACCTGCTATTTTTTTGCTTGAGCGGGAAGATGTACCATCAAGTGTACCACAATATCAAAAAAAGAAGGCAGGAATATAGTCTCAAGAAAGCTCAGAGTTTCAGCTATATCAGCCTCAAGACCTTTCATGTCACGTATTCGAATGACTAGTGCAGAAAGTTTCTTGAAAAAGTTAGATATACGGATCACTCCAACACTGACTATTGTAGGTAATATTTTTCTAATAGCAAGTGGCAGCAAGTGTTGTAGAATAATGTGGCACTCATGACTCTTAAGTCCAATTATTTTCCTCTTATTGACATGTACATTATGTCGTATATCAGTTGCATAACCATCAGGAAACTTCACCCCTTTTAGTACTTGGCAAAATAATTTCCTCTCTACAGGACTCATTGAGTAAGGTGTTGGTGGTAAATAACGTTGGTCTTCTACTTCAATAGGGTGAAGATCACTTCTAATACCTAGGGCTTGAAGGTCCAACCGAGAATTCAAGTTATCCTTTGATTTCCCATCTGTGCCCAGGAATGTATTAAGTAAGCTTTCACTCACATTTTTCCCTATGTGCATGATGACAAAATTATGTCTCAACAATAAATCTTTGCAGTATGGTAGTTGAAACCAAATAGATCTCCTTTTGAAAATGACTAATGGTTCCCCTTTCTTGCGTCTCTTGTTTGCCGGTTTCTTTCTAGATGGATCCTTGCCAAAAGTTTGATTAAGATCTTTAGTGCACTCTAAAATTTGTTCTCCAGAAAGCGGAGTAGGTGCTAGCCTAAACTCAGTTTTACCAAATCTATCAATGTCAAACCTAAATGGATGGTCATCAAGCAAGAATCTACGATGATCCATATAGCAATTCTTGCTGCCATTACTAAGTCTAAGTGAACAAGTGTGGTAGTTGCAATCAAGACATGCTACTTCACCAGATGTGATACAACCAGATGTGTATCCTAGACCTGGGAAATAAGTAATAGTCCATAATAGTGCAGCTCGCAACTTAAAGAATTCACCCTTTGAAGCATCATAAGTTCTAGCTCCATTGACGAACATATCTAGCAGATCATCAACAAGGGGTTGATAATAGACATCCATGTCACTACCAGTCCATTTCGACTAGGAATCAACAAAGAAAGGATGAAATTTGATTGCTTCATGCACATTGAAGGTGGAAAGTTGTATGGAATACAAATACCAGGCCAAACACTATAGCTAACATTCATGGACCTAAATGGGTTAAAGCCATCAGTTGCAAATGCAAGGCGAATATTACGGCTATCTGCAGCAAACTCTGGATGTTTGTTGTCAAAGTCCTGCCATAGGGGTGAATCTGCTAGATGTCTAAGTAAACCATCTTTTTTTGACCTTCAGCATGCCATCGTGTTAGATTTGCTATTTTGGAGGTCAAAAATAACCTTTGGAGCATTTTCTTTATTGAGAAGTATCGAAGAACCTTCTTTGGAACCTTATACACATGTTTCCCATCTAGACTCTTCTTTATTGATTTCCATCATGAAACCTTACATTTTGGACATGAATTCAGATCTAAATTCTCCTTCCAATAGAGAATGCAATCGTTTTCGCATGAATGAATACTTATATACCCAATTCCTACGGATTTCACCAATTTCTTAGCTTCATAAAAAAATTTTGGGGGTGCTGAACCCTCAGGGAGTGCATCATTAAGTAAATCAAGTAGTAAGTTAAAAGATCTATCAGTCCATCCTCCGAGGAGTTTGATGTGGAGTAATCTAATCAAGAAACGTAGCTACGTATATTTCTTGCAGTTCGGATATAACTCTTTGCTATTTTCTGCAACCAACTTTTGAATAGCAACTAGCTCCTCACAGGGGTCAACAAAAGAGCTTGTATCCTCAAAATCTCCTCTATCATCTAAACCAGTAGCTAATTCTCTAAGCAAATCAGAAATGTCATCATCTTCATTAGTGTCGGCGTTTCGAGACCGGGGGGTCCCTAGGCCGACGAGTGAATGTCGTCGCGTGCCCCAGCCCAGATGGGTCGAGCGCGAGGGCGAGCGCGAAGGGGGGAGAGCGAGGCGGCCGGAGACCGGCGTGAGAGTGGTGGGAATCCCGCGGCCTTCGTGTTCGTCCCGCGCCCAGGTCGGGTGCGCTTGCAGTAGGGGGTTACAAGCGTCCACGCGGGAGAGGGAGCGAGCGGCCTCCAGCGAGCGCCTGTCTTGTCCTCGTCCCCGCGCGGCCAACCTTATCTAAGAGGGCCCTGGTCCTCCCTTTTATAGGCGCAAGGAGAGGATCCAGGTGTACAATAGGGGGTGTAGCAGAGTGCTACGTGTCTAGCGGAGGAGAGCTAGCGCCCTAAGTACATGCCGTTGTGGCAGCCGGAGAGATTTTGGCACCCAGCTGGTGTGATGTCGTGGCCGTCGGAGGAGTGCTGGAGCTTGACGGAGGGACAGCTGTCGGAGCGGTTGGGTCCTTGCTGACGTCCTCTTGCTTCCGTAAGGGGGCTGAGAGCCGTAGTCGTCACAGAGTATGCGGGGCGCCATCATTGCCTATCTGGCGGAGCGAGCCAGATGGGACGCCGGTCTTGTTCCCTGCGGCCCGAGTCAGCTCGGGGTAGGGTGATGATGGCGCCTCCTGTTGACGTGGCTGGTCTGCGCCCTAGGTTGGGCGATGTGGAAGCTCCTCCGAAGCCGAGGTCAAGTCTGTCTTCCGTGGCCGAGGTCGGGTCCGAGCCCCAGGTTCGGGCGAGGTGGAGATTGCCGGCTGGTGCCGGGGCGGAGTCCGAGCCCTGGGGTCGGGCGAAGCGGAGTTCGTTGTCTTCTGGGGCCGAGCCCAAGTCCGAGCCCTGGGTCGGGCGGAGAGGAGTTCGCCGTCTTCCGGGACTTAGCCCGAGTCTGAGCCCTGGGTCGGGCGGAGTTCGCCGTCTTCCGGGACTTAGCCCGAGTTCGAGCCCTGGGTCGGGCGGAGTTCGCCGTCTTCCGGGACTTAGCCCGAGTCCGAGCCCTGGGTCGGGCGGAGTTCGCCGTCTTCCGGGACTTAGCCCGAGTCCGAGCCCTAGGTCGGGCGGAGCGGAGCTTCCTATGGTGCCTTTGGCCGGGCCTGACTGCCTGTCAGTCTCACTCTGTCAAGTGGCACCGCAGTCGGAGTGGCGCAGGCGGCGCTGTCCTTCTGTCGGGCCGGTCAGTGGAGCGGCGAAGTGACGGCGGTCACTTCGGCTCTGCCGGCTAGGGGGCGCGCGTTAGGATAAAGGTGTCAGGCCACCTTTGCATTAAATGCTCCTGCGATTTGGTCGGTCAGTGCAGCGATTTGGTCAGGGTTGCTTCTTGGCGAAGGCAGGGCCTCGAGCGAGCCGGAAATCCTCCGGGGTCGGCTGCCCTTGTCCGAGGCTAGGCTCGGGCGAGGCGTGATCGAGTCCCTCGAATGGACTGATCCCTGACTTAATCGCACCCATCAGGCCTTTGCAGCTTTGTGCTGATGGGGGTTACCAGCTGAGAATTATGAGCCTTGAGGGTACCCCTAATTATGGTCCCCGACAGTAGCCCCCGAGCCTCGAAGGGAGTGTTTGCACTCGCTTGGAGGCTTTCGTCGCACTTTTTTGCAAGGGGACCAACCTTTCTCGGTTGCGTTTTGTTCCGGTGGGTGCGCGCGAGCGCACCAGCCGGGTGTAGCCCCCGAGGCCTCGGAGGAGTGGTTTCACTCCTTCGAGGTCTTAATGCCTTGCGTAGTGCTTCGGCTGGTCTGGTCGTTCCCTCATGCGAGCTGGCCGTAGCCCAGGTGTACGGTCGGGTCCCAAGTTCTCGGGCTGGTATGTTGACGTTGTCAACGGTTCGGTCGGAGCCGGGTTTGCGAGAGCAGCCCCCGAGCCTCTGCACAGAGCGAGAGGGCGGTCAGGGGCAGACTCGACTTTTTTACATACGCCCCTGCGTCGCCTTTCCGCAAGGAGGAGGGGGGGAAAGCGCCATGTTGCCCTCGATGGGCGCCGAACATGGTGTCTCCGATGAGCTGCAAGCGGGTAATCCGAGTGGACGTCCGTGCCCCGTTCGTTAGGGGTCGGCTAGGGGCCCAGAGGCACGCCCAAAAGTACCTGCGGGTGATCTGCCGGACCCGGTCCCCTGGCGACGGGGTTCGAGGGCTCGATGCCTCCCTCTGATGGGATTCTGTTACAAGATCGTTCCCGCTGGTCTCGGAAATGTCCAAGGGTACCTCGGGAGCGCAGCCCGAGCCTTGGTTATGTATCGAACGTACCCATGGTCATCCCTCGCTCGGCGTCTGAGGCGGCTGTGAACCCTTCGGGGGCCAGCCTTCGAACCCCTGATCAGTAATGGGCGCGGAGCCCGAGTAGCCTGAGGCGGCTGTGGAACCCTTTCGAGGGGCTGGCCTTCGAACCTCTGACCAGTAGTGGGTGTAGGGCCCACGCGATCTGAGGCGGCTGTCGAACCCTTCCGGGGGGCCAGCCTTCGAACCTCTGATCAGTAGGGGGGCTCGGAGCCTGGTTCCTTCTCGGGGAAGGATCATTTTTGGGGTATCCCCCTTTCCCGGTCCCTGTTGCAAGAGAGAGAAAGAGGAAAAATGGAAAAGGATGCGAAATCGAACGACGCGGCGTACCTTTTTTGACGCGGTCATCATGGCGAAGGCGAAGCGTCGCCCGCTTCTCCTACCAGAGGCGCCACCTGTCCCGCCGCGGAGTTAATGCGACGGGGCGAGTGGTTGGCGGGGCGGCCGTTGTGCGTGCGTGAGCCATTCGAGGAACGGATCACGGGCGCGTTGTCTTCACGCCGTGAGGGAGGGTTCTCTCGCTGCCCCCGGATGGGACGTAAGCTTGGCTGACGACGTGACCGCTGCACCTGACCGCCTGCCACCGCCATTACTGCCGGCCCGTCTTCGGCCGTATTGACCGTCGCGCCAGGCTGGAGCCGCTGGGTCGTGCGTTAGTGGGACCGACGCCGGAGTTGACCAGCCGAGGCTTCGGGTCGGGCCGACGTCCTTGGAGGACAGCTGGCCGAGGCCCCGGGGTGACCGGCCGAGTCGCCTGCTCGGGCCGGATTCCCGAGAAGACCCTGGCAGCGATGGCCCGGGCGTGGCGATGACATCGTCCTTCAGAGTGGAGATCTTCGGACCGCGTCGCCGTCCGAGGCTAGGTCGGACCTTGCCGAAGGTGTCGTCGATGCCGAGGGTGCTGCTGCTCCCTTCGGCCGTCAAGATCCGAGCCTGCAGGATCGGATTATCTTGTTGCGTGTGTTTTCTGCGGCCGCCGAGGCCTAAACACACCCTCGCCATGTTGTAAAGCTGCGTCTCTTTTCCTCTTGTTTCGAGTATCTGGACTTTTCTGTCGGTAACAGAATTGTTTTGTGCGAGCGAGAGTTGCTTCTCACGGAAGGTGATGAGTGAGGTATCCGTATCCCAGAGGCGTAGGAGTCCCTCGGCTCGGTCGGCCTTGCCGTTTACGCGCACTCTTACCCGTCCATGGGGTTCTGTTCCTGACGCAGTCGAGAAGGCTCGAGAAATCGCTTCGGTAGAAGAGCTTCCGAACTCGAAGTAGTCAAAAAGCACGAAAGCCATTCTGGCAGAAAGGACCTTTTTTTCGAGGAAAAAATTCGACGCAGAGGGGGTTCCCCCCCTTTTAGCCCCCGAGGGAGGGTCGCGCTTTGCCGAGGCAAGGCTGACCCTTCCTTGATGACTAAACTTTGTGTGGGAGCGAGGTATATGAACAACTTGAAAACATCTTAAGGGTAGAAGCGACGTAGCTGTTGGATGTTCCAAGCGTTGCTGTAGACCTCGCCTTGATTGTTGGCCAGCTTGTATGTTCCGGGCTTCAGAACTTTGGCGATGACGAACGGCCCCTCCCAGGTAGGCGTGAGCTTGTGCCACCCTCGGGCGTCTTGTCGCAGCCGAAGCACCAGGTCTCCCACCTGGAGGTCTCGGGACCGGACCCCTCGGGCGTGGTAGCGTCGCAGGGACTGCTGGTATCGCGCCGAGTGTAGTAAGGCCTTATCCCGAGCCTCCTCCAGCTGGTCCAGCGAGTCTTCTCGGCTAGCTTGGTTGCTTTGGTCGGTGTAGGCCCTCGCCCTCGGGGAGCCGTATTCCAGGTCTGTGGGCAAGACGGCCTCGGCCCCGTAGACTAGGAAGAACAGCATGAAGCCCGTGGCTCGGCTCGGCGTTGTCCTCAGACTCCAGACCACCGATGGGAGTTCCTTCATCCATCGCTTGCCGAACTTGTTGAGGTCGTTGTAGATCCGAGGCTTGAGCCCTTGTAGAATCATGCCGTTGGCACGCTCTACTTGCCTATTTGACATGGGGTGATCCACGGCGGCCCAGTCCACCCGGATGTGGTGGTCCTCGCAGAAGTCCAGGAACTTTCTACCGGTGAACTGGGTGCCGTTGTCGGTGATGATGGAGTTCGAGACCCCGAAGCGATGGATGATGTTGGTGAAGAACGCCACCGCCTGCTCGGACCTGATGCTGTTCAGGGGTCAGACCTCGATCCACTTGGAGAATTTGTCGATGGCGACCAGCAGGTGCGTGTAGCCCCCGGGTACCTTCTGCAAGGGGCCGACGAGATCCAGACCCCACACAGCAAAAGGCCAGGTGATGGGTATCGTCTGCAGAGCCTGAGCGGGCAGGTGGGTCTGCCTTGTGTAGAACTGACACCCTTCGCAGGTGCGGACAATTCTAGTGGCGTCGGCCACCGCCGTCGGCCAGTAGAAGCCTTGCCGGAAAGCATTCCCGACAAGGGCTCGAGGCGCTGCGTGATGGCCGCAAGCCCCCGAGTGTATCTCTCGCAGGAGTTCCTGACCTTCGGCGATGGAGATGCATCGCTGGAGGGGCTCCGGTGGTAGAGCTCCTTCTCATCTCCCAGCAAGACGAACGACTTGGCACGCCACGCCACCCGCCGAGCCTCGGCTCGGTCGCGGGGTAGCTCTCCCCGGTGGAGATATTGCAGGTACAAGGTCTGCCAGTTTTGATCAGGCGTGACCCCGCTTTGCTCCCCCTCAACGTGCAGCGTCTCGCCCTCGGGGGCCGAGGGTACCTCGGGTTGAACCGAGGATACCTCGGGCCGAGCCGAGGGTGCCTCGGAATGATCCGAGGGTACCTCAGGCTGGGCTGAGGGTGCCTCGGGCTGGGCCAAGGGTGCCTCGGGCTTGGGCGTGTCGTCGACCTTGACGGAGGGTTGATGCAGATCCCGGGAGAAGACGTCCGGGGGAACCGTCGTTCGCCCCGAGGCTATTTTAGCCAGCTCGTCCGCAATCTCGTTGTAGCGCCGAGCGATGTGATTGAGCTCGAGCCCGTAGAACTTGTCTTCCAGGCGCCGAACCTCATCGCAGTAGGCCTCCATCTTCGGGTCGTGGCAGTGGGAGTTCTTCATGACTTGGTCAATGACGAGCTGCGAGTCGCCGCGAGCGTCGAGGCGTCGGACCCCTAGCTCGATGGCGATCCGCAACCCGTTGACCAGAGCCTCATACTCGGCCACATTGTTGGACGCCGGGAAATGGAGGCGTAGCACGTAGCGTAGGTGCTTCCCGAGGGCGAGATGAAGAGTAGGCCTGCGCTGGCTCCTGTCTTCATCAGCGACCCGTCGAAGAACATGGTCCAGAGCTCCGGTTGGATCGGAGCCGTCGGTAGCTGGGTGTCGACCCATTCAGCTACGAAGTCCGCCAAGACCTGGGACTTGATGGCCTTCCGAGGAGCGAACGAGATTGTCTCGCCCATGATTTCCACCGCCCACTTTGCAATCCTACCCGAGGCCTCTCGGCACTGGATGATCTCCCCCAGGGGGAAGGATGACACCACAGTTACCGGATGAGACTCGAAGTAGTGTCGCAGCTTCCACCGCGTTAGGATCACCGCGTACAGCAGCTTCTGAACTTGTGGGTAGCGGATCTTGGTTTCAGACAGTACCTCGCTGACGAAGTAGACTGGCCTCTGAACGGGCAATGTATGCCCCTCTTCTTGCCTCTCGACCACAATCGCGGCGCTAACCACCTGAGTGGTCGCGGCGACGTAGACCAGGAGGGCTTCTCCAGCAGCTGGGGGCACCAAGATAGGCGCCTTTGTGAGGAGCGCCTTCAGGTTCCCGAGGGCTTCCTCGGCCTCAGGGGTCCAAGTGAAGCACTCGGCCTTCCTTAAGAGGCGGTACAGAGGTAGACCTCTTTCGCCGAGGCGTGAGATGAAACGGCTCAGAGCCGCGAGGCATCCCATGACCCTCTGTATGCCTTTCAAGTCCTTGATGGGCCCCATGCTGGTGATGGCTGCGATCTTCTCCGGGTTGGCCTCGATGCCCCGCTCGGAGACGATGAATCCCAAGAGCATGCCTCAGGGTACTCCGAAAACACACTTTTTGGGATTGAGCTTGACGCCTTTCGCCTTGAGACATCGGAATGTCGCTTCAAGGTCGGAAAGGAGGTTTGAGGCTTTCCTCGTCTTGACTACGATGTCATTGACGTAGGCCTCGACCGTGCGGCCAATCTGTTCGCCGAACACATGGTTCATGCACTGCTGGTACGTCGAGCCCGCATTCCTCAAGCCGAACGGCATGGTGACATAGCAGTACATGCTGAAGGGTGTGATGAAAGAAGTCGCGAGCTGGTCGGACTCTTTCATCCTGATTTGATGATACCCTGAGTAGGAATCAAGGAAAGACAGGGTTTCGCACCCAGCAGTGGAATCCACGATTTGGTCGATGCGAGGCAGAGGGTAGGGAACCTTCGGACATGCTTTGTTGAGACCAGTGTAGTCTACACACATCCGCCATTTCCCCCCTTTGTTTCTCACAAGCACAGGGTTGGCAAGCCATTCGGGATGGAATACCTCTTTGATGAACCCTGCCGCCATTAGCTTGTGGATCTCCTCGCCTATGGCTCTGCGCTTCTCCTTGTCGAATCGGCGCAGTGGCTGCTTGACGGGTCGGGCTCTGGCTCGGATGTCCAGCGAGTGCTCGGCGACATCCCTCGGTATGTCGGGCATGTCCGAGGGACTCCACGCGAAGACGTCGGCGTTCGCGCGGAGAAAGTCGACGAGCACAGCTTCCTATTTGGGATCGAGCCCGGAGCCGATCCGGACCTGCTTGGAGGCGTCGCCGCTGGGGTCGAGGGGGACAGACTTAATCGTCTCCGCTGGCTCAAAGTTGCCGGCATGACGCTTCACGTCTGGCACCTCCTTAGAGAGGCTCTCCAGGTCAGCGATGAGGGCCTCGGACTCGGCGAGGGCCTCGGCGTACTCCACGCACTCCACGTCGCATTCGAACACGTGTTTGTACGTGGGGCCGACGGTGATGACCCCGTTGGGGCCCGGCATCTTGAGCTTCAGGTAGGTGTAGTTGGGGACGGCCATGAACTTCGCGTAGCATGGCCTCCCCAGTACCGCGTGGTAGGTTCCTCGGAACCCGACCACCTCGAACGTAAGGGTCTCCCTTCGGAAGTTGGAGGGTGTTCCGAAGCAGACGGGAAGGTCGAGCTGTCCGAGGGGCTAGACGCGCTTCCCGGGAATGATCCCATGGAAGGGCGCAGCGCCTGCCCGGACAGAGGACAGATCAACACGCAGGAGCCCGAGGGTCTCGGCGTAGATGATGTTGAGGCTGCTGCCTCCATCCATGAGGACCTTGGGGTCGACGACGAGCGGGTATTTCCCCGGGCTCGGCACATGGTCGGGGTGGTCGGCTTGGTCGAAGGTGATGGGCTTGTCGGACCAGTCTAGGTAGACTGGCGCCGCCACCTTCACCGAACAGACCTCCCGGCGCTCTTGCTTGCGGTGCCGAGCCGAGGCATTCGCCGCCTGCCCACCGTAGATCATGAAGCAGTCGTAGACCTCGGGGAACTCTCCTGCCTGGTGATCTTCCTTCTTGTCGTCGTCGCGGGCCTTGCCACCCTCCGCGGGTGGCCTGGCCCTGTGGAAGTGGCGCCGAAGCATGACGCACTCCTCAAGGGTGTGCTTGACGGGCCCCTAGTGATAGGGGCACGGCTCCTTGAGCATCTTGTCGAAGAGGTTGGCACCTCCGGGGGGCTTCCGAGGGTTCTTGTACTCAGCGGCAGCGACAAGGTCCGCGTCGGCGGCGTCGCGTTTTGCTTGCGACTTCTTCTTGCCCTTCTTCTTGGTGCCGCGCTGAGTTGACGCCTCGGGGGCATCTTCCGAAGGGTGGCCCTGGGGCTGCTTGTCCTTCCGGAAGATAGCCTCGACCGCCTCTTGGCCGGAGGCGAACTTGGTGGCGATGTCCATCAGCTCGCTCGCCCTGGTGGGGGTTTTGCGACCCAGCTTGCTCACCAGGTCGCGGCAGGTGATGCCAGCGAGGAACGCGCTGATGACATCCGAGTCGGTGATGTTGGGTAGCTCGGTGCGCTGCTTCAAGAATCGCCAGATGTAGTCATGGAGAGATTCTCCCGGCTGCTGCCGGCAGCTTCGAAGGTCCCAGGAATTCCTAGGGCGCACGTATGTGCCCTAGAAATTCCCGTCGAAAGCTTGGACTAGGTCGTCCCAGTTGGAGATCTGCCCCGGAGGCAGGTGCTCCAACCAGGTGCGAGCGGTGTCGGAGAGGAACAGAGGGAGGTTGCGGATGATGAGGTTGTCATCGTCCGTTCCACCCAGTTGGCAGGCCAGACGGTAGTCCGCGAGCCACAGTTCCGGTCTCGCCTCCCCCGAGTACTTTGTGATAGTAGTCGGGGGTCGGAACCGGGTCGGGAACGGCGCCCGTCGTATGGCTCGGCTGAAGGCCTGCGGACCGGGTGGCTCAGGCGAGGGACTCCGATCCTCCCCGCTGTCGTAGCGCCCCCCACGCCTGGGATGGTAGCCTCGGCGCACCCTCTCGTCGAGGTGGGCCCGACGGTCGCGGTGATGGTGCTCGTTGCCGAGGCGACCCGGGGCAGCAGGCGCGGTGTTGCGCGTGCGCCCGGTGTTGACCGAGGCTTCCCGCATGAATCGGGAAGTCGCGGCATGAGGTTCCGAGGGTTACCCCTGCCTTTGGGAGGCGGAGCTCTCGGCCCGTCGGACCGCGGCGCCTTCCAGGAGATTCTTGAGCTCTCCCTGGATTCGCCGCCCCTCGGTGGTTGATGGCTCCAGCATCGCGCGAAGAAGCATTGCTACTGCCGCCAGGTTCTGGCCGACCCCACTGGATGCGAGCGGTGGCCTGACCCTGACGTCGTCGGTGATGCGGTGCTGGAAGCCCTGGGGTAGATGATGTATGTCTCCGGCCGGAGGTTGGCCCGCCCATGCCTGCCCGACGTCCCGACGGATCGGCTCAAGCGCTCCTGCTCCCTCGTCGAGCCTGGCCTGCACCCCGCGGATTTGCTCGAGCCGTGGGTCATGGCCCCCCTCCTGAACGGGGACCACATCTAGCTCCCGTGCGATGTCAACGCGAGGCACCGGCCTAGGGAGGTCACCGTCCTCCGGCATGCCGAGATTGTTGCCTTCGGAGGGAGCCCCTAGATGGACGTGGAAGCATTCGCGATTTGGGCCGCAGTCCTCGTCGCCGAGGCTACGGCTACCGTCGGAACAGTCGGAAAGGCAGTAGTAGCATGCGGTCATGAAGTCCCGCATGGCACTGGGGTTGCCAAGTCCAGAGAAATCCCAACAGATGCTAGGCTCGTCGTCTTCCTCGGACCCAGAGGGCCCGTAGGTCGAGACGTCCGTCAGCCGGTCCCAAGGTGACCGCATAGGAAACCCCAGAGGGTTTTGACTCGCCTCTACAAGAGCGCCCGCCAAAGCGGGGCCGCTAGGCGGGTCGAGGCTGAATCCAAAAGACGTGGGATGGGAATCGGTCGGTACCTTTTGGTCGACGAGCGGCGATGAGGTCACGTCGGGGACTGACTGCGCCGTCGTCTCAAGTACGAGGGTGACGTCCAGTAAGCTTTTCGCGAGCGTGCTGGCGTCGTCCGCTTCTCGGGATTGGCGTGTCGCGGGGGGACGGCGCTCGCCTTCGTCTCAAACGCGAGGTCGACGCCCGGTGCGCCCCCTGTTGGGGCGCTGGGGCCGTCGACTCGCTCGACAGCCGACGAGGCGCTGTCTCCTGCTTGGCCTTGGTTGCCCCGCCTCCTCCTCCATCGGCGGGGAAGAGGACGGGGTGAGCTCGAAGGTTGTTCTTCCACCATGCGGGGAAGACGTCGCCGATTCCGCCGCCGGCGGGTGGGTTGTCGGCCGCCACTGTCGTTGTCGCACGGCGGTGGAAGGAGTATCACGTCGTAGCTGCCGTCGAGGGACATGAACTCAAGACTCCCGAAACGGAGCACCGTCCCGGGTTGGAGAGGTTGCTGGAGACTGCCCATCTGGAGCTTGACGGGAAGCTGTTCATTAACACGCAGCAGGCCCCTACCTGGCGTGCCAACTGTCGTTGTTTCGAGACCGGGGGGTCCCTAGGCCGACGAGTGAATGTCGCCACGTGCCCCAGCCCAGATGGGTCGAGCGCGAGGGCGAGCGCGAAGGGGGGAGAGCGAGGCGGCCGGAGACCGGCGTGAGAGAGGTGGGAATCCCGCGGCCTTCGTGTTCGTCCCGCGCCCAGGTCGGGTGCGCTTGCAGTAGGGGGTTACAAGCGTCCACGCGGGAGAGGGAGCGAGCGGCCTCCAGCGAGCGCCTGTCTCGTCCTCGTCCCCGCGTGGCCAACCTTCTCTAAGAGGGCCCTGGTCCTCCCTTTTATAGGTGCAAGGAGAGGATCCAGGTGTACAATGGGGGGTGTAGCAGAGTGCTACGTGTCTAGCAGAGGAGAGCTAGCGTCCTAAGTACATGCCGTTGTGGCAGCCGGAGAGATTTTGGCACCCAGCTGGTGTGATGTCGTGGCCATCGGAGGAGTGCTGGAGCTTGACGGAGGGACAGCTGTCGGAGCGGTTGGGTCCTTGATGATGTCCTCTTGCTTCCGTAAGGGGGCTGAGAGCCGCAGTCGTCACAGAGTATGCGGGGCGCCATCATTGCCTATCTGGCGGAGCGAGCCAGATGGGACGCCAGTCTTGTTCCCTGCGGCCCGAGTCAGCTCGGGGTAGGGTGATGATGGCGCCTCCTGTTGACGTGGCTGGTTTGCGCCCTAGGTTGGGCGATGTGGAAGCTCCTCCGAAGCCGAGGTCGAGTCTGTCTTCCGTGGCCGAGGTCGGGTCCGAGCCCCAGGTTCGGGCGAGGCGGAGATTGCCGGCTGGTGCCAGGGCGGAGTCCGAGCCCTGGGGTCGGGCGAAGCAGAGTTCATCGTCTTCTGGGGCCGAGCCCAAGTCTGAGCCCTGGGTCAGGCGGAGAGGAGTTCGCCGTCTTCCGGGACTTAGCCCGAGTCCGAGCCCTGGGTCGGGCGGAGTTCGCCGTCTTCCGGGACTTAGCCCGAGTTCGAGCCCTGGGTCGGGCGGAGTTCGCCGTCTTCCGGGACTTAGCCCGAGTCCGAGCCCTGGGTCGGGCGGAGCGGAGCTTCCTATGGTGCCTTTGGCCGGGCCTGACTGCCTGTCAGTCTCACTCTGTCAAGTGGCACCGCAGTCGGAGTGGCGCAGGCGGCGCTGTCCTTCTGTCAGGCCGGTCAGTGGAGCGGCGAAGTGACGGCGGTCACTTCGGCTCTGCCGGCTAGGGGGCACGCGTTAGGATAAAGGTGTCAGGCCACCTTTGCATTAAATGCTCCTGCGATTTGGTCGGTCGGTGCGGCGATTTGGTCAGGGTTGCTTCTTGGCGAAGGCAGGGCCTCGGGCGAGCCGGAAATCCTCCGGGGTCGGCTGCCCTTGTCCGAGGCTAGGCTCGGGCGAGGCGTGATCGAGTCCCTCGAATGGACTGATCCCTGACTTAATCGCACCCATCAGGCCTTTGCAGCTTTGTGCTGATGGGGGTTACCAGCTGAGAATTAGGAGCCTTGAGGGTACCCCTAATTATGGTCCCCGACAATTAGGTTCCTCCATAACCTCATTGTAATCATAGTTTCCATGATTCACAACAGAGCTAGTCTCCCCATGCAAGTTCCATATCGTGTACCCTTTTAGAAACCCATCGCATATTAAGTGCTCACGTATTTCACTTGCCTCTTTCCAAAACGAGTTAACACACTTTCTACAAGGGCATAAAATTTTGTTCCCTACAGCCGAATTTCTAAATGCAAAAGCCAAGAAGTTGTTTACACCTTGTAAATATGTCTTGCCGTGCCTACATGCATCATCATTTTAATTCTTAGGTTAAATTCCATTTAAGCTATAGATATCACATTTATATTTGTGTTATAATGGATTTGTACCTAGCATCATCATTGATCCATGTCTTATCCACCATGGTTTAGGACTACTTCTTAGAAATCAATGACTGCAACATCAAAGTTATAGAAAAATATATTTCAGGTTATCAACTCACAACTCCCTCCTTCTTTCTCTTCTTGTTTTCTTTTTCTTCCCCACATCACCATTATATTCATGGTTAATCTTGATTTGCTTTTGGGGATCCTTCTTTTGCTCAACTCTTGGCTTTGGTTGAGGTTTCACTTGTGGCTTCACTAATTTCTTGGTTGGGCACATTGAGGTGAGGTGACCCCAAGTGTGGCACTTGAACCACTTGTCATGCTTTAGCCTCCTTTCTTCCTTCTTCAACTTGAGCTTCCTTTTATTGGGGCATGCCTTTGCAAGATGACCCATCTCATGGCATTTATAGCACATGAAGTGAGATATCTTATTTCCTTTTAATTTGAATTGTTTGCCTTTGATATTGCTCTTGTTGAAACCAAGGCCACTCTTGTCATCATATCTTCTTTGATTTTTCATTATAAGATCATGAGTGACTTTTGATTTATGCCACCTCTCAAACATGTTGCTTAAATTCTTCACTTTGTTTTTAGCTTATTATTTTCCTTCAAAAGGTTAGTCCCACAAGACAAGAAAGAACAATAATAATCTATAGTTGAAGAACATGGCATAGCTAATAAATCTTCACAAGAGGTGGATACATTCTTCTTATTGTGGCGGAACCGCCCGAATTATTCCAACTTAAGTATCTAAGCCCCGCCTTAGAGGCTAGACCACATTTAAGTAGGAATAATACGTCAGTCCCTCGGATCTAGTCCGATGAGGCCACTAACAGGATCAAGTACCACGTACTCACTCGATGGTGAGGTACAAAGCAAATACAATAAAGCATAAAACCATGCATTGAGAAGTATTAAATTTATTACATCATCATCGGAGTTTAGCAAAAGTAGTCATCATTGTTCGGAATGCAGCGGAATAAAACTAGCGATAAATAAACAGAGAGATGGGGAAGCCTGTCCCATCACTCCTCATGCTCCTCCTCTGTTGAGGCAGGGTCCCACTTGACTGTCCAACCCGGTGGCAAGGTGGACGGCCAAGTCACTCCAGCAACCATGTCCTCCAGGGAACCTGTAAAAATTTTGCCACAAGCAAGGCTGAGTATACTAATACTCAGCTAGATTTACCCGGTGTGAGGAGTCTACTCCTCTACCTCTAGACATGCAGTTGTTTAGCTGAGGGGTTTGGTTGCCAAAAAGCACTAGCTGAGTCTATAAATCAAGTTTTAGCTTTGTCAAGTTTTAGTGTGACTCTCTTAAGACTAAATGTATACCTATCTAATCATACATGGTATCAAACATTTAGCAATCAACAACTTTTGCCAATTCATCACATTTCCACTTGTTACTCAATGCAGTAAAATGGATCAAGCAGTCTCATTAGCTGCGAGAAGCAGAAGATTCGAATCGAGTTTTTATCCTTGCAAAGTAAACCTAAGCACATGACGTGGCGAGGCACTCCGTCCCCACACACATCAACCGTCCCCATCGATTCCCCGTCAGCAGATCAGGGCTCACCGCCTTGGCGTACAATGCCTCACTGACCCCGACTGCCGTCGTGCAGTGACCGCACTTGTACCCACCATAACCAGAATGGGAGACCATGTCTCAGGTCTCGTGAGGGGTAAAGTCCACTGCCAGGTTCAATCAGGTACTAGGCTTACCGATTTACCATATTTCTCGGCATGTGCTTAGTACGTTCAAACGCTTGACACAGGTATTCGCACGTTAATCCTTATTCCAATTCCATCTCGTAGACCACACATCCCCATGGATCCGTGTCCACAGACCAACATCAATATGATATGAAAGTGGGTACAACCAATTCCTGACCTCACGCGAGTGCTAGAAAAATCACTCGACTTCTACCGAGATCCCTAATTAGCATAGCAGCTACTCGACCTAGCATACTAGTATCCATCTCAAAAAGGATTCCTGAGTTCATGCAACTAGGGTTTCAATCAACTCCTACACTTAAGTGCACAATACAAGCCTACAAACATTAAGTGTAGTAAAATAGCATATAGAACAGGTTATGCATAAAACCGGGGCTTGCCTTCCAAGGCTGGGGCAGGCAGATCCTCTGGGGCAGGCTCTGGTGCTGGATCCAGGGCTACCTCCTGAGCAACTCCTTGCTCCGGCACGAGGATGTACTCTCCGTCAGCTAGGTTGCAATCTATCGAATGCAATGAGTAAGAACATGTATGCTATTATCATGCAGAATTTAGAAATCATCATGATAAGTGAAGAAAATTAAGTTAATGGATAACTTGGGGTTTCCTGGTTATAAGAGGCTCTTAGGGTTTAAGGCTTATCAATTTAGGTTTGAGGTGCTTGCCTAAGCATAATGGATTAAGACTTGGAATGCCCCTTACATGCTTTAGTAGGTAGTCAAGGGGTTTTGCTGGTTTGGTTAGTGTCACATTAGTCTCCACTATTAATTCCTCTTTTCATTCTCCATTTATGAATTTTAGTGTGGGTTTGAACTACAACAGTGTTTAACTTTGCCCAAAAATTCTGTAAAAATTAGTGGTTTACTATTGGTCACTGTAGTTTGTCCTATGAGTTTGAGGTCCAGAAAAATTAGAATATACCCTGGACAAAAATAACAAAAGCTGGGGCAAAAGGGTCACTTTATACTACAACTCTTATCTAGGGGTGGATTTTGTACTAAGAGTCATTTTTACTGGTATCTATAGGTAATAACATGCTTCTGTGCCAAAAATCACAGAGGGCTACTTAGTGGTTATTTAGTTATGATTTTCTAAAGTTTAATGCTAAAAAGACACTTACAACTAAGTTGTTATTTGAAAAATATCAAACAACAAAACTCATAATTTTTCTATGCTTATAATAACAAAACATTAGTTATCCCAAGGTTTGGGGTGTTTTCTCCTCAGGATTATTTTTCTAGGGTTTTTCTAAGTTTTCCTTGTTTTCCTAAAACAAAAGGTATCTCTTTATTTGTATACTAGGCAAAGGTATAATAAATTTTTCTAGTGAACTACACTGAATAAGAGAGCTAACAAAAATGTGGGTGCTCCCTGGTTCTTTATTTAAACTACCTTTTATATTTTCTTTGACTTTAGGCAAAAAGTGATTTAAATGGCAAACTCTAACTTAACTTGGTGTACAGAGGGGTTTAGTAATTTTTAACAGGTTAGGAAGTGATTAATTACTTCTCTGAATTTTCTTAATCCCAGTCTAATAGTGTAGCCATTTTTCCTTATTTCTTTTAGCTTTTGACCAGTTAATCCTTTAATTCAAAACTTTAAAGTTTTCTGTAACACTTAGGGGTTTTATATTTTTCCTAAGTAGTTTACCTCATTTAGGTTCTGGCAAAATTGGTTTGACTCGATTTGGGTAAACCAAACTGAAGTTATGAATTTTTCAAGTTCTGCTTGGATTTAAATCAGAATATTTAAAAATGTTTCCTGGAAAACCCATTTGCACCGAAGACCCTGGGTTATTTCTAAACTAATCCTTTCAGTCATACCCCTGCGCTAGTGTTCCCTTGAGTCAATGACAGCGCACAAACCCCCCTGCCCTTTTCTGCTTCTTCCCCGTGGTCCCTCCCCTTATGTAAAAAGTAACCGTGGAAAGGAAAAGGACGGCGTGGCTTACCGGTGGCGAGAGAGGTCCGGCGAGGGGCGAGGTTGGCTCTAGGAGGTCTTGGCGGTCACAGCGATGTACGGCTTGACGGCGGTGGTGGTCAGAATCGGCCGGTCCACGAGCGTAGGCGGGTGAACTCGTCGGCGGCGAGTGCTCCGGCCTAACCACGGCGACATGGGTCAATCCAAGGGCACGGGAAGCTTCATGGGGTGTTGAGGAGTCGACGCGTGCAAGGAATTGAAGAACAACTCACCGTGGAGCTCGGTCCACGTTCACCGGCGATCGGGTGAAGTCCGGCGACCATGGACTGGCTTCTCCGGCAAGGCAAAGTTTGATTCCTTGCTCGAGGAGCTTCACCGGGGCATGCACGGTCTACTTTGAGGGTCGGACGCGGCTGGGAGAGGCTCTGTTGTCCGGTCTACGGAGGCGGGGGATCAGGTGGCCACGGGCACGCCGTGCGCGGGGCAACGCCGGTGATCTGGTGCTCTGGTGAGGTCGAGCGTGCGCGAAGGAGTACGGTCGAAGTCCCTGGGGGTTTTATAGGCGTGGACGTGGGCAGCGGCGCCGGCTTGGCTTTGGCGCGACGCGGGGCATGCGGGGGCGCGCGTCGGGCGTGCCCTGGCGAGCTCAGAGCGCGTCGAACACGTGTGTGTTTGCTTCTGCCATGGTTCAACGACCGATTGGAGCACCTTAGCGTGAAGATCTCGGCAAAACCACTGTGCACGATCTCTTACCTGCACCATATCCTACCTTTTTGATGTGTGTCCCAAGCCAAGATACGGTCGGGGTAGGGAGAGATAGGGGTGAGAAGTTGCCTCTGTCCTAGCTGTCCAAACAGGGACAAAAGCCATGCCAAGTCGTGTCAAACGACCTAGGGTTGGGTTCAAACTTTTCCAGGGCATTCTAAAGGTATTTTGGTGCCACTTTGTCAATTGGGTCAAATGGTTTTGAAGTTTGAATGAGGGTGAACATGTTTGATCTTTAAAAAAGGGTTGGTTTTAGACTTAGAAAAATTATGGTTTTTCTTTTGTGCTCAACCCTTTTGTGAACCTTTTGGGGTTTTTCTGAAATCTTTTTGGGGTCACTTTCTTACTATTATTTGTAGGGTATCAAGTGTACTACAACTTTTATAATTGGCCCAAGACATGATCATGGGGTTTTCATAGCCTTTTAATCATACTTACCTCTAGTGCTCCACTTGTCCAAAGGGGTTTGAATTAGGGTTTGGTCAATTCTCCCCCAAATATGTGCATGACAAACCAAGGTAAGACTTCTAAGATGGGGTGCACTTACTTAGGATTTTGAGCTCTAAGTTTGGGGTACTTTGCTTAAACTAAACCACATGTGATGATAAGTTTACTTGTGTGGCCTTGAGTGGAAAACTCTAAGTAACACCTGGGGTGTTACACTTATCTTCATCACATGGATTAGCAGCATTTTGCAATTGATCATATAAATCATGTGATGAGTTCTCACTAGTTTTAATTTCTTCACTATAAATCTTGTTAGTGGGAAAAACGTGATCTTGTACCAAATTATCATGAGCAACACTATGTTCCTCATGACTCAATTTTAGTTCCTCATGTGAACAAGTAATAACATAAAGTAGATGTTTTTGTTGTTCACATGAATTCTTTAGAAATAAGTTTTCGCTTTCCAAATTTCTTGTTTTATCTTTCTCATTTTCTAAATCAATGTTCATGCTAGCAAGTCTAACAACAAGCTCATCATATGAATATGAATGATTAGTCACATTAGCATTATATACCTTCGTATTACCTTGTGACATCAAGCAATGTGGTGTAATGGATGGGCTTGTAGTAGCAATATCATCATCCGAGCATGAACAATCACCATAATCATCAAGTATGCTTGAGATAGAACAATCATTTGCATTACTTGAGTTTGAGCCAACACAATCATGATTATCAAGTGAACTTGGGGTATGTCTTTCATCTTTATCACTTGACCATGAGGTGGAGCAATCTTCCACAACCACTGTGTTGAGGATGTGCTCCACATCCTCGCTAGAGATCCTCCCATATACACCATCAAGATATGTCCAAATATCATGGGCGGTCTCCATATACATAATTTCCTTAAACACCTTATCACTTATCCATTGATATAAAATGTTAGTAGCTTGGTGTTCAAGATGTAAGCATTTCTCTTTTTCTTGGGTGAGATCTTTTGTGTTCTCATCAAAGGGTTTATAAAAGCATACACTTATGATCCACCACAATTTTGCATCAATTGTATGAAAATAATGACTCATGCAAGTTTTCCACTGTGCAAAATGTGTGCCATCAAAAATATGTGGTTCACAAGTAACCTCTAGCCCTTTAGTCGCCATCCAGCTTACTCTCGGGTCGGTTAAGACCACCAAATGAGAGAACCAGGCTCTGATACCACTTGTAGGGTCGAGATGGCGGACTAGAGGGGGGTGAATAGTCCTTTCTAAAACTAATTATGATGGCTAACATAAATAAATACGGAATTAATACTATTTTGGTTTAGCCAAGACTACACTCCTCTAACTATAACAAACACCTGACAAAAGATTATAATTGAAGGAACTAAGGTGCCAAAATAGTGAAAGAGCTCTCCCATACAAATCTAGTTAGCAACGCCGTACAAATTATACAAATGTAATTCTAAGCATACCGATAACTCCTAAACATACTAGTAAGCAAAGAGCACAAAGCACAAGCACTACTAGAGAGAAACAACTACTTAGCTACACAAGCTAAGTAAAACAGATTAGCTACACAAGCTAACAACAAGTGAGCAACTATTTTATAATAGGTATGATTAGATATACAAGAGCATACAAGCGTAACAAATACTCACTAGCATAAGTATATGAACAAGTAAATTCAAGCTAGCGAGGAAAGCTGCAAACCAACGGGAAGATGATGACACTTGGCATAATAATTTTTTTCCCATGGTATCGATGACTTGCCGGTCACCCCTAGTCCACGTTGAGGTAGATTCAAAGCACCCAACCGCTCCTCTATCAAGTCTCCACTTGATATCTTGAGCCGGATTGGTCAAAAAACCATCAAACCTCGATTCCACTAGAGTTGCTTTTCACCGCTCCAGCGAGGCAAGCACAACGCCTCTCACAATCACCACCGCGGCCTCTTCACAATCTCCATTGAAGAGCTCACAGGGAACTACCACCAAGCCGTCTAGAAGGCGGCAACCTCCAAGAGTAACAAGCCAACGACCTCACTTGATGATCTCCCTAGTGCCTCAAAGATCAACAACTTGATGCAATGCACTAGATGGCTCTCAATCTCACTAGAATGCAATCCCAACCAATATGAGTGAGAGAGAGGGAGAGGAAAGGCTCCAATATGCTCACAAGTGTTCCAAATGGCCTCCTTCACACTTTCAACTCGGGCAACACAAGTATATATAGCCCCCTCTCCAAAACTAGCCGTTATGGGCCAATTGCCCCTTTTCGGCGCACATGCGGACGGTCTGCAATACAAGCCCGGACCATCTGCACAAGAATCCCAACGGCTATAAATGGTTATAAAATGTTAGAGCATTCAAAAACGACTTGCGGACGGTCTGCCCCTCAAGGTCAGACGGTCCGCGATACATAAAACTGAGCCAAAACGAAGTTTTGCTGACTCTGCACATTTGTTGATATTTGTACTGCGGACGGTCCACACCTAGACCCCGGACGGTTCACAATACAAAATATTTGTACTGTGGACGGTCCGCACTCAGGCCCCGGATGGTCCGCAATACAAAAAAACCAAAACAGAACTTCTCGAGTTCTGTCCAAACACCAGTCCTTCAACTACGGACGGTCCACCACCTAGGACCAGACGGTCCGCAGTACAAAAACTTCGCAAAACACAGAAATTCCGTGTTTCTGCCCATCACCTCCAGTTAGACATGAGGACGGTCCGCCATGCTGGCCCAGACTGTCCGCGGTACTTCAATTCAGCCCACATTCAAGAAATCGCTTTTGAATAAGTTTTTCTTTCACGAACCAAAGCGTTGTTAGCCCTCATGCAAATGCAACAACTATATGAGCAATGAGGCACTAAAGGCATCTCAAGTACGATAATTGACCCCTTTTGATAGTACGGCTATCTAGCCTACTAACCCGGTCAATTATCAACCTCTAAGCACCTTTTGACCGGTAAAACAAAAACCTATTGTTATACCTTTGCCTTGAGAATTCAATTCCATCTCCTCAAATGATGAACAATGGGCATCCATAAGTGTAGCCAACCATGATACCTTTTACCATTTGTCCATAGCATGAAGTTCCTCCACCATCATCATCAAGCCACTTGATCAACAGCCCAGATCAACACATGGCTTGATAATTCTATAAATATATGATCCACTCCATGTTATCACATGGCTTTCTTGGTTCATCAATCTCAACATAGCTTGCTCTTCACCGTTGCTTTATGTCCATCGGTGCTAAGTCCTTGCTCTTGCTTCACCGCCACGTGGTCCCTCACACATGAGCCTTTGACTTGCCCTTCACACTAGCCACTCGGTCCATCGAAGCCAAGCCATATCTCTTGATCTTCTCCATATAGCCACATGACACCATGTCATGTCTTCATATGCAATGAGCTCCTTTATCACACTAGTTGAGCATCTCAATGTCACCAAGCCATATCACCACCATGGCTAAAATAACTCACACTAGTGTACCTGTGGACTAATCACCTGTGTATCTCAACATAAACACTTATTAGTCCATATAAGTTGTCAATCAATTACCAAAACCAAATAGGGTCTCACCGAATTTTGCACCATTTATTCTAATAATGAAATCTTCATCTTTATATTTGACCAAACGATCCCTGACCATCCTACTTTTCATAAATGAATTGCACTCGTCTGGCATTTTGATGAGTTCTTCTATGATCGAGGGATCAAGACTCTTAAGGAGCCTATTGGCTGAGTTGAGGCATTTTAATCTATTTTCTACCTCATTCATAGTATCCATGACCATCATTCACAGATTTATCAATTTGTACACCAATAAATGTAAAAGAAAATAAACAATTTAACTGTTGTATGCTTCTGATAATTTTTTTCTTGAATCACCATTGAAATTAACCAATGATGCTAATGGCTTGGGCCTACGAGCATAAGAAGGAATTAATGTCTTTCCCCATTTACAACAATTATAATATCGAATAGTTTTATATTGAGTTGTAGAACTTGTTTTTGCATGCTAGAATAAAGCATGGCAATGCTAGCATTCGTAATCCGGTGTCCCATGATATCATGATCTATCTTCATGTGAAGCTTCAAGATAATTTTTCAGTACACGTTGGTAGTTGTGGTAAACATAAAATGAGGTCTTTAATTTTAATCTATTGTTCACATACCTTTAAGTGCAGCTATATTCCCCATAGAAATAAGCACTTAGCATGGGTGTTCTAATGCTATGCATAGATCCTAAGTAATAGTTAGTCAAAATGTAGACCATGATGCTAAAATACTCTGGAATTGGCACCTTATATATTAGTCTCAACTACCTTTAGTTAGTAACCATTGTTGATTAAGTGTGTAGAAAACGGTGATGCCTAAGAGGGGGAGGGTGAATTAGGACTTCTAAAAACTATCTCTAAACGAGGACACAAATAAATCCCTAGAAAAACATATGCATATAAGTTGCTATCTCTATCACAAAAGAAGTTTTGCAACCTAAGGTCCAATCCTAAATATTCTAACTAGAAAGGAGAGATTGAAACTTAAGTACTTAATATCAATGCGAAAGGTAAAAAGCAATGGTAGAGATACAAACTCCTGTGGATGACGTTAGTGCCGCTACGCAAAGAGTAGACCACGAGAGGGCCAAGCACCACAGATGAGTAACTCCGTAGAGAGCCACGAGCCTTCTCCATGTGTCACACCCGGTTTTGGAAGGTAAACCGAATGTGAACCATATACGTGCCAGGATAAAAAATTCACATACACATCGATTACATAATTGGACAACATCACACATTGCTCAAAATAATAGCAGAAATAAGTACTTTATTACATCACGATGTCTGAAACATCCACAAAGACATTAGCTTAAACCATAATCAAAGTGTTGAACAAAACGCAGTACGATAGGGCCTTCACAGACAGCTGACTAGGGGTTTGCCACTAATCTAAACTAGAACTCGTCAAAGTCTTGAAACTCGTGAAAGTCCTCCATGTTGCCTTCATCTTCTCCTAAGCAATGGTTGCAATGGGGACAACCTGGTGTTTGGTGTTTTTAAGCAAGGGTGAGTACACATCAATGTACTCAGCAAATGTCTCGTTTGGCTAAAGTGGACTAACTATATGTGGGGTGGAGCTTAAAGCAATTGCTTTTAGTTGGTCAGGTATTTATTACTAGTAGAGAGCCAAGTTTTAGCAATAATCCCAAGTTATTAACCCAAACATACTCCCTCCAAGAGGAAATACTAGAATCCACCATCATAATCATCATTATCAAGTCATCATCATAAAGATATCAGAGTAACTCTAATCAAAGAAGCTCCCAAGACTGCTCATAACCGTGAGCACGGCTGATATACCAGTTTCTAACCCTCTGTAGATGTTGCACACTTTACCCACGAGTCGTGTTCCCTTCCTAGCCTAGGTTTGCAAGGTTCGATCTTCACTACCGTGGTGAATAGCTAAGGATTCACTATGTAGCCTTTACAAAGATTCCTAGAGGTCATAGCCGTCCGTTAGGTTTCTCTAGTTTGATAACACACAGTACCTCTCCCCATAGGAAGGGTGACTAACAAAAGCAACACGAAAGAACCTCAACACCCATCCTCAGCAGAGCAAGTATTATGCCCGGACCCCATTAACGGCATGACGATGAAGCCAACTACACCTCAAGTTCCTATAATTAGTCAGCTAAGGGCGTCCCATACCACTCTCATGGTTGTACTGCTTTCCCTGGTGGTCATCCATAGAATAGGTCCTTATGGAGAGGTACTCAGGAAATAGCCCGAGTCCCCTAAAGTATCACAAGTTCATCATCATATCCAGAATAACATCATCGTACCATAAATATTCTCATCATGTTTATTGCTTAAAGTAAAGCAATATCATGATACTAATCATAGTAACCAATTCCCAAAGGATAACCAAGGACAGGAAAAACAGAACACTAGTCAATCCTTAGGTTGATCATAGTATGCGAGACAATGAATTATAAAGTAAGTAGGACATAATGGGTCTAAGGACACTTGCCTTCACCAAGTTGTTGCTCAGGGAAGTCTCCTGCAACACACTCGGAAACCACAGACTGCTCGTTGTCTACGCAAAGCAATCATTCATTCAACAAACTTGGGTTATAACAAAAGAACAGTACACCAAACATATGCAATAGAGCGAACATAGGTTCAATAAAAGCTAAAGACACACATGTGCATTCTAGGTTTGGGGTAGGTCACTATGCCAAGTGGTATATTGTTCTCTAACTAGGTCTATCTTAGTCAATTACTTACTTAAATAAAGTTATTCTAGGGATGGGATCATACATTTAATGGGGTTGGGTCTACAAAGTTAGTCACTTGAACATTCATTAGGGATTTATCTTTATTTTGTTTCTAAAAAAATTAGATAGCCTTACCCTAACCTAGAGACCAACTATAAAATTGAGACATCGGAACAGTGGGTGAATATAATTTAAACAGATAGAAAATATCATAATGAACATTTTGCAATTTAAACCACCCAAGTTGGAGTTCATATGACAAAGTTATGAATTTTGGAAATTTTAGAATTCAAAACCTACTTTAGACACATTTCTGTGATTAAAATAAAGTCCAAGGGCCTCTCTGCAAGAAATCAGGGACTCATGTGAAAGAAACTAGGACGATGGGTTTATTTCTAAGAAACTAGGGGTCTCTTTAACAAAATGACCAGGCGAAGGGGTATTGGGTGTTCTCGGCCCTAAGATCAACGACCGAGAACAGATCTAGCGGGCGAGCGCGCGCGTGCGGGCGCGAGTGCGCACTGATAGGCGGGCCAGGGCGGTCAGCGGCTCGGGGGTGAGGACCACGCTGACCGGTTGGGCCCAGCGCCAGGGGCACAAGTGACTGACGAGTGGGGCCCAGGGGGCAGGGACTCCAACACGAACCGGTATCTAGACCATTGGATCAAGGACGAGTGGCTAAGAGCAAGCACCCAAAGGGTTAACGGCTTCGGGCGGCGCCGCTCTCACCCACGGAGGTGAAGTCATCGGAGACGAGGCGGGCATGGGTTCCAGGTGTGGCGGAACTGCCCAGATTATTCTAGCTTAACTGCCCAAGTCGCACCCTTAGAGGCAGCGAGACACTTAAACCGGAATAAACTGTTAGTCCCTCGGATCTAGCCCGATAAAGCCACTTACCAGGATCGAATACCACTAGCTCACTCGAAGGTGAGGCACAGAGAAATGCAATAAAGCATAATACCACAAATTTAAGAAGTATCAGTAGTGATTACATTATTGGAGTTTCAGAAATAATAACCATAAATTTTAATGCAGCGGAAATAACTCAGGGAGAAAACCGAGTAACATGGCGAAGCCTGGCCACGCTACTCCTCCTGGTCCTCTCCTGCGGAAGCAGTAACCCACTCGACCGTCTATCCCAGTGGCAGGGATGGAGGCCAAGTCACACCATCAACCAAAACAAGGAGGTACCTGCAAAAATTATGCCACAAGCAAGGCTGAGTATACTAATACTCAGCTAGACTTACCCGGTGTGTGGAGTCTACTCCTCTACCTCTAGACATGCAGCTTTTTGGCTGAGGGGTTTGGTTTGCCAAAAGCACTAGCTGAGTCTAAAAACAAGTTTTAGCTTTTCAAGTTTTAGTAGAATCCTTTAGACTAGATGTGTACCTAGCTAATCATACATGGTATCAAACATTTTTACCAATCAACATCTTTTGTCAGTCACCTCATTTCCACTTATTACTCAATGCAGTACAATGGATTAAGCAGTCTCATTAGCTGCAAGAAGCAGACGATTCGAATCGAGTTTTTAACCTTGCAAGGTAAACCTAAACACACGACATGGTGAGGCACTCCGTCCCCACACACATCAACCGTCCCCATCGATTCCCCGTCAACAGAACAGGGCTCACCGCCTTGGCGTACAATGCCTCACTGACCCTGACTGCCGTCGTGCAGTGACCGCACTTGTACGCACCATAACAGAAATGGGAGACCATGTCTCAGGTCGCGTGAGGAGTAAAGTCTGCGGGCAGGTTCACTCAGGTACTAGGCTTACCGATTTACCATATTTCTCAGCATGTGCTTAGTACGTTCAAACGCTTGACACAGGTATCCGCACATTAATCCTTATTCCAATTTCTCATCTCGTAGACCACGTATCCCCAGGGATCCGTGTCCATAGACTATCATCATTCTATTATCGAAAATGGATACAACCAACTCCTGATCTTGCGCGAGTGCTAGAAAAATCACTCGACTTCTACCGAGATCTCTAATTAGCAAAGTAGCTACTCGACCTAGCATAATAGTATTCATCTCAAAGGGGATCCTGAGTTCATGCAACTAGGGTTTCAGTCAACTCCTACACTTAAGTGCACAATACAAGCCTACAAACATTAAGTGCAGTAAAATAGCATGTATATAATGGTTATGCATAAAACCGAGGCTTGCCTTCAATTTAACACTTAGATAGTGTTTGCTGGGGGTACTCGCTTGGCGAGCATCTACTGGTTATGTTCATCCTTCCTTAGGTTGTCCACCATCTGCATCTTGTGGTTGGCACCACATCACTTGCACGATCATCATCTCTCGGTCCTAAATAAGATGCAAGATGCATACGTATGAATATAATGAAAAGTTATCACAAGATATATAAATACACAGTGGCGAACTAAATATTAAATTGTAAGACACCATAAACAACCACACGCTAGCAATTGTTATCTACATGTTATCGGTGTTCAACATTAACACCATTAAAAAGACGACAACATTTTATATATTTACGCAACACAAATATGACATCACAAGTACACGCATTTACCACGTTCACTTTAATCATCCATTAGTTACTTAATCATTAAGTTAGTTAAGTACCTATGTTCGCTACAACTGATATGTAGACAGACTTAGTTGAAAAGGAACTAGACACTTAATTGGGCTTTACAATTATTTACTAGGCAAACACTTATTAGACCTTAACCAATTTAGTTCACTAATTTAGTGAGACGTGTACTAGTTACCTATATACTTAGGCTCAATTATATTAGTTATATTATCATTACTGCGTGTTCAACCAAAATCAAAACGAGGAAACAGTCGACTCAAGAAATACACCACATAGTAGAGCAATCCAGCAAACATAACAAAATTTAGGCAGCAGCACAACAGTTGCTTATTTCATTCATAACTCTTCAAATATTTATCCAAAAATAGTAATACTTTTTGGAAAGCTTGGGAAACGCTCTACAACTTTGGTATTATCATCTCAATATGACTAGACTCTTAGCAAAGTCGAATTATGCAAATATAACAGGTCTGTCCAGGTTGGACAGATTCAGACTTGTGACTTCAAAAATTCACAACTAGAGATTTATGTATCCAAACAAAGTGATCCTAGACTTTCTGGAAATATAATGAAATTGTCTACATTTCATTTATAAACATCTCAAGGTGATTCAATATTTAACTAAGGATAAAAGACACTAGAAGACTTTGCTGTCCAGAACTGGACAGATTAAGTCTTCACACTTTAAACATTCATAACTCAAGCTTCAGATCACCAAAAAGAGTGATCCAAGACTTTTTGGAAATCTCAGCAAAAGTACTACATAACTTTTATAATCATCAAGAAGTGATTCTATGTTGAACTGAATCAAACAATTCAGTTTTCGAAATCTGTTCTGTCAGTGGACAGAACACAGCAACCAGTTTGTAAAATTCATAACTCTTAAACTATAAGACCTATGGTTATGAAATTTTAACAAAAGCAAGATAAGAAAAGCATCTACAACTTTCTTATAGTGACCATGAACAGATTGTAATATTAACCTAAGCAAACAAGGAAGTTTCTGAAATCTGTACAGAATTTGGACAGATTCAGTTACTGAATTTGTAAAAAGCATAACTCCTAAACGATCAGACTTATGCCTGTCAAATTTTAACACAAGTAAGATAATAAGGTTATCTACAACTCTTTTATATGGCCTTCCTACAGAAAACATGATTTGGTTCATTAAACAAACAGCACGACAAAAACAATGCGTGCAGCTCAAAACAGCAATCAATAAATTTCAGCTTCTATATAATTTAAGAATTGCAGCGTTCTAAAGACTTGAATTATTCTAACACTTTACCATTTGTTAGAGTTAAATTCATCAAATGAGGACTAACAAGTAGACTTACTAATTTTTATCCGTGTCATTTTGAGCACTAGAAGTCCATACTCAATTAACAACGCGTTCTCCCCGATAATCAATATCGAAGCGCGTTTTACCCAATAATTTGCATTTTAACTTAGACATCACATGAGCACTAATACTTTTCCTCCGTGACCATAACCATACGCATTTAGACGACAACAAGCAAATCATCGTGACTACGAGCTGAACTAAATCCATCTAACAAGTTGGTTAACCAGAGCAACAACCTAGGCCGCTATACAACATACTCGTCGGCTAGCATATTATTATCGAAACCCGAGACACAACATGTATATAACCATCACTAAACGCAATCGACTCCTGCTTAACATGAGTTGGCTAATGACGTGACTATTTCGCAATTACCAACATACACCACCTTTCGCCATTTTTGATAACCTGTGCGACACACAGCTATTGTAATACATCTCAAGTTCATTCAACCCCATCAGTAGAGCACTAGCACATTTCAGAAAATTTCCTGAGACTATGACGACAAGGCATCGATCTTATCATGCACATAAAAGCATCACAGGCGTGTTTACGGAACCTATCGGTTAACTTGATCGACACACTACCCATGTTCTTTGCCTTTCAAAATTTTATCGCACAACAGGAATAATCCCCATTTGCCAATGACACCAAAAATACCTACTGACCTATTATTCACCACACGAACACAGTTACATGTCGCACACTAGTTTCTAACATGATTCTCACATAACTCATAATTCAACTACTCACTAACAATAAATCACGCACGACAACTACCATATCAACCGATTTATTTATTTGGAACACCGCCTGCCTAGCGTACCACTAGTACCTCACATTTTGACCCAAGCTTAATAATACATCCTTCGCACAAGCCTATATATTTAACCCTACTCATCACATCGACAAATATAACTCCTATATAATCATGAATCCCATAATATTGCATAGGATTCACACTTCAATCACGACTTAACTGCACGCCTCATACTCGTATATTCCAAAACTCTTCACCTAACCAATACACTACACTCTGCATACGTAGGAACCATTTAGCACACTCGACGTATACACTTAATAGAACGTTTTTCATACGACCTATAAAATCAATCTAGCCTTTTCATTGCACTGCATGTCTCTTTCCCTATTTCGAATGCAACCATATTCGGGATGCATTCAAAATACTTCAAACGACTCTAACGCAATCACTATTATAATACATCGACATACATGTTCAATAATACACATACACACAAACCTACAATTTTTAAATTTACACATCACGTCCAATCAACATAACTCAATTATTTCCCCGATTCGCACACTCATTCACGCCACTACATATGAATAATAAACTTTACCAACATTCAACGCATTACAATATATCGCCTAATATTAATTGGGAAACAAAAGGGACAGCTTACTCTTCATTACTTACTTCATCGAGGTTCCCTGCTCGCACGCAAACAAGGTTTTGGCTAAACCGCAAGCTTGCAAGGAGACTCGACGACGACGTGGAGCAATGCGAGCCACGCACGAAGGTGAGGTCACGGCGACTGTGACATCGCTGTTGTTCATGACATAGAGCTTTACTCGGGCATTTCATCGAACACCCGCGAATCGCCAACGTTGCGGGGCTGCGGGGAAAACTCGGCCGCGAGGAGCTGCGCTGTATAGGGTTGGGCATGCTTCAGCCAAAGTGGAGGGAGGGGGTGGTGTTGTCCACTGGACTGTGCAAAATAGGGAGCCGACAGAGCGCGAAGTTGCCGCGGCTGCTGCTCAAGGGGGAGGTGCCGAGGGAGGAGCCACTGCCCCATGGATGGGAGAGGCTCGGCCGAGGATCTCTAGCCCTGGCGAGCAGAGCATGCTGCGCAGGGAGCAGAGGCCAGCGGCCGAGAGCAGCGGGAAAAAAATGGAGCAGGGAGGGGCGCCGAGGTAGAGGGGAAGCTGCATGGGGTGGAGACATGGGGAGGGAGAGCAGAGGCGCCGCTTGGGAAGAAGGGCGCCATGGCTGGGGACGCGTGGAGCAGAGGGAGCTCACACGGGCGAACGCGCCATGGTGCCCTGCGCGTGATGGGGAAGAAGCCAACAGAGAGTTCGCGGCGAGCAGCAGCAAGGGGAAATGGAGGTCCGAGTGGGGGGGGGGGGTTGCTGGCGAGCTCCTGGCAGGGAGGTGAGCTAGGCCTTGGTTGGAGATGAAGCTGTCGTGGGGATACCAGAGAGGAAGAAGGCGTGGGGGAGAAGAAGACAGGGAGGAAGATTGTGGCGGCTGAAAGAAATGGAGGGGTGGGAATGAAAAATGGTCAAGTGCAAGGGAGAGGGATCCATATTTAAAGACATGAGCTAGGGTTAGGGTTTCTTAGTGGGCCAATTGGGCTAGAATGGGCTTGGCCCAATACACTAAATTGGCTGCGCTAATTATTTTTCGGAATAAAAATGCTCCTACAGAATTTGTTTCTACGGAGAATAGAGCGAATTAGAGTTTCAACGAACGGACGATTGAGCGATTAACTCGGCTAAGAGTATGATTTGAATTCGCTCAGAAATAACGCCTCGCTCATGATTCGAAAATAAATCGTCTTGAGATATGACCGGCTTTTGGATTTATGATTGAAAGAGACAAGTCGCGACATTTAAAATCATCGTCGATGTTGATTTTTGAATTTGGTTTAGATACAAAGATACTAGGCTGAGTCGAGTAAGAATTAATTAGAGGACGACGTACTGAGTATTCTGTTTGCGAGTACGGATCCGGATAAAATAGTTGGACACCGATCCAACATCGAGAAATTGGATTCGGACACAGCTCGACTAGCAGCTGTCGAGCGTTTGATGAAATGAGCTTTAGATGAGATTTATAAGTCGAGATCGACTATCGAGTTTGCATTCGTGTCGAGAATTAAAAGTTTTAACAGACCCCAAAATTGACTGTTTCTCGTGATCGAATAACTCCGACTTCGGTGAGCTTCCATGAATAATACTGATAAGCAGAGATAGACACGATCGAGAAATAGGAAATTTCCACTAAGCATTCAAGTTAGGGACAAATCTCCTGACATAACATGAAACTGACACCTAGGGTGTCACATCAGGGGTTCTAAGGTCGCAGGAGCTGGCTAGGGCTGGTGATGGGGACCCGACGAACTCGGTGGCGGGGTTTTGACCATGAGAGCGGGACTTGGAATGGGTGAATGGTGGAGGGGCTGCTCCGGGCGGGTCAAGGGTACTTCGGCGAGTAATCCTGGCCGTGGTGAGGGGCGATCGAGTACACCGAGGCCAACGTGGGCTCTGGTGAGGAGTTTGGGACACCTGGGGCCAATAGTTGGGCACGGGGCGGATTACATTGGCCGGACGTCGTGTGGGTGCTGCGGACCAATGCGCAGCAGCACCGGCGAGCACCAATTCGTCGCAGGGGAGAGGAATCGAGGAAAACAAGGCATGCTGGGGGGTTCCTTACCTTAGTACGATGCTCGAGGGGGCTTGGCGCGGCATCTGGAGCTCCGGGTAGTCAGCACAGCGGGCACACGTCTTCGGCGAGCTCGGGCGGTGGAGGTTGTGCACGAGAGGGGCTGGGAGCGAGCGAAATGTGGTAGGGAATGGAGGGTAGGCGTGCGCGAGGCTCAAAAAGGACCTATGGGTCGTGGGGTGCAACGTGGGCTGGCTCTCTCAGTGTGCATGCACGTCGGGGAACGGCGGTTACGGGGACGACGAGACTGACAAGCGGGGCTCGCGGCGCAAAGGCATGAGCGTGCGAGGGGAAACGGGCAATGGCGGTGATAGGCCAGGCCCACCGCACAGAGAGCGGGGGAGCGCGTGGCTATAGGAGTTGGCGGTGACAGGGCGGGCCCACCGGGCAGAGGGAGCGGGAGAGCGGGCGCGCGCGGGAGAGGGCTGGGCCTAATGGGCCAAATGGCTAGGGGGAGGGGGTTTTGGGCTTCTTTTGCATTTTCTTTTATTCTGAATTTCTATTTCCTTTTATTTTTGTTTTCTCCTTTTGAATTCAAATCCAACCAAACCACAAATTCAAATTTGAATATTTTCAAGCATATGCTTCAAACCAAAAAGAAAAGTCTAAGCTCAGCATGATGCAACATATTTCATGTCTCCTCTAGGGTTTAATCTACTAAAAGTATTAATACATCTCCAAAAATAACTAAACCTCTACTAAAATGAAGAGAAAAGAAAACTATAGAGAGGAGAAAAGAGGTAATACCTGAATTTGGAAGATATTAGAGAAGAAATTTTATACCCCCAAATTCAGGGTGTTACAAACCTATCCCCCTTGAAAAGAATCTCGCCCTCGAGATTCAGGGTTGGCTAGCAAAGAGCCCGGGATACCTGGCTTTCAGACCATCCTCTGTTTCCTATGTTGCTTCTTCCTCTTAATGCTGACCCCAATTGAATTTGCACATTCTGATGGTGCTCCATCGATTGACTCTGTCTGTTGTCTCCAGAATCTGAGTTGGCTTCTTGATATATGTCAAATCCTCCTAGACTTCTAGATCCTTAGTTGGCAATTCCTCTTCTGGCACTCACAAACATTTCTTCAGCTGAGACACAGGGAAAACATCATGCACTATGGATAGACTTTCTGGTAGGCTGAGCTGGTAGGCCACTTCTCCACATCTTGTCTAAATCTGGTATGGTTCGATGTACCGAGGTGCTAACTTGCCCTTGACTTTGAACCTTCTTACTCCTCTGATCGGTGACACCTTCAGGTAAACATAATCTCCCACCTTGAAACTCAGCTCTCTTCTCTTGGTGTCGGCTGTTGGGGCCATGCTTCGGTGCGCCGAAGGTCTTACACGAAGAAGCAGCTTCGGCTGAAGTCGTCCCCAGGAGATGGCCGAAGGTTCCTTTTCATGGAGCTTCGGCGTTACAAACCGACATAGAGATAGAATGACCTTTTTATCCATAGAGGTCTGAGTCAACGTTGTAAACTTTTGTAAGGGGCATAATTGTAATTTGTCACAGGCTGTGACCTGTGTCTATAAATAGATGAACAGTACCTCTGTACTGTTCACGTGAACCTGCCATTTGCTTTCGCATCACGCCTGTACTTTTGCTTTCCTCAGGACCGAAGGTACATTTGTAATTTGAAGTCATTTATATTCATTCATGATAATAAAAATGGAGATGATTCTATGATAATATTTAAATGTTTATTTTATACCTCATGATTTATATGAATGCTTCGTCCTTTGTTATTATGCTCACGAAGGTACGTCCTTCGTATCCTTCGTCCGAAATCCTTTATATCCTGAAGGGATATAACGTTTTGGAGGACGAAGGATTTTAACACTTAACATTTTCTATGTTGCCTTGTTCTTAATTCTTAGCATTTGAGAACAAGCCCCCAACATTGGCGCCCACCTCCGGTGAACTCACTTCCACTTTTCTGAGCTGATGGCTTCGTTCAACAATCAAGCTGGAGCTGCTTCGGCTTCGAAGCTGGTGCTCCTGATAACAGGCGGTTCTTGCTCAGAGCCGGCTAACAAGAAGCAGAAGAAGGAGGCTCAGAGAAGGGTGCAGCATGTTGGAGTGCAGGGACCCTTCATCAAGTCAAAATGGTCCCACATTCCAATTACTTTCTCTCAGGAAGACCTTCAGCTTAAGGATTATCCTCACAATGATGCCATGGTTATCTCTTGCGTGATCAAAGGATTTCTGGTCCACAATGTCCTAGTTGATACAGGCAGTGCAGCTGACATTATATTTGTTAAAGCCTTCAGACAAATGCAAGAGCCTGAAGACAAGATTCGTGATGCTACGCACCCTCTTTGTGGCTTCGGAGGGCGGCAGATTGTAGCACTTGGGAAGATTACCATGCCGATAACCTTCGGATTTGTCAACAACACAAGGACTGAGCAAATTGTGTTTGATATTGTTGACATGGAGTATCCTTACAATGCTATCATTGGTCGCGGTACTCTTAATGCCTTCGAAGCAATTCTTCACCCAGCTTATCTCTGCATGAAGATACCTTCGGACCAAGGGCCTATTGCTATTCATGGAAGCCAGGAAGCTGCTAGAAGGGCCGAAGGAAGCTGGACTGACTCCAAAGCAATCCATAACATAGATGGAGCTGAAGCTTGTGAACAGTACAAATTCAGGAGGGAGAAGGCAGCTTCAGCGGATCAGCCGAAGCCCATGTTATTGTGCGACGACATAGCAGAGCAGAAGGTGCTGTTGGGCTCGCAGTTATCTGAAGACCAGGAGAAAACCTTGATAAGGTTTTTATTCAACAACAAAGATGTTTTTGCATGGTCAGCTAATGATCTCTATGGAGTAAATCGCGATGTTATTGAACATTCGCTCAATGTTGACCCATCCTTCAGACCCCGAAAGCAGAGGCTTCGGAAGATGTCGGATGACAAGGCCGAAGGGGCTCGTAATGAAGTAAAAAGACTCCTCAGTGCAGGAGTTATCAGAGAAGTAAAGTATCCAGAGTGGCTAGCTAACACTGTTATGGTGAAGAAGGCCAATGGCAAGTGGAGAATGTGTATCGATTTCACAGATCTCAACAAGGCTTGTCCGAAGGATGAATTCCCGCTGCCAAGGATAGACTCTTTAGTCGATGCAGCAGCTTCTTCAGAGCTCATGAGTCTTCTGGATTGCTACTCAGGCTATCATCAAATCTGGATGAAGAAGGAAGATGAGCCGAAGACTAGCTTTATAACCCCAAGTGGCACATATTGCTATCTTCGGATGCCTGAGGGGCTCAAAAATGCCGGAGGAAGTTTCAGCCGAATGACAGCGAAGGTTCTCCAGACTCAGATAGGCAGAAATGTGTTGACTTATGTCGATGACATCATTGTAAAAAGCACGAAGCAAGAAAATCATATTGCTGATCTGCAGGAGACCTTCGCCAGCTTCAGACAAGCTGGTCTGAAGCTGAATCCAGAAAAATGCGTCTTCGGAGTAAAGAAGGGGAAATTCCTTGGATGCTTGGTTTCAACAAAGGGAATCGAAGCTAATCCAAATAAAATCGAAGCTATACTTTGAATGGAGCCACCAACCACAAGAAAGGGGGCCCAAAGATTGACAGGAAGGCTGGCATCTCTCAACAGATTTATATCCAGATCAGCAGAAAGAAATTTACCATTCTTCGAGGTGCTGAAGTCAGCTGAAGTCTTTCAATGGGGCCCAAGTCAGCAAAAAGCCTTCGAAGAGCTGAAGCAGTACTTAATAGATCTAACAACATTAACTCCACCAACGTCAGGGGCTCCTCTGTTGTTATATGTGGCAGCTTCGCACTCAGCAGTAAGTGCGGCGCTTGTCCAGGAGAAGTTTGATGGCCAAGTCAAGAAGCAGGTCCCAATATATTTTGTATCTGAAGTCCTTAGTATATCAAAGAAAAATTATACAGAGCTGGAGAAGGTATTATATGCCGTTTTAATGGCATCCAGGAAGCTTCGGCATTATTTCCAGGCATACAATATCATTGTTCCTTCTTCGCAGCCGTTGAAGGATATCATGAGAAATAGAGAAGCTACTGGACGGATTGGAAAATGGGCTGCAGAGCTCAATGAATTTTACATTGATTATGTGCATAGATCCTCGATCCAGTCTCAAGCATTGGCAGATTTCATCGCCGACTGGACGCCAGGGGCTCAGGATGAAGAAGCAAATAAAGATGCCGAAGTGTGGATAGTGTTTTGTGATGGCTCTTGGGGAACCTTCGGAGCAGGTGCAGCTGCTGTGTTGGTCTCACCATCCAAGGTTAAAACTTGTTATGCAGCAAGACTTGACTTCAGCTGTACAAACAATATTACTGATTACGAAGCCCTGCTCCTGGGCCTTCGGAAATTAAAGGCAATGGGAATCAGAAGGGCGATTCTTAAAACTGATTCCCAGGTTGTTTCGGGTCATATTGACAAAAGTTGCAAGGCCAAAGATCCGAAGCTTGAAAAATATCTAGACACGGTCCGAAGGATCGAAGCCTCCTTCGAAGGATTTTCTGTCAAGAATATCCCTCGAGGACAAAATGAGCATGCTGATTTGCTAGCCAAGTCTGCAGCACAGGGGCTGCCGTTACCTTCGGATGTGTTCTTCGAAACAATAAAGGCACCTTCAGTGGAGCTTCTCGAAAGAGCAGTCCTCAACATATCTCCTGTTTACAGCGAAGATTGGAGAACTGAAATAATCTCTTACCTTCATGGTAAGTTCCTTTCAGATGACGAAGCTTACAATAAAAGAATAGAGGCAAGAGCTCGTCCGTATGTCATGATAGAAGGGGAATTATACAAGCATGGAGTTTGTGCCCCGCTGCTCAAATGCTTGTCTAGAGCCGAAGGTATAGAATTAATGAAAGAAATACATGCAGGCCTGTGTGGATCCCACATCGGATCTAGGCCGTTACTTGGAAAAGTTTTCCGCCAAGGGTTTTATTGGCCGAAGGCAGCTTCGGATGCAGCGGAGTTAGTTCAAAAATGCGAAGGTTGTCAGAAATGTGCAAGAGACCAAAAGCAACCTTCGTCTTTGACACAGCTGATACAACCCATCTGGCCATTGCAAAGGTGGGGCCTTGACTTGTTGGGTCCATTACCACCGGCTCAAGGAAATCTAAAGTATGTTATAGTGACCGTGGAGTATTTTTCCAAGTGGATTGAGGCGAAGCCATTAGCCACAATAACTTCGGCCACTGTCCAAAAGTTTTTCTGGCAGAATATTGTCTGTCGCTTCGGGGTACCGAAGGCCATCACTGTAGATAATGGAACGCAGTTCGACTCCGAAGCTTTCAGAAATTTCTGTGATCAAATTGGAACGAAGATCCATTTTGCATCAGTCAGGCATCCAGAGTCGAATGGGCTCGTTGAAAGGGCCAACGGCATTATAATGACAGGAATAATGAAGTTAATCTTCAATCAACCCAGGGGAAAGTGGCCAGATCAGTTAACCAAAGTGGTGTGGAGCCACAATACAACAGCATCAAGGTCTACAGGCTTTACCCCATTCAAGTTATTATTCGGTGACGAAGCAATAACTCCGGAAGAAGCTAAAGCTGGATCAATAAGAGTGGTAGCTTCGGCAGAATCAGGTCCCGAAGATGCTTGTCTTGTGGAAAAAGATGCCTTAGAAGGGATCAGACTTCAAGCCGTGGAGAATATCAATAAATACCAGGCTGAAACAATCAAATGGCGAGATAGAAAGGTCCGGCTAAAAAATATTGAGCCGGGACACTTGGTGCTTCGGAGAGTGGCCAACCCAGACACAGTGGGCAAGTTACAATTAAAATGGGAAGGGCCTTTCTTAGTAGCATCCTCGTCAAGGCCTGGTTCGTACAGATTGAAGGATATGGACGGCAACGAAATTCCAAGATCTTGGAACGCAGACGAGCTTCGGCGATATTATGTATAACTTGATGTAACTTTTTATGTTTTTTCTTTTCTTTTTCATGGCACCCTTTTCCTTTCTAAAGGGGGAGAAAGGTTTTTAATGGGGCCATCATATGTAATTTCCTTTTTAGTTTTATAAGAGCAAAATCCCCCAAAGAATGTAAATGTAAAAGCTGAGAACGCACCATCGAGTGCCGAAACTGAAAAAGAGAAGAAGCTCCAAAGACGTCCCTAAGGGGATGCAGAGCTCACAGCGAAAAGTCAACGCTGATTCCGCCGAAAGTAAAAGGCGAAGAAGCTCCAAAGACGTTCCTAAGGGAATGCAGAGCTTATACCGCCTAAGTAAAAGGCGAAGAAGCTCCAAAGACGTTCCTAAGGGAATGCAGAGCTTATACAGTCTAAGTAAAAGGCGAAGAAGCTCCAAAGTCGTTCCTAAGGGAATGCAGAGCTGATGTGTGGTTGTTTCTAAGGAAATAATGGCTGAGAGTGTGGCTTCGGACATATGCTTTGGACATTCATTCGCACATTACATTACATCATAGCATTTGCATTCATAAGCATTCATTCATAGCATTTGTGTTCCTGAGTGGTTGCTTCGGCAAAAAGAAGAGGTGGTCTCTTATGCTTTGTTATGTACAAAAAAGAAAAGCTTCGGCAAAAAGAAGAGGTGGTCTTTTATGTTTCGTTATGTACAAAAAAGAAAAGCTTCGGCAAAAAGAAGAAGTGGTCTTCTGTGCTTCGTTGTGTACGAAAAGAAGGGAAGGTGTTTTTTTTTCGCTTTCGGCTCAAAATACTAATTTCGTCCACATCAAAGCGCTTCAACAGAAGGGTAAGAATATATTACAAGGTATGTACAAAGTTCATTGAGAACAATTTAATTGTATTTACAAAAAGTTGTTACAAATTCTCCTGAGTTTTTCTAGTCTACTCCTACTAATCTTCGTCAGGCTCCCGCTTCGGCGGCATGTTCTTTAAGTATCACCTTCAGCTTCGTCATCCTACATGAATCAAGGTATCGCGAGTAAAAATCAGGTGCAAAGGAGAAGGTAAGTACGAAGCATCATTTCTTACTGGTTCAAGATGACTTCGAGCTTCGTCTCCAGCCTTCTCCCGCCCGCCTTTTGTCCATATCATTTTTATAAATCTATTTGAGATGCTTCGGGCGAGGTCAGGAATATCGTCCAGGATTGTTGGAGACAGGGTGAAGTTGGGCCTGTTGACGATTTTTCCATGCTCGCAGCCGGCCTTCAGGAATGCTGCAGCGGTACCCCGAGAAGCTACCCAGGCACAGAAGTCGCCGTGCCCGGCTATAACTTCGTCAAGTTCTTCAATTTCAGCTTCAATATGATCGAAGGCTTTTGGTAAATTTTCAGCTGAAGGGTTAAACTTCCCGCTGCTAGCTCCAACTGAGTGAAAGATCTTCTTTAATTGTTGGATACAGTTGTTGCTAAATTTCAAGCACTTGTCTTGAAGGCTTGTTAATGATTTCTTCAAGTCTGAGTTGGTCTGGACTTCGGCTTCAAGTTTTGAATTAAGCTCTAGCTTCTCCTGTTCAAATTGTTTTGATTGACCGATAAGCTTCGAATTCAATTCTGATACCTTAGCCTCAGTCTCTGCCAGCAAGCCTTCGGTTGATTGGAGCTCGAAGTCTTTCTTTTCAATGATAGCTGATTGTTCTTTTATCTTGCTCTCTAAATTTTCAATTATAGCTTCGTGTTTTTTGTCCTCCAAATCTTGCTGCATCTTCAGAGCTTTGCTCAGTAGCATGCTCTGTACAGAAACAACTTTCGTTGGTAATATTTTCATTATTAAAAGCAATAAAAACCAGAGAAAAGGTTGTTTACCTTGAAATTGGAATAAAATAAGCTGCCGACGATATGTTGTCGTCGGTAGCGGCTGATATCCGTCTCTAGCTTCGGAAAACCGATACTCTTTGATAGAGTACCGATGACCTTAGCCCCAGCCTGATCACGAATGCAGCCCAATTTTTCATCATCAATGCCTCCAAATAGAAGAGCTCCTGGCTTGTATCCGCAAGATTTGGCATATTCCTTGAGCTCTTCTATTTCTAGCTTCGTCAGTTGGAGCCCTAATGGACTTAGCTTCGTGGGCATGGGTTCAGTCATTACCTTTAAAATTTCCTCCACGTCGCTGGCAGAAGGTGGTGCGGGGGACCCCTCTTCATCGGATAATTTTCGCTTTGGAGTTGATATTTTTCTCTTCTTGGGAATTTTCTTCTCTTTTGCTGGTTTTTTTTCATCCTTGTTCAAAGCTTCAGCCACTCTTTTTCTTTTTTGGCCCTCAGCACCCTTGTTCAGTCGTTCATAGTCAGGGTACTCGAAGCCCAGGGCATCAAGCACTCGGTTCAGCCTTCGCTTCGGACGGGTGCCGAAGGCTGCTGTCATCAGTTGATCTTCTTTTTTGGAATAATTCCCCAGAATTTCATTACACATCACCTCAACTGTGTCCAGCCACTCTTGGCAGGGCTTCTTAAAGTATTTCTTGAATTTGAAGTGATAAGGAAGCCGGACAAGTTCCCCCTCCTTCTTCTCCCCCTTTAACTTTGGCATTTCCCATTCTTTCAGAGTAGGGAAGACTCTGAATGCCAAGAATTCTTGAACCAGATCCCTGGTACCGATATGCTCTGCAATAATTCTGAATTCATCCATTGCCTGTTGTGTTTGACCCTCTGGTGTCATGTTGCAGCGGGGTCGGGTTTCTCCGAAGATCAGCTCGAGTGGACTTTGCACAAGCTTCTCCTTGTCGTCATCAACCTTGACATAGAACCATTCTGATTTCCAGCCTGCCGGCCATTTGCTTCGGTAGCTGATTACAGGAAACTTTGCGGTTTTCCGGTAGGCAAAATTGTAGCAACCGAAGTTATCATGTAGCCCATCTTTTCTGGCCTTTGTTTGATAATGTAACTCATGAACTCGACAGAAACTGTCGGCAAATGGCTCCACTACTTGGCTTCGGAGGGCCCAAATATAAACGCTAAGCCTAACGATAGCGTTAGGAGTTAACTGGTGAAGGTAGATACCAAACCTCTTCAGTACCTCCGCAATAATCTCGTGAAGAGGGAATCTCAGACCAGCCTTTAAAAAGCTCTTAAAGATGACAATCTCGTCCTTCTCTGGCTTCGGGGTGGTTTCTTCTCCCCCGAAGCGAAGTAGCTTCTTCTGATTTTCATTGAAATAACCTGCTTTCACCATCTTGGAAAGATCAGCCTTTGAAACAGTTGATTTCCCAAAATCCAGGTGACTGGGCTTGCTGGGCATGGCAATGCGATAGTCATCTTCGGGATCAGTCCCTTCAATGTTCTCTTCTTCTCCTTCGGCAGTTGTCGGGTTTGCTTCAGCAGCAGGCATTTCTTCCGCAGTCACCAGTCCGGAGCGCTGCATTGCTTCGGAGATGGGCACAGTATTCGAACCTTCGGCTTCGTCTCCTTCACGTGCAACTCTGGCAGTAGATCGCACTCTGGCCATTTGATTCTGAGTTTGGGGAAGTTAGATACTTTTTTCTTTTTTCCTTTTCTCCCGAAGCCTTTCTTTCTGATGAAGCAGACGTCGAGATGGACCTTCGTTCGATTCTGAGAATCAAGCTTCGGCTATAGTTAAAAATATTGGCAGCAAAACAGTGCAAATAGCAATGAATGCTGTGGTAACTTCACACCTACTCGTCTGTTTATATAGTGCTGCAGGTAAGAAGGCGAAGCGGCAGGATTTTTACACCAGGCGGGCAGTCATTTGTACTCGCTGTGCAGTGGACCGCAAAGATCAAACAGTAACTCTGCAAGGTGGGCCTGGCACGCGCTCGGAAGCCGGATCGTTTCTCCGCAACGAGCTCAGGGAAGGTGTTTTTTGGACCTTCGGCTTCCCAAAGCTGAAGAGGCTTTTTTCACGGGTCAAGCTCGTTACGAAAAACGATCTAGCACCGCGAAAGGGGCTACTGTTGGGGCCATGCTTCGGTGCGCCGAAGGTCTTACACGAAGAAGCAGCTTCGGCTGAAGTCGTCCCCAGGAGATGGCCGAAGGTTCCTTTTCATGGAGCTTCGGCGTTACAAACCGACATAGAGATAGAATGACCTTTTTATCCATAGAGGTCTGAGTCAACGTTGTAAACTTTTGTAAGGGGCATAATTGTAATTTGTCACAGGCTGTGACCTGTGTCTATAAATAGATGAACAGTACCTCTGTACTGTTCACGCGAACCTGCCATTTGCTTTCGCATCACGCCTGTACTTTTGCTTTCCTCAGGACCGAAGGTACATTTGTAATTTGAAGTCATTTATATTCATTCATGATAATAAAAATGGAGATGATTCTATGATAATATTTAAATGTTTATTTTATACCTCATGATTTATATGAATGCTTCGTCCTTTGTTATTATGCTCACGAAGGTACGTCCTTCGTATCCTTCGTCCGAAATCCTTTATATCCTGAAGGGATATAACGTTTTGGAGGACGAAGGATTTTAACACTTAACATTTTCTATGTTGCCTTGTTCTTAATTCTTAGCATTTGAGAACAAGCCCCCAACATCGGCATAACTTCGCTGCCTAGACTGTGTTGTCTTAAGATTATCTCAAACCATTATGATATTCTCTTCGACTTCAAGCAAAATATCTGGACTGAACACCTGCCTTTTGCCGGGTTGGTCCCAGTGCAATGGAGTTCGACAATTCCTCCCATAGAGTGCTTGGAACGGTGACATCTTCAAACTGGTCTGATGGTTGTTGTTGTTGGAGAACTCTACATAAGGTATCCTCTTATCCCACCTTGACTTGTCCTGCAAAGCACAGGCCCTCAACATATCTTCTAGGATCTGGTTGGTTCTTTCAGTCTGACCATCTGTCTACGGGTGATAAGCTGAACTGAAATTCAAATGTGTCCAAGGATTCATGTAGCTGCTGCCAAAAGAGAAGTGAACTGTGTCCTCGGTCTAACACTATCTTCTTTGGTACTCCATGCAAGCATACAATTTGGGACATGTATAATTCTGCCAACACTACACTATTGTAGCTGGTCTTGACTGGTATGAAATGAGCCACCTTTGTTTAGTGGTCCACTACTACCTAGATTGAGTCATAATCGACTCGAGTGCGAGGCAAGCCAATTATAAAGTCCATCTCGATCTCATCCCACTTCCATTGAGGAATCTGCAATGGCTGCAACAAACCTACGAGCCTTTGATGCTCCGCCTTAATTCTCTGACAACTGTCGCATATGGCAACATACTCCGTGATCTCCCTTTTCATATCGTACCACCAAAATCTTTTCTTCAGGTGTTGGTACATTTTCCCGCTTCTAGGGTGTAAGAAATATGTGTTTCATGGGCTTCCTTGAGGATCAGCTCCCAAATTGACTTGATGTTGGGGACACATAGCCTATCCTTGAATCATACTACGCCTTCCGCGTCTTCCAAAAGTCTTTGCATTTTCGGTCTAGGTCGATGTCTCTTGCATCGAAAGTGAGTGGTATATGAGAACATTTTGTCTGAACAACCAGCCCAGTGAGGGCTACTTGATTGACTCCTCGGTAGTGGTCTTTCTTCTGCCATTTTGTGCCAAAGTCTGCGCTCGATCTACCAGTAATCATGTGAATGACCCCACAGAAAGGTTGATCAACAAAGTCTTCTTGTTTGGGTACTGGTGGGGGTGGGGTGGATTTTGGTGATGTGGTGGTGGTGGTGGGAGGGCTTGGATCTCTTGGTGTTGCTGGTACATATGGTTTTGCTGGTGGGGTGGTATTGTTCATTGGGAATTATTGCTGGTGATATTGTTGGGGGTGGTAGATGTGTGCGACAACTCGTTGGTTTTTAGCTGGTTGATTTCTGGCCATCCTATCTTTGGTAGCCTAGGTTTCACGGCAATCCCTAGTGGGGTGCGCAGAGTCTTCACCGTGAAAAAACAGTAAAACCCTCGCTGTTCCGGGACTTGGCCTTTGCCTCTGCCTCTAGGGTTGCTGCCACGGTCCTGTTGAGTGGGGTACTTGTGGCGACGAGCGGTGTCTCCAGTCTGTTGTTGATTGGCGACGATGTTCACTTGGGACTAGTTACAGTTTGGCCGGCCAGAGTCGGACTGCGTAGGTCTGACCCATGTCCTGCTGGACTGTGGAGTGTCCTTGGGTTTCCTCTGTGACTCGACTTTTCGTTGGAGGAGCTCTTCGGACCAGGCATATTTTTCGAATAGTTGATATAACTCTTTCAAGTTTTGGGTGGGTATCTTATGCAGTGATTGTATATGACACCAGCGTGAAGACCACTGATTGCATAGGGGATGGCTATGTGATCATCGACAGATGGGCGGTTGTGACTTTAGCAGAAGGAACTTTTTGTAGTACTCCCGAAGGGTTTCTTTCTCCTGCTGTCTACAGAGTGATAATTCTACCAGGGCATCTATGTCTGGCATGTACCCTTGGAAGTTTAACAAGAACTTGTCGCAAAGTGTTTTCCATGACTCGATTGATAGTGGCAGCAGTCTGGTGTACCATGTCAGGGTTGGGCGTTCGAGTGCTATAATGAAAAATTTGGCCATAGTGGTGTCTTCCCCTCTAGATGATGCGACCGCAACCTGGTAGCTCATGATGTACTATGTTGGGTCTGTGCTACCGTTGTACTCAGGATAAGTACCTGCTCTGAAGTTGCTAGGCCAAGATGAAGTCTGGAGTTATGGTGCAAGTGGGCTTCGCTCATCAAGATAATTTATCCCCTGGAAAGTGGTTCGAGTGATGACTGGTATGTGGGGAGGGTTCTGTTGCATATGGTGTGAGCCTTCGCCTTGCATATCTGCGATTTGTTGTTCGGCTCTCTGGCCTTCTGCTCCTCATTAATATCATCTGCCTGACCTTGGCTTGCATGGTGATGCACTGGTGCTTGGCTGCGAGTATTTCTTTCTGTTTTTGTAAATGATTGTTCTTGATGCGAAGGGCTCGCAGTTTGAGTTGGTCTTCGGCTGAAATGCCTAAGATTTTGCCGTCTTCGACGATGTCTTCTGCCTCTAGGGGGTGAAGCCTGGAGGGGTGCCTGAGGTACTCCCTCAGAGCTACAGTTGTGTCACACCCGGATTTAATGGATAAAGCCGGGTGTGTCTCATATGTGTGCCAAGGAAGAACAACACATATAATTACAGAGTGTATAGAGATAAATGTCACCATATCATGAAAGTACTTATTACATAGCGGAAGTCTTACAAAATAAATGATATATATAAAACGAACTAAGAGTCCATCCAAGGCGCCATAAAGCTGACTAGGAGACGCCACCTAGATCAAGTCGTACTCCTCGTTGTGCGGCTCCTCCTGGGCCACCTGTTCTTCTCCTGTGGGGGGTTTATATATCGCAAGTGTGAGCTCACAAAAGATCATAGCTCAATAAGTCGTGGGGAATAATGTGCATGAACTCACCAAAGGTGGGAGTTCATGTGATGTGTAAGGCTGATCAACAATAGGGGTTAAAGTTGAGCATTGCTTTTAATAATGATCAAATTTTATTAGCAATTACTAGATGTAAGTAAATACCAAACCATAATAATAATAGAACAAAATTAATAATAAATCCCATGCAATGCAAATGACAAATTGAATTTAGTTCCATAATTTAATCATGCGATAGTCCTGACCTGCTCATGACCACCAGTTTTTACACTCTGCAAAGGTTGTACCCTGTACCCACAAGTCATGTTATCCATCTGCCAAGGGGTCATGAATCCCATACACCTCTACCAAGGAAGCGAGGCAGGGTAACACTATGAGGCCTTAACAAAGTTCCACTAGCTTCAGAAAACCCGCTACAGTTTCTAGGAAGAGCAATGCAGGAATCCCCCGTCTGACCGCCATCGCAGCAAAATCAACCCAGGAACCACCCTACATGCCTACTCCCCTACTGCCCTTGCCCCTATTGGGTAAGGTAGTCCTCCACTAGCTTTCCTAGTTAGTCAGCCAAGGGCGTCCCATTCCACCCTTGTGGTGGCACATGTTTCTCAAGTTAAGCTCCATGTTCCAATTAAAAATAATGATCTTGACACGAATAATATATAAAACAACAGTATAATTGGAACATGAATCATAATGTAATATTAAACCCAAAACCATATAGAGCAATAGCAAAAACTACCCAAATAATTCAGGGGTAAACAAGGTAATAAGAAAAGCAGACTAGGGTGACCTATTGGGTCCCATCAAAATTAAACCTATGAATGAATAAATGATTATAAAGAACATTATTGGGTAATAAAAGTGGTCAAGGGCACAACTTGCCTTCAATGAGCTCCAGCTCAGCAACTTCTACCTGTTGAACACCCGGATCCTCGGCCAGTGGCTTTTCTACTCGCTACAATAAAAACAAGCATAGTACAAGGGGAAACTTAACATCACACCAAATATGTATAAAAAATACATATTAATAAATTACGTTTAAAACAATATCATAGGAAAAAGAATCACTAGATTCGGAGTTACGGATTTTGAGTTATGAATTTCCGAAGGTTTTTTGTGTTTGGTACAAGATTAATTAAGAGATCAATTTTAATACAGTTTTCATGTGAAAACAGAGACACTATGTCATGAACAATATTAATACAAAATTATTGCAACCGAAATGGATCAATTTGGAGTTAAAATGAATTAAATATGAATTTTACAAGTTTTTGGAATTATTTTTGTATTAAAGTCAATTTCTATAATTACTTTTCTAATTCCTCTGTTCCCTGGACCGCGTGCACCATTTACAGAAAATACAGGGGCGACTACGCAAAAGTCCTCAGACCCAATCCACAGTCGTGAGGACCAAGTGTTCATTCACAAGGAGTACATGGACTCATTAGCAATTTTACCAGGGCGAAACAGTATCTTGAACCCCAGGCCGACAGATCTGAATCCAACGGCCTCGATCACACTCTAGTGAATCGGTACGCAGGTTCTATTCTCAACCCTCAACTTTTGCATCGACAAACAGGAATGTTCTTCTTCCTCGCGTCAAACCCAGTCTCGGCGTCGCGCGCACCACGTTGGAGCGCCATTGCCGGAAGACACGAACCAGCCCACGGTTCCCGATTCGCACGGTTGACCGATGCTACCTGATGCACAGGACAGGGCGATTGACCAGAAGGTGCATTCACCGGCCACCAGTCCCCGCAATTCCTGACAACAGCGGAGGGTGGCGTGGTGGAGGTTTTGCCCAAGTCCGGCAAGATTACCGATCGTCCCATGGAAGACATCTAACGTGAGAAGGTGCCTTACAAAAAGATAAATCAGACGATTCAGTTTGAAGGCCCCATACCTCGTTAAGGTGACGAGAGCCAAGCCACAGCAGTGGTGTATCCTCACGGCGGCGAACGATTCCCCTGCGGAATTCTGCCTTGCCCCCACCTGATTCAAGTGGGCCTGCATCACGCGCAGACTCCCCGCGATCCAATGCAGCAACACCAATATAACCCTGGCCCAAATCGAAACTCCTCACGACCGTCGATGGTGACAGCTCCAAACTCCGCACCCCGGCAATCCCGTGGGTACCCAAGCATTTACAACAGAGGGTGAGAGGGTCGCGGTGAGGGGTTTTATATCCACGACCAGGTTAAAATCCTTAAACTGTAGTCGACACTGAGGTTAGGTGGTTGAGATTTATGCGGGGGAGTGGATGCGCATGGGAAAGATTTTGACCCCCACGAGTTTAGCTGGAAGGAGACCCCAGAGGCTGGGCCCCACATGGCAGAGAGGGAGCCCATATCGGCAGGCTCAGTTAACAGCTGAGCGCGGGCCCACATGTAGGTGAAATAGGAAAAAGGAACAAAGGATATAGGCACGCACGGCGACTGATGCCAAGGTCCCACCAGGCGGCGCGAGTCTCAGTTCCAAGGTAGCACGACAGGAGAAGCTGGGTCGGCCGGTTTCGGCCCATGGCACCCAGGGGAAGTTTCTTCGTTTTTTTTCTTTTATAATTTCTGCTTAAATTTCTTTTCCAATTAAATTCATAATCTAAGTTCAATTTTATTGTGATTTCCTCACTTAGATTATATGCATAAATAAAAATGCCAGTAGGAAAGAAGTATATTTGTTTATATATGTTTCTTCCTAATATATATTCTTTTCCTTTCCTTTCTCATACCTTTAAATTGCAAATTAGGTCTTAAATCCAAATTTGGACATTAATGTCTTCCTATTAATATTATTATCATTATTATTAAATGCACACACAAACAAACTCCAACATGATGCATAGATTAGTGATGTGTCATTTGTTAATTATTTAAATATAAATGTGGTGTTCACATGTGTTAATAAGTAGAGACAACACATATAAAGTAAATAATTTCATCTCTTAGGTTTTCTTACAAATTGGGTATTACAAATCCTACCCCCTTAACAAGAATCTCGTCCTCGAGATTTAGGAAGGACTAGGGAAAGATGGGGAAATTCTATTCAAAGCTCTTCTTCTCTCTCCCAAGTAGCTTCATCTTCTCCATGGTGACTCCATTGCACTTTACACATTTTTATCACCTTATTTCTTGTAACCCAAGTCAAAGTGTCAAGAATCTTGATAGGATATTCCGTATAAGTCAAATCACCTTGAACACTAAGCTCTTCCATTGGTAGTTGTTCCTGAGGGACACGGAGACACTTCTTGAGTTGAGATACGTGGAATACATCATGCACATCAGACAGATGATTAGGTAGTTCCAGCTGGTAGGCCATCTCCCCAACTCACCTAAAGATTCTGAAGGGTCCAATAAAGCGAGGGGGTAGCTTGCCTTTAACTTTGAATATTCTCATTCCACGAAATGGTGACACCTTGAGGTACACGTGGTCACCCTCCACAAACTCCAGTGGTCTTCTTCGATTATCAGCATAGCTCTTCTGCTGAGTTTGTGCTACCTTCAAGTTCTCCCAGATTATACGGACTTGTTCTTCTGCCTCTTGAATAAGTTCAGGCGCAAAGAACTGTCTTTCTCCAGTCTGATCCTAGTATAGAGGAGTCCTGCACTTCCTGCCATATAAAGCTTCAAATGGTGACATCTTCAGACTGGCCTGGTAACTATTATTATAAGAGAACTCAGCATATGGTAGACTCTTGTCCCAACTACCTCCATGTTGAAGGGAACAAGCTCTCAACATATCCTCCAGTACTTGATTGGTCCTTTTAGTCTGGCCATCAGTTTGAGGATGATTGGCTGAACTGAAACTCAACTTTGTATTCATATTCTCATGAAAGCTTTTCCAAAATCTAGAGGTAAACTGTGAGCCTCTATCCGAAACGATCTTCTTCGGTACTCCTTGTAAACAGACAATCTGAGCCATGTATAACTTTACCAACTGAGATCCATTGTAAGTAGTCTTGACCGGAATGAAGTGAGCCACTTTGGTCAGTCTATCCACAATCACCCATATGAAATCATACCCTTTCGGGGTGTGAGGTAACCCGACAATGAAGTCCATACCAATCTCCTCCCACTTCCATTCAGGTACCTTTAGCGGGTGCAGTAGTCCAACTGGTCTTTGGTGTTCAGCTTTGACTCTTTGACACACATCACACATAGCCATGTGTGTAGCCACATCTCTTTTCAGCCCATACCACTAGTACTTCTGCTCCAAATCCTGATACATCTTAGTGCTACCAGGATGAATAGAGTAATCAGAATCATGGGCTTCCTTCAATATAGTCTCACGGAGGCTGTCAATCTCCGAAACACATATCCGGTTCTTGAACCATATCATGCCTTGCTCATCCTCCATGAATTATGGACCTCTACCTTCAGTAATCAGATCTTTGATCTCTTGGATTTTAGCATCACTAATCTGACCATTGGTATTTCCTGCTCCAAGGTAGGTTCCACTTCAACAGTGACTCCTTCAGTATGTGCAAATATTCCCAGGTTGACTCTCCTGAAATCCTCAACAAGCTCATCAGGTAGCTAGGCAACAATAGCTGCATGGACGTGTTCCTTCCGACTCAAGGTATCCACAACCAGATTCGCCTTGCCCGGGTGATAGTGAATCTCCAAATCATAATCCTTAATGAGCTCCAACCAACAGCATTACCTAAGGTTGAGATCCTTCTGAGTGAATATGTATTTCAAACTCTTGTGATCGGTGTACACTTGGCACTTGGTTCCCATAATATAATGTCTCCATATCTTGAGCGCATGCACTACGGCTATCAGTTCTAAGTCATGAGTGGGATAGTTCAACTCATGTTTCTGCAACTCATGAGACGCGTAGGCGATCACGTGTCCTTCTTGCATAAGAACACATCCCAAGCCTTGGTCGCACGCATCACAATAGATATCAAATCCCTTTTGCAGATCCGGCATAATCAACACTAGGGGTGACATCAATCTTGTCATGGAACCTCCCAAGGTATTAGACCCACCTACAGATGTCCTTGTCCTAAGGACCTCGGACAACCATGTATTGCGCATAATCACTCGACAATTTCAGTCATCTGTATCATCATCATATCGCCCAAGAACGTTTCACCCATCACGCAGACATTACACACATAGTCGGAGCAAAGAATAAGCGGAAGCGGATTACAATAACTTAATTTACATTCATAAAATATAGGGAGAGTATTTATTACAATACCGGGTGTTTGAGTGCATAACATATCATTACATATCAGGGAGGTAAAACATCCTCCCACCAACGAGTTCACTGATTTTTCTCCTTTGGCACCACTTCTAGCAGAAACAGCAAAACTCGGTTGTTTCATCACCTACAACAACATGGGTTCGAAAACCCTGAGTACAGAGTGTACTTTCGCAAGCCTTACCCGACAAAGGAAAAGACTCTCAAGGATATGCTGGCTTGTGGGATTCAAGGTAAAGCTTATCAAGAAGCAATGACTCTGTTTGCAAAAATGCTTACTAATAGTGGATCCTTAAAAATCCAGTTTTACTATCATGTTAAGTCATTACCTGTATCTAGAGTTCTTCCTATCCTAGTTCAAGAACTTAGCCTACACTAGCCATCTTTTATCACCCTTTGAGTTCACTGGATTGCTACGTGTAAGTCAGTGACCTAGTCTTCATGTCCGAGAAGTAACGGCGATCCGAATCGATTAATACTCAGCTGAGGATCTCCAACCACACGATATATGTAGTGTTGGGGGTCTGCTTCGTCACCGAAGGTCCTGTAAGAAGAAACACCTTCGAAAGATCAACACAGAAGCCTTAAGACGAAGGGTGGCACCGACTTAAAGATGAAAAGACCGATTGGCCCATGATAATCTGAGTCATGATTGTAGTCATTTGTAAAGGACATAAATGTAAATCCACACAGGCTGCGTCATGTGCCTATAAATAGATGAACAGTACCCCCGTACTGTTCACGCTGACTTGTATTCACTTGCGCGTCACACTTGGATCTTTATTTTCTGTCAAACCAAAGGTACAAATGTAATTCAATATTGTTTATATTCATTCATGATTAAATAGCAGTAAATGTATATTATAACATCATTCTATTATTCATGTTGTTTCCCATGTTTCATATGTTTCGTCTTTCATCTAAGTATGATGAGATCATGAAGGTATGTCCTTCATGACCTTCGTCCGAAGATCGTTATATCCCCAGGGAAATAATACTTCGAAGGACGAAGGGCCTTAACCTTTAACATCTTGTGTTGCCTTGTTCTTAATTCATAGCATTTGAGAACAAGTCCCCAACATTGGTGCCCACCTCCGGTGAACTCACTTCCACTCTTAAGCTGATGGCTTCGTTCAACAACTAAGTCGTAGCACCTTCGGCTACGAAGCTGGTGCTCCCGATAACAGGCGGCTCAAGTTCAGAGCCGGCTAACAAGAAGCAGAAGAAGGAAGCATAGAGAAGGGTGCAGCATGTTGGGGTGCAGGGACCCTTCATCAACTCAAAATGGTCCCACATCCCAATCACCTTCTCCCAGGAGGACTTCCAGCTCAAAGATTACCCTCACAATGATGCTATGGTCATAGCTTGTGTCATCAAGGGATTTCTGGTCCATAATGTTCTGGTTGATATTGGCAGTGCAACGGATATCATATTTGCTAAGGCCTTCAGACAGATGCAAGAGCCAGAAGACAAGATTAATGATGCTACACACCCTCTTTATGGCTTCGGAGGAAGGCAGATTGTAGCACTTGGCAATATCACAATGCCGGTAACCTTCGGCTTTGTTCATAACACAAGGACTGAACAGGTTGTGTTTGACATTGTTGACATGGAATATCCTTACAATGCAATCATTGGTCGTGGGACACTTAATGCTTTTGAAGCAATACTTCATCCAGCATATATATGTATGAAGATACCTTCAGAACAAGGGCCCATTGCTGTTCATGGGAGTCAGGAAGCTGCCAGGAAAGCCGAAGGAAATTGGGCAGACTCAAAAGCAATTCACAATATAGATGGAGCCGAAGTTTGTGAATAGTACAAATACAAAAGAGAGAAGGCTGCTTCGGTGGATCAGTCGAAGCCTATGCTTCTATGTGAAGACATAATAGACCAAAAAGTACTGTTGGGGTCTCAGCTATCTGAAGAACAAGAGAAAACTTTGATAAGATTTTTATTCAACAACAAAGATGTCTTTGCTTGGTCAGCCAATGATCTCTGCGATGTCAACAGAGATGTCATTGAACATTCACTCAATGTGGACCCATCTTTCAGGCCAAGAAAGTAGAGGCTTCGGAAAATGTCTGATGATAAAGCCAAAGGTGCTCGGAATGAAGTGAAAAGGCTTCTCAGTGCTGGTGTTATCAGAGAGGTAAAATACCCAGAGTGGTTAGCCAATACTTTCATGGTGAAGAAGGCCAATGGAAAATGGAGAATGTGCATTGACTTCACAGATCTTAACAGGGCATGCCCAAAAGACGAATTCCCGCTACCAAGAATAGACTCTCTTGTAGATGCAGCAGCTTCTTCAGAGCTCATGAGTCTATTGGATTGTTATTCAGGCTATCATCAAATCTGGATGAAGAAGGAAGATGAGCCGAAGACTAGCTTCATAACTCCCAGTGGCACCTATTGCTATCTTCAGATGCCTGAGGGGCTCAAGAATGCTGGAGGAAGCTTCAGCAGAATGACAACCAAGGTCCTTCATTCCCAAATAGGCAGAAATGTGCTGACCTATGTTGATGATATCATAGTGAAAAGCACGAAGCAAGAAAATCACATTGCTGATTTGCAAGAAACATTTGCCAATTTCAGGCAAGCTGGCCTAAAATTAAACCCAGAAAATTGTGTTTTTGGTGTGAGGAAAGGCAAGTTCCTTGAATGTCTGGTATCAACGAAAGGAATTGAAGCTAACCCAAGCAAGATCGAAGCTATCCTTCGGATGGAGCCACCAAGCACGAAGAAAGGGGCTCAACGGCTGGCAGGAAGATTAGCATCATTAAACAGATTCATATCCAGATCAGCTGAAAGAAATCTGCCATTTTTTGAAATACTGAAGTCAGCCGAAGTCTTTCAATGGGGCCCGGCACAACAAAAAGCTTTTGAAGAATTGAAACAGTATTTGATTGATTTAACAACATTAACTCCACCTACGGCAGGGGCTCCATTGCTCTTATATGTGGTAGCTTCGCATTCTGCAGTGAGTGCGGCACTGGTACAGGAGAAGCTAGATGGTCAGGCTAAAAAGCAAGCTCCAGTATACTTTGTCTCTGAAGTTTTAAGTCCATCAAAGAAAAATTACATAGAATTGGAGAAGGTATTATATGCTGTGTTAATGGCCTCTAGAAAGCTTCGGCATTATTTTCAAGCATACTACATAATTGTTCCTTCGTCACAACCTCTAAAGGACATCATGAGGAATAGAGAGGCTACTGGAAGGATTGGAAAATGGGCTGCAGGGCTTAATGAATTCACCATTGATTATGTGCATAGATCTTCAATTCAGTCCCAGGCGTTAGTAGACTTCATTGCTGACTGGACGCCAGGGGCTCAGGAAGAAGAGATGAACAAAGATGCCGAAGCTTGGACAGTGTTCTGCGATGGTTCTTGGGGAACCTTCGGTGCAGGAGCAGCTACTGTTTTAGTAGCACCTTCGAAAGTCAGAACATGTTATGCAGCAAAGCTAGACTTTAGTTGTACAAATAATATTACCAAATACGAAGCACTCCTGTTGGGGCTTCGAAAGTTAAGGGCAATGGGAATAAAAAGGGCTATTCTGAAAACTGATTCTTAAGTCATTTCTGGCCATGTAGATAAAAGTAGCAAGGCAAGAGATCTGAAACTTGAAAAATATCTGGATGCAGTCCGAAGGTTGGAGGCCTCTTTTGAAGGTTTCTCTGTCAAAAAACATCCCAAGACGCGAAAATGAGCATGCAGATCTGTTAGCCAAATCAGCGGCTCAGGGGCTCCCTCTACCTTCGGAAGTATTTTTTGAAACAATAAAAGCACCTTCGGTTGAACTCATGGAAAGAGCAGTGCTCGCCATTTCTCCAGTACATAGTGAAGATTGGAGGACTGAAATCATATCTTTCCTCCAGGGCAACTGCCTCTCGGACGACAAAGTTTATAATAAAAGAATGGAAGCAAGAACAAGACCATATATCATAATAGAAGGGGAATTATACAAACATGGAGTTTGCTCCCCCCTTCTCAAGTGTTTATCTAGAACCGAAGGTATAGAACTAATGAAGGAGATACATGCAGGATTGTGTGGGTCTCATATTGGGTCTAGGCCTTTGCTGGGAAAGGTTTTTAGACAGGGATTTTACTGGCCGAAGGCAGCTTCGGATGCAGTAGATCTGGTCCAAAAGTGTGAAAATTGTCAAAAATGTGCAAGTGACCAAAAGCAACCTTCGTCATTGACTCAGTTAATACAACCAACCTGGCCATTGCAAAGATGGGGCTTGGACTTGTTAGGCCCACTTCCACCAGCATAAGGTAATTTGAAATATGTCGTGGTGGCTGTAGAATATTTTTCAAAGTGGATTGAAGCAAAGCCTTTGGCTACAATAACTTCGGTTACAGTCCAGAAATTCTTCTGGCAAAATATCGTTTGTCGCTTCGGCGTGCCGAAGGCTATAACTGTGGACAATGGAACACAGTTTGATGCCGAAACTTTCAAAGATTTCTACGACCAGATTGGCACGAAGATTCATTTTGCATCAATCAGGCACCCAGAATCAAACGGGTTAGTCGAAAGAGCAAATGGTATTATAATGACAGGAATAATGAAGTTAATCTTCAATCAACCCAGAGGAAAGTGGCTAGAAGAATTGATTAAAGTGGTGTGGAGCCACAATACAACTATATCAAGGTCAACAGGTTTTACACCATTCAAGTTATTGTTTGGTGACGAAGCTATAACCCTAGAAGAAGCTAAGGCAGGGTCAATTAGAACAGTAGCTTCGGCAGAGGACGAAGCTGATTATTCTGTGGCAAAAGATGCTATAGTAGGGACCAGACTTCAGGCTGTGGAGAATATCAATAAATATCAAGCCAAAACAATAAAATGGCGTGACAGAGAAGTACGGCTGAAAAACATTAAGCCAGGGCATTTGGTACTTCGGAGAGTGGCCAATCCAGACACAGTAGGCAAGCTACAGCTGAAGTGGGAAGGACCCTTTCTAGTGGTATCTTCGTCAAGACCCGGTTTTTATAGATTGAAGGACATGGACGGCAACGACATTCCTAGATCTTGGAATGCGGATGAGCTTCGACGATACTATGTGTAACTTGATGTAATCTTTTTCATTTTTCCTATGGCACCCTTTTCCTTCCAAAGGGGGAGAAAGGTTTTTAATGGGGCCATAGTTTGTAATTTTCCCTTTCTTATCCAGCTCTACGAGAGCAAAATCCCCCAAAATATGTAAAATGTAAAATTTGAGCATGCACCATCAAGTGCAGAGAAAAAAATAGGGAGAAGCTCGAAAGTCATCCCTAAGGGGATGCAGAGCACGACGAAGCTACAAAAAGCCGTTCCCAAGGGAGCGCAGCGTAAGTTTTCTGCTCAAAAGTCGTTCCTAAGGGAATGCAGAGCCAAATACCGCCGAAATATAAGGTGAAGAAGTTCAAAAGACGTTCCTAAGGGAAAGCAGAACTTACACCGAAAAGTCAACGGTGATACCACCGAAATAGAAGGCGAAGAAGTTCAAAAGACGTTCATAAGGGGATGCAGAACTTACACCGAAAAATAAGTGGTGCAGCTGAAAAATAAACGGCAAAGAGATTTCAGCTATTCCTAAGGGAATGAAGAGTTTTGATGTGGCTTCGTAAGCATGTGTCCGGACATTCATTTGCACAATACATCACATCATTCATTGCATTCATATACATCCATTTAGACATACATAGGATCATCATCATCATATCATACAAATACAGACAGTTGCTTCGGCTCTAATGATAAGGCTTTGGCGAAAGGAAAAGAAGCAAATTTATGCTTCGTTGTGTACGAAAAGAAGGGAAGGTGTTTTTCGCCTTCGGCTCAAAAAATACAAGTTTCGTCCACATCAAAGCAGTTCATACATGGACGGAAAGGTAAAATATATTACAAGGTATGGACAAATTTACAGAGTATTATCCGATTCTTAAATTACAATATTCTTTACAAGAATAATTCAAAAGTTTCTCTAAAGTTTTTTTCATAGCAATGTCTTCGGCTTCATCATCATCCACTAAGCTTCGGATCATTGTTCTTCAGCTTCGTCATCCTATACATAACAAAGCGTTATAAGGTAAATTCAAGTCTCAAGGAAAAGGTAAGCACAAGGTATGAGTTTATTACCAGTTTGAGGTGACTTCGAGCTTCGTCACTAGCCAAGCTTCGTCCACCCTTCGCCCAAATTTGAGTTACGAATCTGTTCCCAATGCTTCGGGCCAGGCTGGGGATGTCATTCAAGTCCACTGGTGATAAGATGAAGTTTGGCCTGTTTACAATATTCCCGTGCGTACCACCAGCCTTCAAAAAAGCAACAGCTGTGCCACGAGAAACTAGCAGAGCGCAGAAGTCACCATGCCCAGCTATGACTTCATCAAGAGCATCAACTTCGCCTTCAATATGATCGAAGATGCCTGGCAGGTCTTCAGCTGAAGGTTTGAACTTTTCAGAACTGGCTCCAACTGAGTTGAAGACCTGCTTCAGTCGCTGCACGCAACGGTTGCCGAAGTTCAAACATTTATCTTGAAGTTCCTTCAATGACTTTTGCAAATTTGAACACTTTGCAACTTCAGCTCCAAGCTTTACATCAAAATCATTCTTCTCTTGTTTGAAGCTTTTTGATTTCATGGAGAGTTCACTGTTTAATCTAGCAATCTTGGCTTGGGCTTCTGCTAGCGAACCCTCCATTGTTTGAATGATGAAATCCTTCTTCTCCAGACCAGCTTCATGGTCTTTAATTTTGCCCTCTAAGCCCTCAGTTATAATCTCATTTTTCTTGTCCTCGAGGTCTTGTTGCATCCTCAAGGTTTTACTTAGTAGTAGACTCTAAAAAAATAACCTTCATCAGAAGTAACCTTCATCTTGAAAATAATAAAAAGTTAAGGTAAGAACTTTACCTTAAAATTAGAATAAAACAAGCTACCGACGATATGTTGCCGACGGTATCTGCTGAGTTCAGCCTCAAGCTTCAGAAAGCCAACACTCTTCGATAGAGTACCGACAACCTTCGCTCCAGTCTGGTCCCGGAGGCATCCTAAGTTCTCTTCGTCAACGCCACCGAAGAGCAATGCTCCTGGTTGATAGCCGCATGATATTGCATAATCCCTCAGCTCTTCCTTCTTAGCCTTAGACAGATTTTGACCAAGTATGTTTTGAAAATTAAAATCCTTTTCCTCCGAAGTATCTTTGGCAATTTCCTTCTCTTTCCCCTTCTCTTTCCCGGGCGCTGGGGCCAAAGTCTCTTCGGCAGCTGTAGCAGTTTCTTCCGTGGCCATATCCAAAATCATCTTATCAATATCAGAAAATACGCCCTCAAGATTTGTTGCTTCGGCCACCACACCTTCGGCAGTTGTAGCTTCAGTGGGAGCAGCTTCGGCAGCTGGTGTTTTTGACGCTGAAGCCGACGGTGGCGTTTCTTCAATAGCATCAATAACAGTAATAATCCTTTGCCTTTTTTCAGTAGGCTTCTAGATTGTCGCAGGCTCCTCCTTCTTCTGTAAAAGCTTCATCAGTTGTGGCCCTAGTGGACTTAGCTTGAGAGGTAAAGATTCGGTCATTACCTTTAAAATTTCCTCCACGTCAGCAGCAGGAGGTGTTGAAGGAGTTTCTTCCTCTGTATCAGCTGTTTTTTGCTTCGCAGCCGCAGCTTTTCTTTTCTTCAGAACAGTCACCTTCGGCTTAGGGCTGTACTTTTTCTTTTTCAAAGCTTTCTCATCTTCTTCTATCATTTTAGCAGCTTGCCTCTTCATAACACTGACAACTCTTTTTTGCTTTGGCCTTAATCAGGGTATTCAAATTTCAGGGCATCCATTACTCAGTTCAGCCTTCGTTTCGGTCGGGTGCCGAAGCCCACGGCCATCAATTGATCTTCTTTCTTAGTATAGTTGCCCAAAATTTCATTGCACATAGATTCAATCATTTCCAACCATTCTTGGCAAGGCTCTTTGAAATGTTTCTTGAACTTGAAGTGATAGGGCAGTCGAACAAGTTCATTCTTTTTCTTTTCTCCTTTAAGCTTCGGCATATTCCATTGGCTAAGTATTCCTGCACCAAATCTCTAGTACCGATATGCTCAGACACAACTCGGAATTCGCCCACAACCTCTCGGCATGGTGACCCTTGCAGCATGTTGCACAGGGGCCTAGTTAATCCGAAGGTTAGGTCCAGTGGGCTCTGAACTATCTTCTCCTTCTTCTCATCAACCTTAACATAAAACCACTCATTCTTCCAACCGGTTGGCCATTTAGTGCGATAGCTGATCACCGGAGTCTTCATGTATTTGCGGTAAGCAAAGTTGTAACAGCCGAAATTCTCATGAAGCCCATCTTCTCTAGCCTTTGTCTGATAATGCAGCTCGTGCACCCGGCAGAAAGCTTCGGCAAGCGTGTCCACTCCTTGGCTTTAGAGATCCCAGATAAAAATGCTAATCCTAACGATAGCGTTAAGAGTCAGCTGATGAAGATAAATTTTGAAATCTTCCAAAACATCCCCAATCATTTCATGTAGAAGAAACCTTAATCCTGCTTTGAAGAAACTTCTAAAAACTACCACTTCATCACTTTCTGGCTTCGAAATGGTTTCTTCTCTGCCAAAACAAATCAGTTTCTTTTCGGCTTCCCCGAAGTAGCCTAGCTTTTATCATCATGGGCATATCAGCCTCAGAGACAGTAGACTTTCCAAAATCCAAGTGGCTGGGCTTGGATGGCATGACGGTGTTATAATCTATCTCTTCTTCATCAGCATTACCCTCTTCAATGTTAGCTTGTTCAGCTTCGGCAGCAGGTGCATCTTCCTTAGAAGCACCCTTTGTCATAACCAGTCCCGATTGCCTCATTACTTCGGAGATTGGGGCAGTCTTAGCAGCTTCGGCCTCCTCTCCGTCGCGTGTAATTCTAGCTGTTGAACGCACTCTGGCCATTTGATACTAAATTTCTCAAGGTTTTGACAAAGTTGATGACTTTTTGCAATTTTGCCGAAGCTCCCTCTTATGACGAAGCTAAAACAAGATGATGCTTTGATTGAGAATGCGATGAATAAGCTTCGGCTATGCTCAAATTTTTTAGCAGCACAACAGTGCAATAGTATAAATGTTGTGGTAACTTCACACCTACCTGTCTGTTTATATAGTGCCGTAGGTGGGAAAGTGAATCGTCAAGCCGCCCACACCCACTGAACGGTGGACCATAGTGCGCGAAAGGTGAATCACCAGATCGCGCGTACCTGTCGTATGGTGGGACCACCTCGCACTCGAAATATTTAATCGTTTCTCGACAACGAGCTCAGGGAAGGTGTTTTTTAGACCTTCGGCATTCCGAAGCCTAAGAGAATTTTCACGGGTCGAGCTCATCACGAAAAACGATCTGGCACTGTGAAGGGGCTACTGTTGGGGGTCTGCTTCGTCGCCGAAGGTCCTGTAAGAAGAAAAACCTTCGAAAGATCAACACAGAAGCAAAGCCGAAGCTACCATCCGGGGAGCTTCGACATAGTGACACGCCTTGAGACGAAGGGTGGCACCGACTTAAAGATGAAAAGACCGATTGGCCCATGATAATCTGAGTCATGATTGTAGTCATTTGTAAAGGACATAAATGTAAATCCACACAGGCTACGTCCTGTGCCTATAAATAGATGAACAGTACCCCCGTACTGTTCACGTTGACTTGTATTCACTTGCGCGTCACACTTGGATCTTTATCTTCTGTCAAACCGAAGGTACAAATGTAATTCAATATTGTTTATATTCATTCATGATTAAATAGCAGTAAATGTATATTATAACATCATTCTATTATTCATGTTGTTTCCCATGTTTCATATGTTTCGTCTTTCATCTAAGTATGCTGAGATCATGAAGGTATGTCCTTCATGACCTTCGTCCGAAGATCGTTATATCCCCAGGGAAAAAATACTTCGAAGGACGAAGGGCCTTAACCTTTAATATCTTGTGTTGCCTTGTTCTTAATTCATAGAATTTGAGAACAAGTCCCCAACATGTAGTACTTAACCCTTGCATATGTCAACTCACCACCGGGTTTCTCAAGACTAGAATGGGTTCACGCCAACCGAGAGCACAGCTACACCACCGTCCAGCCTCTTGCCACGGAGGGTACACGCTCCTCTCGCCATCTCTCCACTCCCATTGCATGGTGGCCTTTCTGGTATTGGTCCGATCGAGGCAAAGCTTACCCATGACGAGGCATGTGGCCAGTTAAAGGGTCCTCGGTCAGCAGGCCCACATCGACATGGTCCCTTAAGCGACTCAGACGGAGACACTACACCGAGACTCTCTTATCGTGCAAGTCACCTGCCCGGTCTCGTCTTTATCATTTGCAACCCAAAGTTTGGTACATGACAGAGGTACATCTTTTTCGATGTTGAACCCATCATGGCCATGATGGATTCACCATCAAATCCTTTCTTTGAAAAAATTCCCATCCCATATGAAGCATCATGTTTTGTTTAAAAACAAAATATTTTGTTTTCTAAAGCAAGGCTAAGCATCAGAAAACTTTTAAGTAAAATCAGGTATCAAGGAATGGTAATCAGTTCCAAGGAAGGGAATGCAGCAATTGTTTAGCACACAACTCCTATCACCTAATGCATCATTTCAAGTGATAAAGAGTTTAAAACAAGGGAAGGGGTAAATGCACCGGGGCTTGCCTTGTGTTGTAGGAGGCTCAGGGTCTGTCCCACAGATGTCAAAATAGAAGTTGTTCTCGATAGGTGGAATTTCAGCTTGTGGGGCAACTTCTTCTTCGACCGCAACTTCTTCTTCGTTTTCGATACATAACAATACATATACATGAATGCTCATGTGATGCTATGAATATGCAGTTATAATAGAAACACGCTAAGTCGTATCTTGAATACAACTTTCCTTCATGGTGCCCACTAGTCACTAGAGTTTCCTAGGTTAGCACTCTGGGTCTGTTTGTTTCGGCTTCTGGCAGCTTCTGACCACCAAAAGCTGTTGTGAACTGTCAAACGCTCAGCTTTTCAGCCAGCTTCTATAAAATTCGTTGGGGCAAAAACCATTCAAAATCAACATAAACACATAATCGGTTGAGTCATTGTAATAGTAGGAATCTGTCACTTTCTAGATCCTGAGTCCTATGAATAACTTTATCTTCCTCCACACGTAATTGTAATGATACTCAGATTCTCCCCACAGTCAGATTCTCCCCACAGCCAGATTTTCAGAAAAGCTGGTCAGAAAAAAGCTGAACCAAACAGGCCCTCTATTAGGGTTAGGCACTTATATCCTAGGAGGCTAGTATCTTGGGTTTGGGACCAAACAATGTTCAAAGCATGCCAAACTTTACCCAAGGGCTCTAATCATCAAATTAAGCTTACCCAAAAAGTTTTATTATTTTTGGAGCTACCAAATTAATCCTAAAATTCTAAAAGGCTAGGTTTAGGCATCTTTAAATACTAAATAATTCCAGGTTTGAACTAAATATCTTGGAACTATTTTTATTAAATACTAGATGAATTTAGGAGTCTAGCAAAATTAGTTTCATAATTTTACCATTTCTCTAGAATTTTCTATAAATCTCCAAGTCTGGCAGAAAAAGAAAAAGAAAAAGAAAAAACTATGAATAGTACTGGGCTCAATCTAGCCTAATCCGGTCCATGACTAGGCGAACGCGCCCACGCTGATGATTTTGTGCAGGGGCCCTTGGTCATTTGAACAAATAGTAAAAAACCCTTGGCACTATTTCTTTGCCTCACTAACGTTTGCACTTAGACCCCTAAGCTTCTATTTCTTCACCGGATAAGTCCCTGGTGACGGCGCGCTCACCCGCCGGCCATCTCCTTGCTGGGGCCAGCCATGAACGGCGATGACTGACTAAACCAAGTGATGGACTAGCATCCCCGATCCTAGGCGACCCTAATATGTCCCTTAATTGAGCTAGCCCGACCCGGAGTTCTTCTGTCCACGACGACGGCGAGACCCGAGGGTGAACCGAGGTGTTCCCGACGACTAGGCACGATAACGTCCAAATTCTAAGTACGGGTAGCACCACTATACCCTAAGGAAGCTAGAATAGATGGTAATTGGGGTTGGAACTACCTCAGGCGACGTTGGCCACGGAAGAGCTTTCCACGGCGGCAATGGCGACTGATTGAAAAGCGAAATTCAGGCGTTGTGGTGGCTAATCGGAGATAAGGGTTGATGCTCTGGCTTTGTAACAACCGAGCGGAGATAGTTGTGCATTCAATTTATAGTATCCGCGAGCGGTGGCTCTGAATTTGGAAGAGGAAAGATGACGGCCCAAGAGAGGGGGTGAGTCACCGGCGCGAGCTACCGTGGCGTTCACCGGGGTGACGTCACAGGCGATGGATAGGCTACATACAACGGTTTACTACGACGTGGTAATGCTCCTAAGTACGTGGCGTCTGGGCGGCAAGTGGTAGACTCCGGTGAAGCCATCTTGACCGGTCACAGGGCAAGTGGGTACAGCGGCTAGCTCACGGCTTCATCCGCGGTCAAGATCTTTTCACCATCGGCCGTTATCCGCACCCAGAGCGCACAAATCGCAACACCGGCGAGGATCGCGGTGCATGCCCACCGGCAGCGACAGGTTCACTGAATCTGATCTTGTTCAGTCACTGATCGTGTTCTTCATCAGATGTTCTGACAGGGCGAATTGGAGAGCTTTGTTCTCATTTTTTCATGTGACGACTTACTAATCTGTTTGTAACAAAGTTAATCACCTATAATCTAGCTTTGATTTTGTTTATAGCAACCATGATCAAAAATCCACTAGATCATACTCAAAATTGCTAACAAAGTTTGTCCCAGTTCACTGTCAGTCGAAAATCAGCTTCAGGGTTGACTGGCAGTCTGTCTTTAAGTCCATTTATCTCCCATTTTATACAGCATCAATGCTTAGTCTCTTAATCAAAATTGTACTCCTAACATAGCTCTCTAAGTTTGATGTATTGATCTAGAGCAAAACCTTCATGGATTAAGAAATACAAGGCCCCAAACTTGGCCTAATTACACTAAATTTTCAGAGTTAACCATATGGGTGCTCTTGGGGCTTTTTGCAATTAAGTCCAAATTGTTCCACATCAATTGAAAATCTTCCAATATCAAAGTTGTTTGGTTTTTGACATTCTACCACTTTGATATATACACTTTGGTCCAAAAGTGTATAGAATTTGAAATCACCATATAGGGCACAAATTAGGGTTTCTAGGGTTCCGTTTAGGGTTTTGGGTGCTTTAGGGTTTTTGTGCCACTCAAATCCATCAAACTTGATCTCTTGTGAATATTTCTAATGGATTTTGAGGTACTACTCAATTGTCTTCACATTTACCCATATGCCCTAATCCCAGGGTTAAGTACCCTACCCTAGGGTTAAGAACACTTCAAGTCACCACATCAAACTTGTTTTGAAGTTTTACCTAGTGGATGCATTCTAGGTGTAACAAAAATAATGACATGTCAATGCATATGAATGCCATGCTCAAGTTTTAGTTCTAGTAACACTAGGGGTGTTACAAATCTCAATTTCAGTTGATTAAAACTATCTTGGCACTCGAGTCCCAATTAAACTCTTTTCCCTTCTCTAGCAGTGAGGTCATGGGCTTAGCAATCTTAGAGAACCCTTCAATAAATCGCTGATAATAGCCTGCAAGTCCCAAGAAACTCCAGACCTCAGTAACTATGCTGGGTATGCTCCACGCCACTATCTCCAGACTTTAGCAGGATTCACTAATATTCCCACCATTGGAGATGATGTGCCCAAGGAATGGCACTTCATCAATCCAGAACTCGCATTTGCTGAACTTGGCGTAGAGTTGATTATCCCGTAGCTTTTGTAGCACCAACCACAGATGTTTCTCATGATCACTATCACTCTTGGAATAAATATGAATATCGTCGATGAATACCACGACGAATCTGTCAAGATACTCCATGAACACCTTATTCATCAGATTTATAAAATAGGCTGGTGCATTAGCTAGTCCAAATGACATAACTGTGAATTAATATAAACCATATCGGGTTGAGAAAGCCGTCTTCGAAATATCAGATGGCCTAATCTTCATTTGATGATAGCCCGATTGGAGATCAATCTTGGAGAACACCCTTGCACCTCTCATCTGATCAAATAAGTCTTCAATGCAGGGTAACGGATACTTTTCTTCACAGTGACATCATTAAGGGATCTATAATCCACACACATCATCTGTGATCCATCCTTCTTCTGTACAAACAAAATGGGTGCTCCCCAAGGTGAGGAACTCGGACGAATGTACCCAACCTCCTGTAACTCTGTTAACTGTTTCTTAAGTTCTTTTAGTTCTTCTATGGACATCCTATATGGCCTTTTTGGAATAGGAGCGGTCCCAGGTAAGAGATCAATGACAAACTCAACTTCACTATCTAGTTGCATCCCGGGTAACTCCCCTGGAAAGACATCGGGGAAATCCCTAACCAGACGGATGTTGTTGCCTACAAACTTCTCGTCTACTAAAAATATGGCAGGTCTGGTAGAGGTAGTTACGTTCCACTTCAAACATTTCTCCTTTAGAGCTGGTGTGTTCTACAGTTCCCCTAGCACATTGTATAACCATGACATACCAAGAATCAAGTCTATACTGCTTTCTTCTAATACTATAGGGGTAGCCCAGAATTCTCTTCCCATAAATTGTCAAAGTTAATCTGTGTGTCATATAGTTTGCTTCAACAGGCCCTTTAGGTGTAATTACTACCATTGGTGTTTTCATAGCTTGAAGTGGTAATTCATTTGTGTTGGTATATCGAGTAGAAATAAAGGAATGTGTAGCACCAGAATCAAATAATATTGCTCCAGGAATTGCATTAATATAAAACATACCAATTGCGATGTCCGCTCCATTAGTGGTAGCCTCAGCACTGACTTGATTAACCCTGACAATGTTGAATCCCTTGCCAGATCCTAGAGTCTACTGCTTGTTCTGAATGGGGGTACTAGCAATCCTCTGTGGACAAACCTTAGCATAATGCCCAGTCTTATCACACTTAGCATATGGTGCCTGCACTCTGTCCTGAGAATTTCGCTGGGGTGCCAGTGGGGGTAGCCTGATGAGTCGGTGGAGTCTCCTGTGGTGTGTACTGAGCTGGGCACTGACCTCCTCTAGTGCGAGCCAGTGACTCCTGGGGTGGAACATAGCGAGGACGAACGTTGTTGCTCCCCTGACCCTAGGTGATTGCCTTCCTCTTCATGTCCCCCAGCTGAAACACGCTTGTGTTCAATGGCTAGGGCCTTGTCAAGCAGCCTCTAGAGTGATGGAAAGGAGTGAGCCACTAGTGCATAATGCAGAGGTCCAATAAGTCCTTCGATGAAGTGTTCCTACTTCCTCTCATCTTCAGTCACTTCATCTGGTGCATATCTTGAGAGCTGAATGAATCTGTCACGGTACTCACTCACTGACATGCTCCCCTGCTTCAGTGACAGAAATTCCTTATTCTTGATCTTCATCAGTCCAGCAGGAATGTGATAGTTTATGAACTAAGTAGCAAATTCTGCCCAAGTGATAGTGTCAGTAGCATCATGGCAGCGGTGTAAGAATCCCACCAATCAGCAGAAGGACCAGTAAGTCGACCAGAAGCATAAAGAACCTTCTCCCGGTCAGAGCACTGAGCAATAATCAGCATCTTCTCCATGGACTTCAGCCAATCATCAGCGTGCGGTGGATCTGGAGAGCTGGCAAACGTCGGTGGCTTGTGGCTCATGAACTCCCGTGCTTGTCCCGGGGTGGAACTTGTGGTGGTGGTGGAGGCAATGGTGCTTGCTGCTGTCGCACCATTCTCTCTTGGCGCATCTCCTCCCTCATCTCTTGCCTCTCTTGGCGCATCTCTTGACGCTCCTATCGCATCTGCGTCTGCATATCCTGCATGGTGTTCGCCATCTGTTGTAGCATCTGCATCTGAGCTGCACCCACTGGATCAGTCCCAGCCGGTGGAGGATTCAAAGGATTCATCTCGGCTTGCTGTTGTCTAAGCACCCTCCGGTTGAATGGGTTGGCAGGTAGATCAATTCCGCCTCCCTTCCTGGTATTGACCATTTGAGTTAGAAACACATGGTAAGAAAGAATTGTAGACAAGACGAGTAATTACGAGGCATGTTACTTTGGGGGTTTTATTAGCTAAGTAGATTAGTATTTCACCTACTAAAGCTAATACATTACCTTATCATGGTACATGCTAAGATACCTGACTATACTATTTCAATCAATCAAAGAAGCAAACCAGACATTTATCACCAAAACAATCAACCAACATTTTACTAGAGAAAATAATTTTATTTTTTGTCTTAGGTCTCCTATCTCTTTAAAAAGGGTCATAAATGTAGGATTCCAAGGTGTGAAATCCCTCTTGTCTTAGAGTAGAAAAGATAAGAATAATTAGAGTAGTACAACAAAAGGTGAGACAGGATCAAGATAAGTATAGAAAGAATCAGAGTAAGGTAAGTAGGTAAGTGTTTTGTCCATTTTTATCTAGGTTTCGTCCTACAGTCAACATTTCTTGTGATACCACTTCTGTCACACCCAGATTTAAGGGATTAAGATGGGTGTGTCTCATATGTGCGCCAAGGAAGAACAACACATATAATAACAGAGTGTATAGAGATAAATGTCACCATATTATGAAAGTACTTATTACATAGCGAAGTCTTACAAAAATAAATGATAAATATAAAACAAACTAAGAGTCCATCTAAGGCGCCATAAAGCTGACTGGGAGACGCCACCTAGATCAAGTCGTACTCCTCGTTGTGTGGCTCCTCGTGGGCCACCTGTTCTTCTCCTGTGGGGGTTCTATATATCGCAAGTGTGAGCTCACAAAAGATCACAGCTCAACAAGTCGTGGGGAATAATGTGCATGAACTCACCAAAGGTGGGAGTTCATGTGATGTGTAAGGCTGATCAACAAAAGGGGTTAAAGCTGAGAATTGCTTTTAATAAGTTGGTCAAAATTTATTGGCAATTACTAGATGTAAGTAGATACCAAACCATAATAATAATAGAACAAAATTAATAATAAATCCCATGCAATGCAAATGATAAATTGAATTTAGTTCCATAATTTAATCATGCGAGAGTCCTGAGCTGCTCATGACCGCGAGCACGGCTAGTATACTAGTTTTTACACTCTGCAGAGGTTGTACCCTATACCCACAAGTCGTGTTACCCATCTGCCAAGGGGTCATGCATCCCATACACCTCTACCAAGGAAGTGAGGCAGGGTAACACTACGAGGCCTTTACAAAGTTCCACTAGCTTCAGAAAACCCGTCTGACCGCCATCGCAGCAAAATCAACCTGGAAACCTCCCTACACGCCTACTCTCCTACTGCCCTTGCCCCTATCGGGTAAGGTAGTCCTCCACTAGATTTCTTAGTTAGTTAGCCAAGGGCGTCTCATTCCACCCTTGTGGTGGCACGTGTTTCTCAAGTTAAGCTTCATGTTCCAATTAAAAATAATGATCTTGATATGGATAATAAATAAAATAACAGTTGGAACACGAATCATATTGTAATATTAAACCTAAAACCATATAGAGCAATAGCAAAAACTACCCAAATAATTCAGGGTAAACAAGGTAACAAGATAAGCAAACTAGGGTGACCTATTGGGTCCCATCAAAATTAAACCTATGCATGAATAAATTATTATAAAGAACATTATTGGGTAATAAAAATGGTTAATGGCACACCTTGCCTTCAATGAGCTCCTGCTCCGCAACTTAAACCTGCTGAACACCCGGATCCTCGGCCACTGGCTCTTCTACTCGCCACAATACAAACAAGCATAGTACAAGGGGAAACTTAACATCACACCAAACATTTATACAAAATACATATTAATAATCTATGCATTAAAACAAGATCATAGGAACAAGAATCACTAGATTCGGAGTTACGGATTTCGAGTTATGAATTTCTGAAGGTTTTATGTGTTTGGTACAAGATTAATTAAGAGATAAATTTTAATACAGTTTTTATGTTAAAACAGAGACACTATGTGATGAACAATATTAAAACAGAATTATTGCAACTAGAATGGATCAATTTGGAGTTAAAATGAATTAAATATGAATTTTACAAGTTTCTTGAATTATTTTTGTATTAAAAAGGAAGAACAACATATATAATAACAGAGTGTATAAAGATAAATGTCACCATATCATGAAAGTACTTATTACATAGCGAAGTCTTACAAAAATAAATGACAAATATAAAACGAACTAAGAGTCTATCTAAGGCGCCATAAAGCTGACTCGGAGACGCCACCTAGATCAAGTCGTACTCCTCGTTGTGCGGCTCCTCCTGGGCCACCTATTCTTCTCCTGTGGGGGGTTTTATATATAGCAAGTGTGAGCTCACAAAAGATCATAGCTCAACAAGTCGTGGGGAATAATGTGCATGAACTCACCAAAGGTGGGAGTTCATGTGATGTGTAAGGTTGATCAACAAAAGGGGTTAAAGCTGAGAATTGCTTTTAATAAGTTGGTCAAAATTTATTGGCAATTACTAGATGTAAATAGATACCAAACCATAATAATAATAGAACAAAATTAATAATAAATCCCATGCAATACAAATGATAAATTGAATTTAGTTCTATAATTTAATCATGCGAGAGTCCTGAGCTGCTCATGACCGCGAGCTCGGCTAGTATACTAGTTTTTACACTCTGCAGAGGTTGTACCCTGTACCCACAAGTCATGTTACCCATCTGTCAAGGGGTCATGCATCCCATACACCACTACCAAGGAAGCGAGGCAGGGTAACACTACGAGGCCTTTATAAAGTTCCACTAGCTTCAGAAAACCCGTCTGACCGCCATCACAGCAAAATCAACCCGGAAACCTCCCTACACGCCTACTCCCCTACTGCCCTTGCCCCTATCGGGTAAGGTAGTCCTCCACTAGATTTCTTAGTTAGTTAGCCAAGGGCGTCTCATTCCACCCTTGTGGTGGCACGTGTTTCTCAAGTTAAGCTTCATGTTCCAATTAAAAATAATGATCTTGATATGAATAATAAATAAAATAACAGTATAATTGGAACATGAATCATAATGTAATATTAAACCTAAAACCATATAGAGCAATAGCAAAAACTACCCAAATAATTCAGGGGTAAACAAGGTAACAAGATAAGCAGACTAGGGTAACCTATTGGGACCCATCAAAATTAAACCTATGCATGAATAAATTATTATAAAGAACATTATTGGGTAATAAAAATGGTTAATGGCACACCTTGCCTTCAATGAGCTCCTGCTCCGCAACTTCAACCTGCTGAACACCCGGATCCTCGGCCACTGGCTCTTCTACTCGCCACAATACAAACAAGCATAGTACAAGGGGAAACTTAACATCACACCAAACATTTATACAAAATACATATTAATAATCTACACATTAAAACAAGATCATAGGAACAAGAATCACTAGATTCGGAGTTACGGATTTCGAGTTATGAATTTCTAAAGGTTTTATGTGTTTGGTACAAGATTAATTAAGAGATAAATTTTAATACAGTTTTCATGTTAAAACAGAGACATATATGATGAACAATATTAAAACAGAATTATTGCAACTGGAATGGATCAATTTGGAGTTAAAATGAATTAAATATGAATTTTACAATTTTCTTGAATTATTTTTGTATTAAAAATCAATTTCTATAATTAATTTTCTAATTTCTCTGTTCCCTGGACCGAGCGCACCATTTACAGAAAATACAGGGGCGACTACAAAAGTCCTTAGACTTAATCCACAGCCGAGAGGATTGTGGGTTCATTCGCAAGGAGTACACGAACTCATTAGCAATTTTACCAGGGCGAAACAGTATCTCGAACCCCCAGGCCAGCAGGTCTGAATCCAATGGCCTCGATCATAATCTAGCGAACCAGTACGCAGGTTCTAATCTCGACCCTTAACTTTCTCATCGACGGCCAGGAACGTTCTTCCTCGTGTCAAACCCGGTCACGGCGTCACGCGCACCACGGTGGAGCGCCATTGCCGGAAGACACATACCGGCCCATGGTTCCCGATTCGCACGATTGACCGATGCTACCTGATGCGCAGGACAGGGTGATCGACCAGAAGGTGCATTCACCGGCCACAGTCCTCGCAATTCCCGACAATAGCGGA
>JAOPSE010000037.1:21024305-21210829 GCA_029449295.1 Zea luxurians
CCATCAAAGAAAAATTACATAGAATTGGAGAAGGTATTATATGCTGTGTTAATGGCCTCTAGAAAGCTTCGGCATTATTTTCAAGCATACTACATAATTGTTCCTTCGTCACAACCTCTAAAGGACATCATGAGGAATAGAGAGGCTACTGGAAGGATTGGAAAATGGGCTGCAGGGCTTAATGAATTCACCATTGATTATGTGCATAGATCTTCAATTCAGTCCCAGGCGTTAGTAGACTTCATTGCTGACTGGACGCCAGGGGCTCAGGAAGAAGAGATGAACAAAGATGTCGAAGCTTGGACAGTGTTCTGCGATGGTTCTTGGGGAACCTTCGGTGCAGGAGCAGCTGCTGTTTTAGTAACACCTTCGAAAGTCAGAACATGTTATGCAGCAAAGCTAGACTTTAGTTGTACAAATAATATTACCAAATACGAAGCACTCCTGTTGGGGCTTCGAAGTTAAGGGCAATGGGAATAAAAGGGCTATTCTGAAAACTGATTCTCAAGTCATTTCTGGCCATGTAGATAAAAGTAGCAAGGCAAGAGATCTGAAACTTGAAAAATATCTGGATGCAGTCCGAAGGTTGGAGGCCTCTTTTGAAGGTTTCTCTGTCAAAAACATCCCAAGACGCGAAAATGAGCATGCAGATCTGTTAGCCAAATCAGCGGCTCAGGGGCTCCCTCTACCTTCGGAAGTATTTTTTGAAACAATAAAGCACCTTCGGTTGAACTCATGGAAAGAGCAGTGCTCGCCATTTCTCCAGTACATAGTGAAGATTGGAGGACTGAAATCATATCTTTCCTCCAGGGCAACTGCCTCTCGGACGACAAAGTTATAATAAAAGAATGGAAGCAAGAACAAGACCATATATATAATAGAAGGGGAATTATACAAACATGGAGTTTGCTCCCCCCTTCTCAAGTTTTATCTAGAACCGAAGGTATAGAACTAATGAAGGAGATACATGCAGGATTGTGTGGGTCTCATATTGGGTCTAGGCCTTTGCTGGGAAAGGTTTTTAGACAGGGATTTTACTGGCCGAAGGCAGCTTCGGATGCAGTAGATCTGGTCCAAAAGTGTGAAAATTGTCAAAAAATGTGCAAGTGACCAAAAGCAACCTTCGTCATTGACTCAGTTAATACAACCAACCTGGCCATTGCAAAGATGGGGCTTGGACTTGTTAGGCCCACTTCCACCAGCATAAGGTAATTTGAAATATGTCGTGGTGGCTAAAGAATATTTTTTCAAAGTGGATTGAAGCAAAGCCTTTGGCTACAATAACTTCGGTTACAGTCCAGAAATTCTTCTGGCAAAATATCGTTTGTCGCTTCGGCGTGCCGAAGGCTATAACTATGGACAATGGAACACAGTTTGATGCCGAAACTTTCAAAGATTTCTACGACCAGATTGGCACGAAGATTCATTTTGCATCAATCAGGCACCCAGAGTCAAACGGGTTAGTCGAAAGAGCAAATGGTATTATAATGACAGGAATAATGAAGTTAATCTTCAATCAACCCAGAGGAAAGTGGCTAGAAGAATTGATTAAAGTGGTGTGGAGCCACAATACAACTATATCAAGGTCAACAGGTTTTACACCATTCAAGTTATTGTTTGGTGACGAAGCTATAACCCTAGAAGAAGCTAAGGCAGGGTCAATTAGAACAGTAGCTTCGGCAGAGGACGAAGCTGATTATTCTGTGGCAAAAGATGCTATAGTAGGGACCAGACTTCAGGGCTGTGGAGAATATCAATAATATCAAGCCAAAACAATAAATGGCGTGACAGAGAAGTACGGCTGAAAAACATTAAGCCAGGGCATTTTGTACTTCGGAGAGTGGCCAATCCAGACACAGTAGGCAAGCTACAGCTGAAGTGGGAAGGACCCTTTCTAGTGGTATCTTCGTCAAGACCCCGGTTTTATAGATTGAAGGACATGGACGGCAACGACATTCCTAGATCTTGGAATGCGGATGAGCTTCGACGATACTATGTGTAACTTGATGTAATCTTTTTCATTTTTCCTATGGCAACCTTTTCCTTCCAAAGGGGGAGAAAGGTTTTTAATGGGGCCATAGTTTGTAATTTTCCCTTTCTTATCCAGCTCTACGAGAGCAAAATCCCCAAAATATGTAAAATGTAAAATTTGAGCATGCACCATCCAAGTGCAGAGAAAAAAATAGGGAGAAGCTCGAAAGTCATCCCTAAGGGGATGCAGAGCACGACGAAGCTACAAAAAAGCCGTTCCCAAGGGAGCGCAGCGTAAGTTTTCTGCTCAAAAGTCGTTCCTAAGGGAATGCAGAGCCAAATACCGCCGAAATATAAGGTGAAGAAGTTCAAAAGACGTTCCTAAGGGAAAGCAGAACTTACACCGAAAAGTCACGGTGATACCACCGAAATAGAAGGCGAAGAAGTTCAAAAGACGTTCATAAGGGGATGCAGAACTTACACCGAAAAATAAGTGGTGCAGCTGAAAATAACGGCAAAGAGATTTCAGCTATTCCTAAGGGAATGAGAGTTTTGATGTGGCTTCGTAAGCATGTGTCCGGACATTCATTTGCACAATACATCACATCATTCATTGCATTCATATACATCCATTTAGACATACATAGGATCATCATCATCATATCATACAAATACAGACAGTTGCTTCGGCTCTAATGATAAGGCTTTGGCGAAAGGAAAAGAAGCAAATTTATGCTTCGTTGTGTACGAAAAGAAGGGAAGGTGTTTTTCGCCTTCGGCTCAAAAATACAAGTTTCGTCCACATCAAAGCAGTTCATACATGGACGGAAAGGTAAAATATATTACAAGGTATGGACAAATTTACAGAGTATTATCCGATTCTTAAATTACAATATTCTTTACAAGAATAATTCAAAGTTTCTCTAAAGTTTTTTTCATAGCAATGTCTTCGGCTTCATCATCATCCACTAAGCTTCGGATCATTGTTCTTCAGCTTCGTCATCCTATACATAACAAAGCGTTATAAGGTAAATTCAAGTCTCAAGGAAAAGGTAAGCACAAGGTATGAGTTTATTACCAGTTTGAGGTGACTTCGAGCTTCGTCACTAGCCAAGCTTCGTCCACCCTTCGCCCCAAATTTGAGTTACGAATCTGTTCCCAATGCTTCGGGCCAGGCTGGGGATGTCATTCAAGTCCACTGGTGATAAGATGAAGTTTGGCCTGTTTACAATATTTCCCGTGCGTACCACCAGCCTTCAAAAAAGCAACAGCTGTGCCACGAGAAACTAGCAGAGCGCAGAAGTCACCATGCCCAGCTATGACTTCATCAAGAGCATCAACTTCGCCTTCAATATGATCGAGATGCCTGGCAGGTCTTCAGCTGAAGGTTTGAACTTTTCAGAACTGGCTCCAACTGAGTTGAAGACCTGCTTCAGTCGCTGCACGCAACGGTTGCCGAAGTTCAAACATTTATCTTGAAGTTCCTTCAATGACTTTTGCAAATTTGAACACTTTGCAACTTCAGCTCCAAGCTTTACATCAAAATCATTCTTCTCTTGTTTGAAGCTTTTTGATTTCATGGAGAGTTCACTGTTTAATCTAGCAATCTTGGCTTGGGCTTCTGCTAGCGAACCCTCCATTGTTTGAATGATGAAATCCTTCTTCTCCAGACCAGCTTCATGGTCTTTAATTTTGCCCTCTAAGCCCTCAGTTATAATCTCATTTTCTTGTCCTCGAGGTCTTGTTGCATCCTCAAGGTTTTACTTAGTAGTAGACTCTAAAAAAATAACCTTCATCAGAAGTAACCTTCATCTTGAAAATAATAAAAAGTTAAGGTAAGAAACTTTACCTTAAAATTAGAATAAAACAAGCTACCGACGATATGTTGCCGACGGTATCTGCTGAGTTCAGCCTCAAGCTTCAGAAAGCCAACACTCTTCGATAGAGTACCGACAACCTTCGCTCCAGTCTGGTCCCGGAGGCATCCTAAGTTCTCTTCGTCAACGCCACCGAAGAGCAATGCTCCTGGTTGATAGCCGCATGATATTGCATAATCCCTCAGCTCTTCCTTCTTAGCCTTAGACAGATTTTGACCAAGTATGTTTTGAAAATTAAAATCCTTTTCCTCCGAAGTATCTTTGGCAATTTCCTTCTCTTTCCCCTTCTCTTTCCCGGGCGCTGGGGCCAAAGTCTCTTCGGCAGCTGTAGCAGTTTCTTCCGTGGCCATATCCAAAATCATCTTATCAATATCAGAAAATACGCCCTCAAGATTTGTTTGCTTCGGCCACCACACCTTCGGCAGTTGTAGCTTCAGTGGAGCAGCTTCGGCAGCTGGTGTTTTTGACGCTGAAGCCGACGGTGGCGTTTCTTCAATAGCATCAATAACAGTAATAATCCTTTGCCTTTTTTCAGTAGGCTTCTAGATTGTCGCAGGCTCCTCCTTCTTCTGTAAAAGCTTCATCAGTTGTGGCCCTAGTGGACTTAGCTTGAGAGGTAAAGATTCGGTCATTACCTTTAAAATTTCCTCCACGTCAGCAGCAGGAGGTGTTGAAGGAGTTTCTTCCTCTGTATCAGCTGTTTTTTGCTTCGCAGCCGCAGCTTTTCTTTCTTCAGAACAGTCACCTTCGGCTTAGGGCTGTACTTTTTCTTTTTCAAAGCTTTCTCATCTTCTTCTATCATTTTAGCAGCTTGCCTCTTCATAACACTGACAACTCTTTTTTGCTTTGGCCTTAATCAGGGTATTCAAATTTCAGGGCATCCATTACTCAGTTCAGCCTTCGTTCGGTCGGGTGCCGAAAGCCCACGGCCATCAATTGATCTTCTTTCTTAGTATAGTTGCCCAAAAATTTCATTGCACATAGATTCAATCATTTCCAACCATTCTTGCAAGGCTCTTGAAATGTTTCTTGAACTTGAAGTGATAGGGCAGTCGAACAAGTTCATTCTTTTTCTTTTCTCCTTTAAGCTTCGGCATATTCCATTGGCTAAGTATTCCTGCACCAAATCTCTAGTACCGATATGCTCAGACACAACTCGGAATTCGCCCACAACCTCTCGCATGGTGACCCTTGCAGCATGTTGCACAGGGGCCTAGTTAATCCGAAGGTTAGGTCCAGTGGGCTCTGAACTATCTTCTCCTTCTTCTCATCAACCTTAACATAAAACCACTCATTCTTCCAACCGTTGGCCATTTAGTGCGATAGCTGATCACCGGAGTCTTCATGTATTTGCGGTAAGCAAAGTTGTAACAGCCGAAATTCTCATGAAGCCCATCTTCTCTAGCCTTTGTCTGATAATGCAGCTCGTGCACCCCGGCAGAAAGCTTCGGCAAGCGTGTCCACTCCTTGGCTTTAGAGATCCCAGATAAAAATGCTAATCCTAACGATAGCGTTAAGAGTCAGCTGATGAAGATAAATTTTGAAATCTTCCAAAACATCCCAATCATTTCATGTAGAAGAAACCTTAATCCTGCTTTGAAGAAACTTCTAAAAACTACCACTTCATCACTTTCTGGCTTCGAAATGGTTTCTTCTCTGCCAAAAACAAATCAGTTTCTTTTCGGCTTCCCCGAAGTAGCCTAGCTTTTATCATCATGGGCATATCAGCCTCAGAGACAGTAGACTTTCCAAAATCCAAGTGGCTGGGCTTGGATGGCATGACGGTGTTATAATCTATCTCTTCTTCATCAGCATTACCCTCTTCAATGTTAGCTTGTTCAGCTTCGGCAGCAGGTGCATCTTCCTTAGAAGCACCCTTTGTCATAACCAGTCCCGATTGCCTCATTACTTCGGAGATTGGGGCAGTCTTAGCAGCTTCGGCCTCCTCTCCGTCGCGTGTAATTCTAGCTGTTGAACGCACTCTGGCCATTTGATACTAAATTTCTCAAGGTTTTGACAAAGTTGATGACTTTTTGCAATTTTGCCGAAGCTCCCTCTTATGACGAAGCTAAAACAAGATGATGCTTTGATTGAGAATGCGATGAATAAGCTTCGGCTATGCTCAAATTTTTTAGCAGCACAACAGTGCAATAGTAATAAATGTTGTGGTAACTTCACACCTACCTGTCTGTTTATATAGTGCCGTAGGTGGGAAAGTGAATCGTCAAGCCGCCCACAACCCACTGAACGGTGGACCATAGTGCGCGAAAAAGGTGAATCACCAGATCGCGCGTACCTGTCGTATGGTGGGACCACCTCGCACTCGAAATATTTAATCGTTTCTCGACAACGAGCTCAGGGAAGGTGTTTTTTAGACCTTCGGCATTCCGAAGCCTAAGAGAATTTTTCACGGGTCGAGCTCATCACGAAAAACGATCTGGCACTGTGAAGGGGCTACTGTTGGGGGTCTGCTTCGTCGCCGAAGGTCCTGTAAGAAGAAAAACCTTCGAAAGATCAACACAGAAGCAAAGCCGAAGCTACCATCCGGGGAGCTTCGACATAGTGACACGCCTTGAGACGAAGGGTGGCACCGACTTAAAGATGAAAAGACCGATTGGCCCATGATAATCTGAGTCATGATTGTAGTCATTTGTAAAGGACATAAATGTAAATCCACACAGGCTACGTCCTGTGCCTATAAATAGATGAACAGTACCCCCGTACTGTTCACGTTGACTTGTATTCACTTGCGCGTCACACTTGGATCTTTATCTTCTGTCAAACCGAAGGTACAAATGTAATTCAATATTGTTTATATTCATTCATGATTAAATAGCAGTAAATGTATATTATAACATCATTCTATTATTCATGTTGTTTCCCATGTTTCATATGTTTCGTCTTTCATCTAAGTATGCTGAGATCATGAAGGTATGTCCTTCATGACCTTCGTCCGAAGATCGTTATATCCCCAGGGAAAAAATACTTCGAAGGACGAAGGGCCTTAACCTTTAATATCTTGTGTTGCCTTGTTCTTAATTCATAGAATTTGAGAACAAGTCCCCAACATGTAGTACTTAACCCTTGCATATGTCAACTCACCACCGGGTTTCTCAAGACTAGAATGGGTTCACGCCAACCGAGAGCACAGCTACACCACCGTCCAGCCTCTTGCCACGGAGGGTACACGCTCCTCTCGCCATCTCTCCACTCCCATTGCATGGTGGCCTTTCTGGTATTGGTCCGATCGAGGCAAAGCTTACCCATGACGAGGCATGTGGCCAGTTAAAGGGTCCTCGGTCAGCAGGCCCACATCGACATGGTCCTTAAGCGACTCAGACGGAGACACTACACCGAGACTCTCTTATCGTGCAAGTCACCTGCCCGGTCTCGTCTTTATCATTTGCAACCCAAAGTTTGGTACATGACAGAGGTACATCTTTTTCGATGTTGAACCCATCATGGCCATGATGGATTCACCATCAAATCCTTTCTTTGAAAAATTCCCATCCCATATGAAGCATCATGTTTTGTTTAAAAACAAAATATTTTGTTTTCTAAAGCAAGGCTAAGCATCAGAAAACTTTTAAGTAAAATCAGGTATCAAGGAATGGTAATCAGTTCCAAGGAAGGGAATGCAGCAATTGTTTAGCACACAACTCCTATCACCTAATGCATCATTTCAAGTGATAAAGAGTTTAAAACAAGGGAAGGGGTAAATGCACCGGGGCTTGCCTTGTGTTGTAGGAGGCTCAGGGTCTGTCCAACAGATGTCAAAATAGAAGTTGTTCTCGATAGGTGGAATTTCAGCTTGTGGGGCAACTTCTTCTTCGACCGCAACTTCTTCTTCGTTTTCGATACATAACAATACATATACATGAATGCTCATGTGATGCTATGAATATGCAGTTATAATAGAAACACGCTAAGTCGTATCTTGAATACAACTTTCCTTCATGGTGCCCACTAGTCACTAGAGTTTCCTAGGTTAGCACTCTGGGTCTGTTTGTTTCGGCTTCTGGCAGCTTCTGACCACCAAAAGCTGTTGTGAACTGTCAAACGCTCAGCTTTTCAGCCAGCTTCTATAAAATTCGTTGGGGCAAAAACCATTCAAAATCAACATAAACACATAATCGGTTGAGGTCATTGTAATAGTAGGAATCTGTCACTTTCTAGATCCTGAGTCCTATGAATAACTTTATCTTCCTCCACACGTAATTGTAATGATACTCAGATTCTCCCCACAGTCAGATTCTCCCCACAGCCAGATTTTCAGAAAAGCTGGTCAGAAAAAAGCTGAACCAAACAGGCCCTCTATTAGGGTTAGGCACTTATATCCTAGGAGGCTAGTATCTTGGGTTTGGGACCAAACAATGTTCAAAGCATGCCAAACTTTACCCAAGGGCTCTAATCATCAAATTAAGCTTACCCAAAAAGTTTTATTATTTTTGGAGCTACCAAATTAATCCTAAAATTCTAAAAGGCTAGGTTTAGGCATCTTTAAATACTAAATAATTCCAGGTTTGAACTAAATATCTTGGAACTATTTTTATTAAATACTAGATGAATTTAGGAGTCTAGCAAAATTAGTTTCATAATTTTACCATTTCTCTAGAATTTTCTATAAATCTCCAAGTCTGGCAGAAAAAGAAAAAGAAAAAGAAAAACTATGAATAGTACTGGGCTCAATCTAGCCTAATCCGGTCCATGACTAGGCGAACGCGCCCACGCTGATGATTTTGTGCAGGGGCCCTTGGTCATTTGAACAAATAGTAAAAAACCCTTGGCACTATTTCTTTGCCTCACTAACGTTTGCACTTAGACCCCTAAGCTTCTATTTCTTCACCGGATAAGTCCCTGGTGACGGCGCGCTCACCCGCCGGCCATCTCCTTGCTGGGGCCAGCCATGAACGGCGATGACTGACTAAACCAAGTGATGGACTAGCATCCCCGATCCTAGGCGACCCTAATATGTCCCTTAATTGAGCTAGCCCGACCCGGAGTTCTTCTGTCCACGACGACGGCGAGACCCGAGGGTGAACCGAGGTGTTCCCGACGACTAGGCACGATAACGTCCAAATTCTAAGTACGGGTAGCACCACTATACCCTAAGGAAGCTAGAATAGATGGTAATTGGGTTGGAACTACCTCAGGCGACGTTGGCCACGGAAGAGCTTTCCACGGCGGCAATGGCGACTGATTGAAAAGCGAAATTCAGGCGTTGTGGTGGCTAATCGGAGATAAGGGTTGATGCTCTGGCTTTGTAACAACCGAGCGGAGATAGTTGTGCATTCAATTTATAGTATCCGCGAGCGGTGGCTCTGAATTTGGAAGAGGAAAGATGACGGCCCAAGAGAGGGGGTGAGTCACCGGCGCGAGCTACCGTGGCGTTCACCGGGGTGACGTCACAGGCGATGGATAGGCTACATACAACGGTTTACTACGACGTGGTAATGCTCCTAAGTACGTGGCGTCTGGGCGGCAAGTGGTAGACTCCGGTGAAGCCATCTTGACCGGTCACAGGGCAAGTGGGTTACAGCGGCTAGCTCACGGCTTCATCCGCGGTCAAGATCTTTTCACCATCGGCCGTTATCCGCACCCAGAGCGCACAAATCGCAACACCGGCGAGGATCGCGGTGCATGCCCACCGGCAGCGACAGGTTCACTGAATCTGATCTTGTTCAGTCACTGATCGTGTTCTTCATCAGATGTTCTGACAGGGCGAATTGGAGAGCTTTGTTCTCATTTTTTCATGTGACGACTTACTAATCTGTTTGTAACAAAGTTAATCACCTATAATCTAGCTTTGATTTTGTTATAGCAACCATGATCAAAAATCCACTAGATCATACTCAAAATTGCTAACAAAGTTTGTCCCAGTTCACTGTCAGTCGAAAATCAGCTTCAGGGTTGACTGGCAGTCTGTCTTTAAGTCCATTTATCTCCCATTTTATACAGCATCAATGCTTAGTCTCTTAATCAAAATTGTACTCCTAACATAGCTCTCTAAGTTTGATGTATTGATCTAGAGCAAAACCTTCATGGATTAAGAAATACAAGGCCCCAAACTTGGCCTAATTACACTAAATTTTCAGAGTTAACCATATGGGTGCTCTTGGGGCTTTTTGCAATTAAGTCCAAATTGTTCCACATCAATTGAAAATCTTCCAATATCAAAGTTGTTTGGTTTTTGACATTCTACCACTTTGATATATACACTTTGGTCCAAAAGTGTATAGAATTTGAAATCACCATATAGGGCACAAATTAGGGTTTCTAGGGTTCCGTTTAGGGTTTTGGGTGCTTTAGGGTTTTTGTGCCACTCAAATCCATCAAACTTGATCTCTTGTGAATATTTCTAATGGATTTTGAGGTACTACTCAATTTGTCTTCACATTTACCCATATGCCCTAATCCCAGGGTTAAGTACCCTACCCTAGGGTTAAGAACACTTCAAGTCACCACATCAAACTTGTTTTGAAGTTTTACCTAGTGGATGCATTCTAGGTGTAACAAAAATAATGACATGTCAATGCATATGATGCCATGCTCAAGTTTTAGTTCTAGTAACACTAGGGGTGTTACAAATCTCAATTTCAGTTGATTAAAACTATCTTGGCACTCGAGTCCCAATTAAACTCTTTTCCCTTCTCTAGCAGTGAGGTCATGGGCTTAGCAATCTTAGAGAACCCTTCAATAAATCGCTGATAATAGCCTGCAAGTCCCAAGAAAACTCCAGACCTCAGTAACTATGCTGGGTATGCTCCACGCCACTATCTCCCAGACTTTAGCAGGATTCACTAATATTCCACCATTGGAGATGATGTGCCCAAGGAATGGCACTTCATCAATCCAGAACTCGCATTTGCTGAACTTGGCGTAGAGTTGATTATCCCGTAGCTTTTGTAGCACCAACCACAGATGTTTCTCATGATCACTATCACTCTTGGAATAAATATGAATATCGTCGATGAATACCACGACGAATCTGTCAAGATACTCCATGAACACCTTATTCATCAGATTTATAAAATAGGCTGGTGCATTAGCTAGTCCAAATGACATAACTGTGAATTAATATAAACCATATCGGGTTGAGAAAGCCGTCTTCGAAATATCAGATGGCCTAATCTTCATTTGATGATAGCCCGATTGGAGATCAATCTTGGAGAACACCCTTGCACCTCTCATCTGATCAAATAAGTCTTCAATGCAGGGTAACGGATACTTTTCTTCACAGTGACATCATTAAGGGATCTATAATCCACACACATCATCTGTGATCCATCCTTCTTCTGTACAAACAAAATGGGTGCTCCCCAAGGTGAGGAACTCGGACGAATGTACCCAACCTCCTGTAACTCTGTTAACTGTTTCTTAAGTTCTTTTTAGTTCTTCTATGGACATCCTATATGGCCTTTTTGGAATAGGAGCGGTCCCAGGTAAGAGATCAATGACAAACTCAACTTCACTATCTAGTTGCATCCCGGGTAACTCCCCTGGAAAGACATCGGGGAAATCCCTAACCAGACGGATGTTGTTGCCTACAAACTTCTCGTCTACTAAAAATATGGCAGGTCTGGTAGAGGTAGTTACGTTCCACTTCAAACATTTCTCCTTTAGAGCTGGTGTGTTCTACAGTTCCCCTAGCACATTGTATAACCATGACATACCAAGAATCAAGTCTATACTGCTTTCTTCTAATACTATAGGGGTAGCCCAGAATTCTCTTCCCATAAATTGTCAAAGTTAATCTGTGTGTCATATAGTTTGCTTCAACAGGCCCTTTAGGTGTAATTACTACCATTGGTGTTTTCATAGCTTGAAGTGGTAATTCATTTGTGTTGGTATATCGAGTAGAAATAAAGGAATGTGTAGCACCAGAATCAAATAATATTGCTCCAGGAATTGCATTAATATAAAACATACCAATTGCGATGTCCGCTCCATTAGTGGTAGCCTCAGCACTGACTTGATTAACCCTGACAATGTTGAATCCCTTGCCAGATCCTAGAGTCTACTGCTTGTTCTGAATGGGGGTACTAGCAATCCTCTGTGGACAAACCTTAGCATAATGCCCAGTCTTATCACACTTAGCATATGGTGCCTGCACTCTGTCCTGAGAATTTCGCTGGGGTGCCAGTGGGGGTAGCCTGATGAGTCGGTGGAGTCTCCTGTGGTGTGTACTGAGCTGGGCACTGACCTCCTCTAGTGCGAGCCAGTGACTCCTGGGGTGGAACATAGCGAGGACGAACGTTGTTGCTCCCCTGACCCTAGGTGATTGCCTTCCTCTTCATGTCCCCCAGCTGAACACGCTTGTGTTCAATGGCTAGGGCCTTGTCAAGCAGCCTCTAGAGTGATGGAAAGGAGTGAGCCACTAGTGCATAATGCAGAGGTCCAATAAGTCCTTCGATGAAGTGTTCCTACTTCCTCTCATCTTCAGTCACTTCATCTGGTGCATATCTTGAGAGCTGAATGAATCTGTCACGGTACTCACTCACTGACATGCTCCCCTGCTTCAGTGACAGAAATTCCTTATTCTTGATCTTCATCAGTCCAGCAGGAATGTGATAGTTTATGAACTAAGTAGCAAATTCCGCCCAAGTGATAGTGTCAGTAGCATCATGGCAGCGGTGTAAGAATCCCACCAATCAGCAGAAGGACCAGTAAGTCGACCAGAAGCATAAAGAACCTTCTCTCGGTCAGAGCACTGAGCAATAATCAACATCTTCTCCATGGACTTCAGCCAATCATCAGCGTGCGGTGGATCTGGAGAGCTGGCAAACGTCGGTGGCTTGTGGCTCATGAACTCCCGGTGCTTGTCCCGGGGTGGAACTTGTGGTGGTGGTGGAGGCAATGGTGCTTGCTGCTGTCGCACCATTCTCTCTTGGCGCATCTCCTCCCTCATCTCTTGCCTCTCTTGGCGCATCTCTTGACGCTCCTATCGCATCTGCGTCTGCATATCCTGCATCGTGTTCGCCATCTGTTGTAGCATCTGCATCTGAGCTGCACCCACTGGATCAGTCCCAGCCGGTGGAGGATTCAGAGGATTCATCTCGGCTTGCTGTTGTCTAAGCACCCTCCAGTTGAATGGGTTAGCAGGTAGATCAATTCCGCCTCCCTTCCTGGTATTGACCATTTGAGTTAGAAACACATGGTAAGAAAGAATTGTAGACAAGACGAGTAATTACGAGGCATGTTACTTTGGGGGTTTTATTAGCTAAGTAGATTAGTATTTCACCTACTAAAGCTAATACATTACCTTATCATGGTACATGCTAAGATACCTGACTATACTATTTCAATCAATCAAAGAAGCAAACCAGACATTTATCACCAAAACAATCAACCAACATTTTACTAGAGAAAATAATTTTAATTTTTGTCTTAGGTCTCCTATCTCTTTAAAAAGGGTCATAAATGTAGGATTCCAAGGTGTGAAATCCCTCTTGTCTTAGAGTAGAAAAGATAAGAATAATTAGAGTAGTACAACAAAAGGTGAGACAGGATCAAGATAAGTATAGAAAGAATCAGAGTAAGGTAAGTAGGTAAGTGTTTTGTCCATTTTTATCTAGGTTTCGTCCTACAGTCAACATTTCTTGTGATACCACTTCTGTCACACCCAGATTTAAGGGATTAAGATGGGTGTGTCTCATATGTGCGCCAAGGAAGAACAACACATATAATAACAGAGTGTATAGAGATAAATGTCACGATATTATGAAAGTACTTATTACATAGCGAAGTCTTACAAAAATAAATGATAAATATAAAACAAACTAAGAGTCCATCTAAGGCGCCATAAAGCTGACTGGGAGACGCCACCTAGATTAAGTCATACTCCTCGTTGTGTGGCTCCTCGTGGGCCACCTGTTCTTCTCCTGTGGGGGGTTCTATATATCGCAAGTGTGAGCTCACAAAAGATCACAGCTCAACAAGTCGTGGGGAATAATGTGCATGAACTCACCAAAGGTGGGAGTTCATGTGATGTGTAAGGCTGATCAACAAAAGGGGTTAAAGCTGAGAATTGCTTTTAATAAGTTGGTCAAAATTTATTGGCAATTACTAGATGTAAGTAGATACCAAACCATAATAATAATAGAACAAAATTAATAATAAATCCCATGCAATGCAAATGATAAATTGAATTTAGTTCCATAATTTAATCATGCGAGAGTCCTGAGCTGCTCATGACCGCGAGCACGACTAGTATACTAGTTTTTACACTCTGCAGAGGTTGTACCTTGTACCCACAAGTCGTGTTACCCATCTGCCAAGGGGTCATGCATCCCATACACCTCTACCAAGGAAGTGAGGCAGGGTAACACTACGAGGCCTTTACAAAGTTCCACTAGCTTCAGAAAACCCGTCTGACCGCCATCGCAGCAAAATCAACCTGGAAACCTCCCTACACGCCTACTCTCCTACTGCCCTTGCCCCTATCGGGTAAGGTAGTCCTCCACTAGATTTCTTAGTTAGTTAGCCAAGGGCGTCTCATTCCACCCTTGTGGTGGCACGTGTTTCTCAAGTTAAGCTTCATGTTCCAATTAAAAATAATGATCTTGATATGGATAATAAATAAAATAACAGTTGGAACACGAATCATATTGTAATATTAAACCTAAAACCATATAGAGCAATAGCAAAAACTACCCAAATAATTTAGGGGTAAACAAGGTAACAAGATAAGCAAACTAGGGTGACCTATTGGGTCCCATCAAAATTAAACCTATGCATGAATAAATTATTATAAAGAACATTATTGGGTAATAAAAATGGTTAATGGCACACCTTGCCTTCAATGAGCTCCTGCTCCGCAACTTAAACCTGCTGAACACCCGGATCCTCGGCCACTGGCTCTTCTACTCGCCACAATACAAACAAGCATAGTACAAGGGGAAACTTAACATCACACCAAACATTTATACAAAATACATATTAATAATCTATGCATTAAAACAAGATCATAGGAACAAGAATCACTAGATTCGGAGTTACGGATTTCGAGTTATGAATTTCTGAAGGTTTTATGTGTTTGGTACAAGATTAATTAAGAGATAAATTTTAATACAGTTTTTATGTTAAAACAGAGACACTATGTGATGAACAATATTAAAACAGAATTATTGCAACTAGAATGGATCAATTTGGAGTTAAAATGAATTAAATATGAATTTTACAAGTTTCTTGAATTATTTTTGTATTAAAAAGGAAGAACAACATATATAATAACAGAGTGTATAGAGATAAATGTCACCATATCATGAAAGTACTTATTACATAGCCGAAGTCTAACAAAAATAAATGACAAATATAAAACGAACTAAGAGTCTATCTAAGGCGCCATAAAGCTGACTGGGAGACGCCACCTAGATCAAGTCGTACTCCTCGTTGTGCGGCTCCTCCTGGGCCACCTATTCTTCTCCTGTCGGGGGTTTTATATATAGCAAGTGTGAGCTCACAAAAGATCATAGCTCAACAAGTCGTGGGGAATAATGTGCATGAACTCACCAAAGGTGGGAGTTCATGTGATGTGTAAGGCTGATCAACAAAAGGGGTTAAAGCTGAGAATTGCTTTTAATAAGTTGGTCAAAATTTATTGGCAATTACTAGATGTAAATAGATACCAAACCATAATAATAATAGAACAAAATTAATAATAAATCCCATGCAATACAAATGATAAATTGAATTTAGTTCTATAATTTAATCATGCGAGAGTCCTGAGCTGCTCATGACCGCGAGCACGGCTAGTATACTAGTTTTTACACTCTGCAGAGGTTGTACCCTGTACCCACAAGTCATGTTACCCATCTGCCAAGGGGTCATGCATCCCATACACCTCTACCAAGGAAGCGAGGCAGGGTAACACTACGAGGCCTTTATAAAGTTCCACTAGCTTCAGAAAACCCGTCTGACCGCCATCACAGCAAAATCAACCCGGAAACCTCCCTACACGCCTACTCCCCTACTGCCCTTGCCCCTATCGGGTAAGGTAGTCCTCCACTAGATTTCTTAGTTAGTTAGCCAAGGGCGTCTCATTCCACCCTTGTGGTGGCACGTGTTTCTCAAGTTAAGCTTCATGTTCCAATTAAAAATAATGATCTTGATATGAATAATAAATAAAATAACAGTATAATTGGAACATGAATCATAATGTAATATTAAACCTAAAACCATATAGAGCAATAGCAAAAACTACCCAAATAATTCAGGGGTAAACAAGGTAACAAGATAAGCAGACTAGGGTAACCTATTGGGTCCCATCAAAATTAAACCTATGCATGAATAAATTATTATAAAGAACATTATTGGGTAATAAAAATGGTTAATGGCACACCTTGCCTTCAATGAGCTCCTGCTCCGCAACTTCAACCTGCTGAACACCCGGATCCTCGGCCACTGGCTCTTCTACTCGCCACAATACAAACAAGCATAGTACAAGGGGAAACTTAACATCACACCAAACATTTATACAAAATACATATTAATAATCTACACATTAAAACAAGATCATAGGAACAAGAATCACTAGATTCGGAGTTACGGATTTCGAGTTATGAATTTCTAAAGGTTTTATGTGTTTGGTACAAGATTAATTAAGAGATAAATTTTAATACAGTTTTCATGTTAAAACAGAGACACTATATGATGAACAATATTAAAACAGAATTATTGCAACTGGAATGGATCAATTTGGAGTTAAAATGAATTAAATATGAATTTTACAATTTTCTTGAATTATTTTTGTATTAAAAATCAATTTCTATAATTAATTTTCTAATTTCTCTGTTCCCTGGACCGAGCGCACCATTTACAGAAAATACAGGGGCGACTACGCAAAAGTCCTTAGACTTAATCCACAGCCGAGAGGATTGTGGGTTCATTCGCAAGGAGTACACGAACTCATTAGCAATTTTACCAGGGCGAAACAGTATCTCGAACCCCCAGGCCAGCAGGTCTGAATCCAATGGCCTCGATCATAATCTAGCGAACCAGTACGCAGGTTCTAATCTCGACCCTTAACTTTCTCATCGACGGCCAGGAACGTTCTTCTTCCTCGTGTCAAACCCGGTCACGGCGTCACGCGCACCACGGTGGAGCGCCATTGCCGGAAGACACATACCGGCCCATGGTTCCCGATTCGCACGATTGACCGATGCTACCTGATGCGCAGGACAGGGTGATCGACCAGAAGGTGCATTCACCGGCCACCAGTCCTCGCAATTCCCGACAATAGCGGAGGGCAGCGCGGTGGAGGTTTTCCCCAAGTCCGGCAAGATTACCGACCGTCCCATGGAAGATATCTAACGCGAGAAGGTGCCTTACAAAAAGATAAATCAGACGATTCAGTTTGAAGGCCCCATACCTCGAATTAAGGTGACAAGAGCCAAGCCCCGGCAGTGGTGTATCCTCACGGCGGTGAGCGATTCCCCCGTGGAATTCCGCCTTGCCCCCACCTGATTCAAGTGCGCCTGCACCACGCGCAGACTCCCCGCGATCCAATGTAGCGACACCATTATAACCCCGGCCCGAATTGAAGCTCCTCAAGACGGTCGACGATGACGGCTCCAAACTCCCCGCCATGGCAATCTCGTGGCTACCCAAGCATTTACAACAGAGGGCGAGAGGGTCGCGGCGAGGGGTTTTATATCCGCGGCCAGGTCAAAAACCTTAAACCGTAGTCGGCGCTGAGGTAAGGTGGTTGAGATTTATGCGAGGGAGTGGATGCACATTGGCAGGGGAAAGATTTTGACCCCCACAAGTTCAGCTAGAAGGAGACCCCAGAGGCTGGGCCCCACATGGCAGAGAGGGAGCCCATATCGGCATGCGCAGTTAACAGCTAAGCGTGGGCCCACATGTAGGTGAAACAGGAAAAAGGAATGGAGGAGAGGGGCACGCGCGGCAACTGATGCCGAGGTCGCACCAGTCGGCACGTGTCTCAGTTCCACTATAGCACGACAGGAGAAGCTGGGCCGGCCGGTTTTGGCCCATGGCACCCAGGGGAAGTTTCTTCGTTTTTTTTCTTTTATAATTTCTGCTTAAATTTCTTTTCCAATTAAATTCATAATCTAAGTTCAACTTTATTGTGATTTCCTCACTTAGATTATATGCATAAATAAAAACGCTAGTAGGAAAGAATTATATTTGTTTATATATGTTTCTTCCTAATATATATATTCTTTTCCTTTCCTTTCTCCTACCTTTAATTTGCAAAATAGGTCTTAAATCCAAATTTGGACATTAATGTCTTCCTATTAATATTATTATCATTATTATTAAATGCACGCACAAACAAACTCCAACATGATGCGTAGATTAGTGATGTGTCATTTGTTAATTATTTAAATTTAAATGTGGTGTTCACATGTGTTAATAAGTAGAGACAACACATATAAAGGAAATAATTTCATCTCTTATGTTTTCTTATAAATTGGGTATTACAAGGTGCGTGCAGTGCTCTCTGGCGTAGGCAGATATTCTTGGCGTTGTCTTTTGTTGTTGACGGCCTCGTCGTCGAGGGCCTCCTGAGGGATGTCGTCCACAAGGGGAGCTTTGCCTTTCTTATCAGCTAGAAGGGTCGCCTTTGCCGCATCGTAGATGGAAGAGGCGGCCTTAGAAGTCGCTCTCTTGGGGGCCATCATGGAAATGGTTTTTGTTGCACGCACGGTGGGCGCCAAATGTTGGAACTTACTGACATGTGGTCAGACTAGCTCGAACAGTTGGAGAACAGAAAATAGTTTGATGCCGGTTAACACAAGGTATTAGGGCAACTGTGTTTTTTCTATGTCCTGCAATGTTGTTGTACGGGGGTATTTATAGGTAACCAAGGGACAGCTTCACCCTGTCAAAGACGGTTGTGCCCTTGGTTACCTACATTATCCCTGGAATATTCCCCTTTGGGGGGTTATCGCAGGTCATTACAGCGTGATTAAGTACACGCACGGACAGACACACTAACAACTCTACCCCCACAGTGGCTTACAAGTGGGACCCTGTAGCACGGGTCAGTTATATACATGCCCCTATTATAATAACGAGCGAGTAACAACACATGGTCTTCGTGTTCCACTTGCTCAGCCTTTGGAAGTCGTTGCGGCCTTCGTCGCGACCCGCCAAGACGGAGGGAGCACTTAAGCCTTCGCCCGCTCTTTGCGTTCCCTCCGTCGTGCGGCTCTCACTCTTCAGTCTCCGCACTCTTCAGTCTTCACTTGATTTCCCTCTAACATGTTCCGCTTTTGTCATGTAGTCGATCGAGCAAGGGGGCGTTGTGCCTTTGCCCCAACACCATGCAAGGTCCCGACTAATCCTCGTTGGTGCATCTATGCAAATGGTAGCCCACACGAGGGGCAAGCACCACAGACGAGTAACTCCATAGAGAGCCACAGGCCTTCTCCATGCAAGTGGTGCTCTGCTTCCGGCTCCTCTCAAACGCTCCCCATCGTCTCCACTATCGAGCTTCCAGCCAAAACGTCGTGGGTCTCATTCCCTCTGGTACATGGCGGTGGCGGTCGTGTCACAAATGCGATTGACAAGGTCTCGCAATACTCTCGTCCCACTCAGTACAATTACAACGGCTCGCACAAGAGCCAATGGGTTTTGTTGGTTTTTCTAAACTCGCTTAACTAACTAGGAACAACCTAGAGTAAGCGCATAAGCGGCCTAACTAACCTAAGAACTTCACAAAGCACCTATGCGAATCACTAAGTGCTTCTATTAAGCACTTGGGTGTATGAGCACTTGGAAATATCTATAACATGTGTTCCCACAAATGGTCGGTTAGAACGGTATAAATTGCCTCCACTCAATTATAGTCGTTGAACAGAAAGCTGATTGTTCTATCGTTGGGAGCACCAGACATGTTCGATGCCTTGGCCACATCAACCAATCGAGAGCTTCTACTGCTGACCGTTTGCCAGACTGCCCTGTGTGTTCATCTTGCTTGTTGCGGAACACCCACTTGGTTCCCACAACATTTTTCTTCGGACGTGCCACTAGGCTCCAAACTTCATTTCTCTTGAAGTTGTTGAGCTCTTCCTGCATGGCCAACACCCAGTCCAGATCCTGCAAGGCTTCTTCTACCCTGAAAGGCTCAATAGAAGAAACAAACGAGTAATGCTCACAAAAATTAGCTACACGTGAGCGAGTGGTTACTCCCTTGCTGATATCACCCATAATCTGATCCACTGGATGATTTCTTTGAATAGTTGACCAAACTTGAGTTGGAGGAACTTGTGACGCTTCTTCCTCCTTATCATGTTCTTCATGTGCTCCCCCTTGATCGAGCCCTTCATCTTAAGGTACATGTTCTTCATCTTGAGTTGGGGGATGCACCAATGTAGAGGAAGAAGGTTGATCTTGCTCTTGTTGTTCCTGCGGTCGCACATCACCTATTGCCATTGTTCGCATTGCGGCCGTCGGAACCTCATCCTCATCTACATCATTAAGATCAACTTGCTCTCTAGGAGAGCCATTAGTTTCATCAAATACAACGTCACTAGAGACTTCAACTAATCCTGATGACTTGTTGAAGAGCCTATACGCCTTTGTGTTTGAGTCATAACCTAGTAAAAACCTGAAAGGGAAATAGGGTTAACCATTTCCTATAATTAATTTTGGTGGTTGATGACCAACGCAAACAAGTGGACTAACTAGTTTGTCTAGAATTCATGTATTACAGGTGTATAAGGTTCAACAAAAACCAAGAAAGAAATCAGTTAGGGGTCACAATTCATTTGGAGCAAATGGACTTGAGTGTGCTGAAAAATGGCGCACCGGACTGTCCGGTGTGCCACCGGACAGTGTCCAGTGCACCAGGCCGTACAACTCTGAACCAACCACTCTCGGGAATACTAGGGCATGCTCCACTATAATTCACCGGACTGTCCGGTGTGCCACCGGACTGTCCGGTGAGCCAGCGGAACAACGACTCCCTGCGCGCCAACGGTCACCTGCCACCGTGAACAGTGCATGTCAGGAGTCAGAGCGCATAAGTCAGAGGGCACGGGACTGTCCGGTGTGGCACCGGACTGTCCGGTGCCACAAGAAGACAAAGGTTTCAACGGTCGACCAGCTCCAAACCCTAACGGTTAGCTGACGTGGCGGAGCACCGGACAATAAACAATGGCTGTCCGGTGGCGCACCGGACTGTTTGGTGCGCCCATCGCCAGCAGCCTCCACCAACGGCTATGGAAGTGGTTGAGGGCTATAAATACCCCCCAACCACCTCATTCATATCCATCCAAGCATTCCAAACATCTTATTCAATACAAGAGCAAAATACTCCACTCAAAGACACAACAAATAGATTGAATCCTCTCTAAGCCTCCAAATCAACTCAATTCCATTAGGGACTTGAGAGAGGGTGTTTTTGTGTTCTTTGTTGCTCTTGTTGCTTGTCTTGGCCTTTTTCTTTTCCCATTCTTATTCTCAAGTGATTTGTAAGTGAAGCAACAGACACCAAGTGTGTGGTGGTCCTTGCGGGGTCTTAGTGACCCGTGAGATTAAGGAAGAAGGCGCACTCGGTCTAAGTGACCGTTTGAGAGAGGGAAAGGGTTGAAATAGACCCGGTCTTTGTGACCTCCTCAACGGGGACTAGGTTCTTTGGAACCAAACCTCAGTAAAACAAATCACCATGTTCACTCGCATTGATTCTTGTTTGATTTGTTTTCCTCTCTCTTCGGACTTGAATTTAATTCTAAAGCTAACCCCGGCTTGTAGTGTGTGTTTAAAGTTATAAATTTTAGGTTTCTCCTATTCACCCCCTCTCTAGGCGACATTCAATTGGTATCAGAGCTAGTGCTTCATTAAGAGCCTAACCAACTCGAAGTGATGTCTGGAGATCACGCCAAGAGGGAGATCTTGACCGGCGAAAAGGCCGCAAGCTCGGGGAGGACTCTTTCAAGGGAGTCCGACAACAAGAACAAGGAGGAATCCTCTTCCTCCATCAAGTTGCATCGGAGAGGTGATAAGAAGAAGATGAAGAAGGTGGTCTACTACAAGACCGACTCTTCGTCACCCTCCACATCAAGCTCCGAGTCATCCACCGCTTCTAAGCACCATGAGCGCAAGAAGTATAGTAAGATGCCCCTACGCTGTCCCCGTATTTCAATGCGCACTCCATTACTTTTCGTACCCCTAAGCAAACCACCATATTTTGATGGTGAAGATTATTCTATGTGGAGTGATAAAATGAGGCACCATCTAACCTCACTCCACGAAAGTATTTGGGATATAGTTGAGTATGGAGAGCAGGTACCAAAGGTGGGGGACAAAGACTACGACTCGGACGTGGCCGCCCAAATTATGCACTTTAACTCCCAAGCCATGTCTATACTCCTCACCTCCTTGTGTCGAGAGGAGTATAATAAGGTGCAAGGGTTAAGGAGTGCCAAAGAAATTTGGGACGTCCTCAAAACCACGCACAAAGGGGACAAGGTGACAAAGATCACCAAGCGGGAGATGATCAAGGGCGAGCTCGGTCGATTCATCCTCAACAAAGGAGAAAAGTCGCAAGCAATGTACAACTGGCTAAAGACAATGGTGAACCAAGTATGCAACCTCGGGAGCACCAAATGGGATGACCATGAGATGGTCAAGGTTATTCTTAGATCCCTCGTATTTTGCAATCCTACTCAAGTTCAATTAATACGTGGGGATCCTAGATATAAACTAATGTCTCCTGAGGAGGTTATTGGCAAGTTTGTGAGCTTTGAACTTATGATCAAAGACTCCAAACACATTATCAACTTGGAGCAAGGTGCCACCTCCACACCCGAGGTGCAACCCGTAGCATTCAAAGCGACGAAAGAAGAAAAGGAGTCTACACCAAGTAGGCTTCCAATCGACACCTCCAAGCTCGACAACGAGGAGATGGCGCTCATCATCAAGAGCTTCCGCTAAATCCTCAAACAAAGGAGGGGGAAAGACTACAAGTCCCGCTCCAAGAGGGTGTGTTACCGTTGTGGTAAGTCCAGTCATTTCATAGCTAAATGTCCAATTTCTAGTGAAAGTGACAAGGACGAAGACAAGAAGGGGAAGAAGAAGGAGAAGAAGAGATACTACAAAAAGAAGGGCGGCGATGTGCGCATATGTCGGGAATGGGACTCCAACGAGAGCTCCACTGACTCCTCCGACGAGGACGCTGCCAACATCGCCGTCAACAAAGGCCTCCTCTTCCCAAACATCGGCCACAAGTGTCTCATGGCTAAGGACGGCAAGAAAAAGAAGGTACACTCTAGAGCCACCCCCAAATATACAACATCTAGTGATGAGGGTAGCTCTAGCGACAATGAAGATGATTTACTTGCTCTTTTTGCTAACCTTAGCATGGATCAAAAGAAAAAATAAATGAATTAATAGAAACCATTAATGAGAAGGATGACCTCTTGGAAAGCCAAAAGGACTTCCTTATTAAAGAGAACAAAAAATTTGTTAAATTGAAAAATGCTTATGCTCAGGAAATAGAAAAATGTGAAAACTTATCTAAGGAGTTTAGCATTTGTCATGATTCAATTTCAAGTCTTAGAACTGAGAATGCTAGTTTAATTTCTGAGATTGAAAAATTGAATGTTTGCAATGATTCATTTTCCTGTCTTAGACATTAGAATATTAAATTAAATGCTAAGATTGAGGAATTAAATGAATGAAAACCATCTACATCTACTGTTGATCATGTGACTATTTGTACTAGATGTAGAGATGTTAATGTAGAAGCTATGGATGATCACCTTGCCATGATTAAACATCAAAATGATCACATAGCTAAATTAACTGCTAAAATTACCGAGCATGAACTAGAAAATGATAAGTTTAAATTTGCTAGAAGCATGCTCTATAATGGGAGACGCCCTGGCATTAATGATGGCATTTGGTTCCAAAAAGGGAGCCAAAACAATGTCAAGCTTAATCCCAAAAGATTGTCTAATTTTGTTAAGGGTAAGGCTCCCATGGTTCAGGGTAGTGAGGGTTACATTTTATATCCTGCAAACTATCATGAGCACAAAATTAGGAAGATTCATGCTAGGAAACCTCATTATGTATCTCATCAAGCATTGATGTATAAAAATGAGGCTTCTAGCTCTAGGCATACCACTTATGTTAAAATGCCTAGAAAGAAAATTCCTGCTGCATCAAATGAACATAACATTTCATTTAAGACTTTTGATGCTTCTTATGTTTTAACTAACAAATCAGGCAAAGTAGTTGCCAAATATGTTGGGGGCAAACACAATAGTTTAAAGACTTGTGTTTGGGTACCCAAGGTGCTTGTTTCTAATGTGAAAGGACCCAAGACCATTTGGGTACCTAAGGACAAGGCCTAAATTTGTTTTGTAGGTTTATGCATCCGGTGGATCAAGTTGGATAATCGATAGCGGGTGCACAAACCACATGACAGGGGAGAAAAGGATGTTCTCCTCATACCAAAAAAATGAAGATCCCCAAAGAGCTATTACATTTGGGGATGGAAATCAAGGTTTGGTCAAAGGCTTGGGTAAAATAGTTATACCTCCTGACCATTCTATTTCCAATGTTTTTCTTGTAGATTATTTAGATTACAACTTGCTTTCTATTTCTTAATTGTGTAAAATGGGCTACAACTGCCTTTTCACTGATATAGGTGTTACTGTCTTTAGAAGAAGTGATGATTCAATAGTATTTAAGGGAGTGTTAAATGGTCAGCTATATTTGGTTGATTTTAATGATAATAAAGCTGAACTAGACACTTGCTTAATTGCTAAGACTAATATGGGCTGGCTCTGGCATCGCCGACTTGCCCATGTTGGAATGAAGAATCTTCACAAGCTTCTAAAGGGAGAGCACATTTTAGGACTAACAAATGTACATTTTAAGAAAGACAGGATTTGTAGCGCATGTCAGATAGGGAAGCAAGTTGGAGTACATCATCTACATAAGAACATAATGACGACCGACAGGCCACTTGAGCTGTGTTGGTGTTTTTGCCTACTAGGGAAAATTGATCCAACAAGGGAGTGGAAAGAATGTTTGCAAAGTTTAGCACGGAATGCCAAAAGCTTCGTTAATCTCCCGTGTGAGGGCACTGTACGTGGGTATTTATAGGTACTCGAGGGGCCGCCTGACCCTGTCAAACACGTATATACCCTTGAGTACCCGGTTTATCCCAAGAATATTCCCACAAGGGGAGGTTACAGACAGTCATTAAGGTAAACCCTATTACAGACACAACCCTAATCAGACTTGACCTCACGGGGCCCATCACTATGGGCCGACTCACGCATGGGCCTTCCCCGGCGGTGGAGACGTGGGAGGCCCATAGACATCATGCGGGGTCTTCGTCTCCGACACCAGAGCGAAGGGGGTCGCACCGGTTTCCGTCTGGGTCGCGCCCTCGGCTTGTTCTGGCGTGTTGTGGATGCAGCCTTTGTTAGAGTGATGAGGAGACGAAGGCGTAGAGCGAAGGGTAGCGTGTTCGCCTTCGCCCCAACAAGCTGCTCCACATAGACCTATTCGGCCCGATCACTTACATAAGCATCGGCGGGAGTAAGTACTGTCTAGTTATTGTGGATGATTATTCTCACTTCACTTGAGTATTCTTTTTGCAGGAAAAATCACAAAGCCAAGAGACTTTAAAGAGATTCTTAAGACGAGCTCAAAATGAGTTTGGGTTGAGAATCAAAGAGATAAGAAGCGACAATGGGATAGAGTTCAAGAATTCACAAATTGAAGGATTTCTTGAGGAGGAGGGCATCAAGCATGAGTTCTCTTCTCCCTACACACCTCAAGAAAATGGTGTAGTGGAGAGGAAGAATAGAACTCTACTGGACATGCAAGAACCATGCTTGATGAGTACAAGACACCGGACCGATTATGGGCTAAGGCGATTAACACCTCCTGCTACTCCATCAACCGGCTATATCTTCACTGAATCCTCAAGAAGACATCATACGAACTCCTCACTGGTAAAAAGCCCAATGTTTCATATTTTAGAGTCTTTGGAAGCAAATGCTTTATTCTTATCAAGAGAGGCAGAAGCTCTAAATTTGCTCCTAAAGCAGTAGAAGGTTTTTTATTAGGATATGACTCAAACACAAGGGCATATAGAGTCTTTAACAAATCCACTGGATTAGTTGAAGTTTCTTGTGACATTGTGTTTGATGAGACTAATGGCTCCCAAGTAAAGCAAGTTGATCTTGATGAACTAGATGATGAAGAGGCTCCATGTGTCGCAATAAGGAACATGTCCATTGGGGATATGTGTCCTAAGGAATCCGAAGAGCCTCCACAAGCACAAGATCAACCATCATCTTCCATGCAAGCATCTCCACCAACTCAAGATGAGGACCAGGCTCAAATTGATGGAAATGAAGATCAAGAGAATGAGCCACCTCAAGAGGAGGACAATGATCAAGGGGGGATGAAGATGATCAAGACATGGAAGATGATCAAGAGATTAGAGATCAAAGACCGCCACACCCAAGAGTCCACCAAGCAATTCAACGAGATCACCCCGTCAACTCCATCCTTGGTGACATCCATAAGGGGGTAACCACTAGATCTTGAGTTGCACATTTTTGTGAACATTACTCTTTTGTGTCCTCTATTGAGCCATACAGGGTAGAGGATGCAATAAGAGATCCGGATTGGGTGGTGGCTATGCAAGAGGATCTCAACAACTTCACGAGGAATGAGGTATGACATTTAGTTCCACGTCCTAATCAAAACGTTGTAGGTACAAAATGGGTATTCCACAACAAGCAAGATGAGCATGGTGTGATGACAAGGAACAAAGCCCGACTTGTGGCCAAAGGTTATTCACAAGTCGAAGGTTTGGACTTTGATGAAAATTATGCACCCGTAGCTAGGTTTGAATCAATTCATATATTACTTGCCTATGCTACTTACCATGGCTTTAAGCTTTATCAAATGGACGTGAAGAATGCCTTCCTAAATGGCCCTATCAAGGAAGAGGTCTATGTTGAGCAACCTCCCGGCTTTGAAGATAGTGAGTACCCTAACCATGTTTTTAAACTCTCAAAGGCGCTTTATGGGCTCAAGCAAGCCCCAAGAGCATGGTATGAATGCCTAAGAGATTTCCTTATCGCTAATGGATTTAGAGTCAGAAAAGTCGATCCTACTATCTTTACTAAAACTGTTGCAAAAGACTTGTTTGTATGCCAAATTTATGTTGATGATATTATATTTGGGTCTACTAACAAGTCAACTTGTGAAGAGTTTAGTAGGATCATGATTCAAAAATTCGAGATGTCTATGATGGGGGAGTTGAAGTATTTCCTAGGATTTCAAATCAAGCAACTCCAAGATGGCACCTTCATCAGCCAAACAAAGTACATTCAAGAGATACTTAAGAAGTTTGGAATGAAGGATGGCAAACCCATCAAGACACCCATGGGAATCAATGGGCATCTTGACCTCGACACGGGAGGTAAATCCGTAGATCAAAAGGTATACCGGTCGATGATAGGTTCTTTACTTTACTTATGTGCATCTCGACCGGATATTATGCTTTCCGTATGCATGTGTGCAAGGTTCCAGGCAAATCCTAAGGAAGTTCACCTTAGGGCCATGAAGAGAATTTTGAGATACTTAGTTTACACTCCTAAGTTTGGGCTTTGGTACCCCAAGGGATCTACCTTTGATCTAATTGGGTACTCCGATGCCGATTAGGACGGATGTAAGATTGATAGAAAAAGCACATCAGGGACTTGTCAGTTTCTGGGAAGATCCCTGGTGTCATGGGCTTCAAAGAAACAAAATTTGGTAGTTCTTTCCATCGCCGAAGCTGAGTACATTGCCGCAGGCCATTGTTGTGCGCAATTACTTTGGATGAGGCAAACCATTAGGGACTATGGCTACAAATTGAGCAAAGTCCCTCTCCTATGTGATAATGAGAGTGCAATCCGCAAGGCGGATAATCCCATTGAACACAGTCGCACTAAGCACATAGACATCCGGTACCACTTTCTGAGAGATCACCAACAAAAGGGGGATACTGAAATTGCTTATGTTAACACCAACAACCAATTAGCTGATATCTTTACCAAGCCATTAGATGAGAAGACCTAGGAATGAGCTAAATATACTTGATTTTCAGAATTTTGATTGAAACATTGCACACATCGCTCATTTATATACCTTTGATCATATCTTTTTCATTTGGTACAAACACATATTTCTTATTCTTCTTGTGCCAAGGCTAAAACTAATGTACTTTCAAGTATATCTCTATGACTAGTCTTAGATTGAAAGGGAAATGGAGTACTTGGCAAAAACAAAGGCTTCCACTGCAACTCTATCGTATTATTTACCTTTGCCATTACTCCTATAACTTTCAATGGTATGACTCTTCACTCGTATTTATCTTACCATTTGGGAGAAGGTATTAGGCCCCAAAGGGGGAGAAAAAGTCATAAGGGCTCTCAAGTTCTCCGTTTTTAGCAATTAATGCCAAAGGAGGAGAAAGTATTTAGCCCAAAGCAAAAGGACCGCACCACCACCATTTTAAAATTTTAGTATATCTTTAAAATTGGTATCTTTAAAAAAAATAAATTAATTACTTCAATTGGTACTTGATCAAAATGAATTTTCAATTGGTATGTGAAGAGAATTTCTCAATTGGTATCTTCAAAACTTCACATTAAGAATGAAAAAATTTCAAATAGAATATTTTCAAATGGTATCAAATTTTCAACTCATATGTGAGAGTAGAATTTCAAATTGGTATCTATCTCAAAACCCTCTTGAAAGCTAAGGGGAAAATTTCATTCAGGGGGAGCTTTTATGTAGTCAAAGGAAAAGCATCTGAAACAGGGGAGAAATTTCAAATCATAAAAATGCTTCTTGCAATCATATTCCTATACCTTTTACTACTTACAAAAGTTTTTGAACAGATTTCCAAAAGATTTGCAAAAACAAAACATGTGGTGCAAATATGGTCCAAAATGTTAAATAAAAGAAAGGCAATCCATTCACTCTTATTCTTAGTGATACTATCGATTCGTTTAAACTCCAAGTAACCTATGCATATTCAAACTAGTTACATTTCTGCACTTTATATTTGCTTTGGTTTGTGTTGGCATCAATCACCAAGAAGGGGGAGATTGAAAGGGAAATAGGGTTAATTTTGGTGGTTGATGACCAACGCAAACAAGTGGACTAGCTAGTTTGTCTACAATTCATGTATTACACGTGCATAAGGTTCAACACAAACCAAGAAAGAAATCAGTTAGGGGTCACAATTCATTTGGAGCAAATGGACTTGAGTGTGCTGAAAAATGGCGCACCGGACAGTGTCCGGTGCTCTAGGCCGTACAACTCCGAACCAGCCACTCTCGGGAATTCTAGGGTGCGCTCCACTATAATTCACCGGACTGTCCGGTGTGCCACCGGACTGTCCAGTGAGCCAACGGAGCAACGGCTCCCTGCGCGCCAACGTCACCTGCCGCCGTGAACAGTGCATGTCAGAAGTCAGAGCGCATAAGTTAGAGGGCATCGGACTGTCCGGTGCCACAAGAAGACAAAGGTTTCAACGGTCGACCAGCTCCAAACCCTAACGGTTAGTTGATGTGGCAGAGCACCGGACAATAAACAGTGGGTGTCCGGTGGCGCACCGGACTGTCCGTTGCGCCCATCACCATCAGCCTCCACCAACGGCTATGGAGGTGGTTGAGGGCTATAAATACCCCTTAACCACCTCATTCATATCCATCCAAGCATTCCAAACATCTCATTCAATACAAGAGCAAAAGACTCCACTCCAAGACACATCAAATAGATTGAATCCTCTCTAAGCCTCCAAATCAACTCAATTCCATTAGGGACTTAAGAGAGGGTGTTTTTGTGTTCTTTGTTGCTCTTGTTGCTTGGCTTGGCCTTTTTCTTTTCTCATTCTTATTCTCAAGTGATTTGTAAGTGAAGCAAGAGACACCAAGTGTGTGGTGGTCCTTGCGTGGTCTTAGTGACCCGTGAGATTAAGGAAGAAGGCTCACTCGGTCTAAGTGACCGTTTGAGAGAGGCAAAGGGTTGAAATAGGCCCGGTCTTTATGACCTCCTCAACGGGGACTAGGTTCTTTGGAACCTAACCTCGGTAAAACAAATCACCGTGTTCACTCGCCTTGATTCTTGTTTGATTTGTTTTCCTCTCTCTTCGGACTTGAATTTAATTCTAACGCTAACCCCAGCTTGTAGTGTGTGTTTAAAGTTATAAATTTCAGGTTTCGCCTATTCACCCCCCTCTAAGCGACTGTTAAAACCCTTCTACAGCTTTGGGAGCAAACTTTGAATGCCTACCTTTCTTTACCAAGATGTAGAATTTGCTCCCAAGTACACGAAAATAAGAAACATTGGGTTTGTTGTCGGTTAGGAGTTCGTATGATGTCTTCTTGAGGAGGCGATGCATATAGAGCCGATTTATGGCATGGCAGGCTGTATTCACAGCTTCCGACCAAAACCATTCAGGCGTCTTGTATTCTCCAAGCATTGTCTTTGCCATGTCAATTAGCGTCCTGTTCTTCCTCTCTACTACACCATTTTGCTGTGGTGTGTAGGGAGAGGAGAACTCGTGCTTGATGCCTTCCTCCTCAAGATAATCTTCGACTTGAAGGTTCTTGAACTCACATCCATTACCGCTCCTTATCTTTTTCACCTTTAGCTCAAATTCATTTTGAGCTCTCCTTAAGAAGCGCTTAAGAGTTCCTTGGGTCTCAGATTTGTCCTGCAAAAAGAAAACCCAAGTGAAGCGGGAAAAATCATCAACAACGACAAGACCATACTTACTTCCCTCGATACTAAGATAAGCAACGGGCCTGAAGAGATCCATATGTAGGAGTTCTAGTGGTCTTGATGTTGACATCACGTTCTTGCTTTGATGATTACTTCCCACCTGCTTCCCTGCCTGGCATGCTGCACAAGGTCTGTCTTTCTCAAAACAGACATCGGTTAGTCCTAACACATGTTCTCCCTTTAGAAGTTTATGAAGGTTCTTCATCCCAACATGTGCTAGACGGTGGTGCCAGAGCCAACCCATATTAGTCTTAGCAATTAAGCATGCATCTAGATCGGCATTCTCTTTTGAGAAATCAACTAAGTAGAGCTTGTCGTTTAATACACCCTTAAAATCTAATGAACCATCACTTCTTCTAATGACAGATACATCAATATTTGTAAATAAACAATTATAACCCATATGACATAATTGGCTCATAGACAACAAATTGTACTCGAGCGATTCCACTAGAAACACATTTGAAATCGAATGCTCGGTTGTGATGGCTATTTTGCCTAAGCCCTTGACCTTGCCTTGGTTCTCATCTCCAAAGATGATAGTGTCTTGGGAATCCCTGTTCTTAACGTAGGAGGTGAACATTTTCTTCTCCCCCGACATGTGGTTTGTGCATCCGCTATCGATAATCCAGCTTGAGCCTCCGGATGCATAAACCTACAAGGTAATTAAGCTTGGGTCTTAGGTACCCAACTCTTGTTGGGTCCTACAAGGTTAGTCACAACAGACTTTGGAACCCAAATGCAAGTTTTGTCTCTCTTGCACTTAGGTCCCAAACTTCTAGCAACTACTTTCTCGTTTTTGCATATAAGAACAAATGAAGCATCACATGTTTGATAGAGCATAGTTGGTCCAGTTGATGCTCTCCTAGGCGCATGAGAAGCAACATGATGGCGCCTAGGTCTATTCCTACCAAGAGCATATGAAGAGCTAGATGCAAACATGGCATGAGAATTAAATGCAACATCATGACATATAGGAGAAACAACATGATTATGACACCTATCATGATGAGCAATACTAGTAACTCTCTTATCATAAAGATAGGCATGGTTCTTTTTAGAGCTACTAGCCATGGGAGCCTGTAACGCCCTGAATTTGGGGGTAGAATTTTTTCTTCTTTAATACTCACCAAATTCAGGCGTTACTCTTTTCTCTTCCCGTTTCGCTCCTTCTTCCAAATTTCAAAGCGGTATAGCGACTGGTGTCTGTATTACGTGTAAACGAAAACCTAAGTCGTCATGGGTCTTGCATCATGCCGAGGCATTTTTCTTGTCTGATGTCGTGTTTAATCGCGTGTGTTGCTTAGTCTCGTTTCATGAATCGGATTCCAATCGGTGATTGTGCGTGTCGTGGGTTTTTGCCCCGCGACGTGACCCAGCCCGACCCGGCCCGCTCCAGCCCACGCGCCTCCGGCACCCTCCTCTCTCTCCTCGTGGAGCCCTAGGTTTTGGAGACGGTGATCGCCGGATTTGGACCCCGAGGTGAGCTCCCCTCCCCTCTCCCTCTCCCTCTCCCTCTCTCTCTTCCCCTTCTCCCTCCCCTTCTTCTCCCCTGCGCGCGACCACCACCCACATCCTCGCGCGCGCGGCCCCCTGGCGCGGCGTGCGACCCATCCCCCGTCCCCTGGCGCGCGGCGCCCCCTCCCCTGGCCCCCTCGCGCGGCGGCAGCCCCTCCCCTAGCCCCCTTGGCGCGGCGCGGCCCCTCCCCCTACTCCCCTCACGCGGCGCGGCCCCCTCCCCCTGCTCCCCTCGTGCGGCATGGCCCCGCCCGCTCCCACGCGGATGCGCGGCCCCGTCCCTGCCCCCTCCCCTTGCGCGGCGCGCGGCCTCGCCTGGCCCCTCGCGCGGCGGCGCGGCCCTATCCCAGCCCCCAGCCCCTCGGGCATGGCTCCCTGGCGCCCCTGCTCGCCGCCCCTGGCCCCGGTGCGCGGCCTCAGCCCCCGGCGTAGCCCCTGGCGCGTGGCCCCTGCCCCCGGGCAGCGTGGTCCCCGGCGCGACCCCCGGCGTAGCCCCTGTCCAGCGCGCAGCCCCTCGTGGCTTGCCCAGCGCGTTCCCACGCGCGCAGCCCCAGCGCGTGCGGCAATCGAATTTCAGTTTAATTAGTTTTAAAATTTAGTTTAATGAACGTGCTGCATCGCGCACTTCATCGCGCGGCGAATTAGTTTGATTTCAGATTTTATTAACGTGTTGTGTCGCGTGCTTCGTCGCGCGATGATTCGTCTTAATTTCAGATTATTTAATGTGTGGCGTCGCGCGTCCAGTCGCGCGACGTTCCGTTTTAAATTCAGTTTAGATGACGTATGTCGTTGTGCATTTCGTCGCGTGACGCTTAACGTCTCTTTATAATTAATGCAAGTGTCTCGGTGCGCGCTCCGTCACGCGATGAGTCGTTCATTTCTTAATTCAATTTAAATGTTGTGTAACGCGTTTCACCGCGTGACAATCTTTTTAATTTACCTTTATCTATTCATAATAATTAAACATGGAACATGACTTTACCCTATGCTAAACGCGATGGCTAAATTAATACTATTATGTTTAAACGAGTATTTTAATTTATAATCGTGTGACATGATCACTCTTCGACCGTAACCTCGACTGTTACTCTTTCTTTCTCGCTTAGTCGTAGGTGTGAGCCATGCGCCGAGTGTCTGTTTATTTATAACATTCTATTGTATGGTGTACTGTTCTTTTGTATTAAATGTGTGGAATGTATGTTTGAACTCGTATAGATAACGGTCAGTTGGTGGAGCCCGAAGGAATTGCAGGTGAAGACCCTGAGCAGCAGCTGGTTGGTGAAGGCAAGTGTCCTTTGACCCATCTATGTCCTACTCATTCTTATAATTCACTCCCCGCATTTACATAATTTATACCTAAGGATTGACTAGCTTTTGTTTATCTTGTCCTTGTTTACCTATTTTGGTTGGGTTATTTTGGTTTAGCTTTATGCTAGCGCTTCACATTAATCAATGAACATGATGAGATTATCTATGATACGTTGTTTTTCCTTTTGATTATGATGATGGTTCTGTGACATTTAGGGGACTCGAACTATTTCTCGAGTGCCTCTCTGTAAGGACTAGTTTGTTGGATGACCGTCCGAGAAAACAGTGCAACCATGAGGGTGGAGTGGGACGCCCTTAGCTGAGTAATTAGAGGAACTAGGGTGTAGTTTGCTTCGCCGTCGTGCCGTTAATGGGGCTCGGTGTATGCGGCTCGCTCTGCCAAGGTTGGTTCGCCCCTTAGGGAGGAGTGTGGTGCATTTAGGAAACCTAACGGGCAGCTACAGCCCCAGGAAATCTTTGTACAGGCTACGTAGTGAGACCCTGCCTATTCACCTTGGTAGTGTTTAAGGGTTTGATCGGCCCTAGGCAAGAGGGAATCACGGCTTGTGGGTAAAGTGCGCAACCTCTGTAGAGTGTTATGAAACTGATATATCAGTCGTGCTCGCGGTTATCAGCGGCCAAGGGAGCTCCATTGATTAGAGATACTTGATCAGAGATGTATGGTTTACAGGTGGTGACGAGGAGGATGGTTATGATTATGCTTATGGTAATGGTAAGTGGTGTTCTTTCCATGTGGAAAGGGTACTTTGGGTTAATAACTTGGGTTAATGCTAAAACTTGGCTTTCTACTAGTAATAATAACCTGACCAACTAAAAGCAACTACTTGGCTTAACTCCACATAAAGCTAGTCCACTACAGCCAAACGGGACATATTGTTGAGTATGTTGATGTGTACTCACCCTTGCTTTACACACCAAACCCCCTAGGTTGTCCATGTTGCAACCACTGCTCAGGTGAAGATGAAGTCGTGGAGGAAGACTTCCAGGAGTTCCAAGAGTACGATAAATTCTAGGCGTGGGTTAGCGGCAAACCCCCAGTCGGCAGCCTGTGTAGGCCGTGTGTATCTACGTTTCTTTTCTACACTTTGATAATTGTTAAAGACTATGTGGATGTCTCGGACATCATGATGTAATCGACTATTATACCCTCTTTTATGTCATTATTTGATCACTGTGTGATGATGTCCAGTTATGTAACTACTGTGTACGTGAATTGCTCATCCTGGCACGTACATGGTTCACATTCGATTTGCCTTCTAAAACCGGGTGTGACATAGGTGGTATCAAAGCCGTGCTGACTGTAGGACCGCTAACCTAGAGTAGAATGGTCGTTCTAAGGATTATAGACCCCTATTATCACCTTGACTTTGGTTCCCCTTCAAAAGTTGGTCATATCGACCAAACCTATGTTCTACTATATATTATTATACCTTGCTGAAAATTTTGTTTTATTCTAATTCCTCATTTATTTATGGTCTACTTGTTGGTCATATTAGTTCTGCTCTCACTCTTATGCTTACGGTGTAACACCCACTTTGTAATTGCTAGACAAAACACCAATAGAGAAAACAATTTCTCTCCTTGTGTGAAGATTGATCTTTATGCATCATCCTATGTGAACACCATGTCCAAAAATAATTAATAAAAGACATGCTACTAAATCATTGCATCATGCTGAATATTTTATTTGTGTGTGCATTTGGTGACAACCTAGAAATAAAATGACAATGAGAAGAGAATTTGAAGTTAACTAAGATGGAGCACTTTAGGATTTGGGAATAATGTCCAATATAAAATAATATTATAAAATAACATCCTCATAATTGGTGAGACCAACATGCATAGTTAAAATGGGTTAAATTTGCACTTGAGGTTGCATTCAAAAATTTGGATTCAAAAGGGTTATAAATAAAAGAAAAGAGAAAGAAAATAAAAAGAAAATAAACTAAACCCCTACCTGGGCCTCGGTCCCTCATTTGGCCCACTCGGGGAATCAACTCGCGCAGCCCACCAAGCCGTAGCGCTGACGTTCGGGCCCACCCGTCAATCTCTCGCCCGCTCGCGCTGGCTCCCCGTCTCTGTCTCGCGGGGTCCACTCGTTTGCCTCTACCGCACGCATGCATGGATTCCGTTTCACTGGTGTGTGGGGCCTTCTTGTCGGCGTTTCCTTCTCCGTCGTAACGACCACGCGAAGTCGTCGCCCGCCCGTGGAGCTCGTGCGCGGCAACAAACCCGCCGTGACGACCGGGCCACATCGCGTCCATATAGGGGAGGCTCGACGGGATTCGCTTACTCCTCCTCAGTTTCCCATCTTCTCTCCACCGAATAACCGAACAAATCACCGCCCCGCCGTGGCGCTCTCGGTCGCCGTAGAGTCAAGTGAGGGCGCCGCCGTCGTCGACCACGATTCACTTCACCGACGGTAAATCCCCGGCCCAAGAATCCTAATTAGCATTCTCCGCTATGGGTAGAAGCATTCCGTGCCAGTAATCGGTCGTCTAGGCGTGTGTAATTGGCCGGCGCCGTGTTAGCTCCGCCGTGAAGCCGCTGCGTGCCGTGGTCCTGCTCACCCCTACTTCAATCGCGGGTGAGTACAGCCTTCCCAGATTCGCCAGCGCATAGGCTTCATGTAGCACCCTGCGTTCGGAGGAATTGTGCACCGAGGGCCGGTTTGGGATGTCCGGCCATGGCGCTTCGCCGCCGTTAGAAACCACGTGAGAGAGACGATACCCGAGCACCGTCCGATCCTCAACGGGCGGCTCAGATTAGAAAACGCGTAACGTTTCGGTCGGGTTCGCGATGGCCGTCGATATCCGATCGGACGGATCGGGTAGCCCTGAGTAAAAATTAAATATGCGCCGTTGGATCTAGATCCAATAGCTCTCGGTTCGTAGCGATTCGTTAAGATTTACATCTAATCACCGTCGTCGGTTCTCGATCGGGCGGACCAGGGCCGCCCATACCCCTTCGGCCGTAACTTTTGTTAAAGAACCCCCTGGAAACCAGAGAATCAACCCGCCGTCCAGTTGTCACTGTGCGCTGTGTCTCGGGTAACTTGCCCCGAGCCCCCTGCACTTCACAGAAATTGAGGCCCAGTCCAGTGACAGGTTAAAACGAATAAATGAATTAGAAAATGTATTTTTAATACAAAAATAAGTGCTAAATCTTCAATAATTCGTAGAAAATTCATACTTGCTCCAAATTAATCCATTCCACTTCCTAAAATTTTGTAATTTTATTCTTTATCACTTAGTGTCTCTGTTTTATCATGAAAACAGTAAGGAAATTTATTTATCACTTAATCCTATTTAAAGCACATAAAACCTTTGAAAATGCATAACTTAAAATCTATAACTCAGAAAATTGTGATTCCAGTTCCTAGGATTTTATTTTAATGTGTAGAATATTACTGTGTATTTTGTATATATGTTTGGTGTAATGTTAATTTCTCTATGTGCACTGTGCTTGTTTGTATTGTGGCGAGTAGAAGAGCCCGTTGCTGAGGATCCTGGTGAGCAGCAGGTTGAAGTAGCTGAGCAGGAGCTCATTGAAGGCAAGTTGTGCCCTTGATCACTTTTTACCCAATAATGTTCTTTAAATATCACTTATCCATGCATAGGTTAATTTTGATGGGACCCAATAGGTCACCCTAGATTGTTTATCTCATTACCTTGTTTACCCCTGAATCACTTGGGTAGTTTGTTATTGCTTTATATGGTTTTGGGATAATCATTTATTACCTCTATGTTCCAATTCTTGTTGTTATTCTGTTTATGTTCATGTTGTCATCATTAATGTTAATTGGAACATAGAGCTTAACTTGAGAACCACGTGCCACCACAAGGGAGGAATGGGACCCCTTGGCTGACTAATTAGGAAAGCTAGTGGAAGACTACCTTACCCGAAAGGGGCAAGGGCAGTAGGGGAGAGGTCAGTGCGGGGAGGTCCCTGGTTGATTTTGCTGCGATGGCGGTCAGCCAGGAACCCTGTACTGGATCTTCCTATAAACTGTAGCGGGTTTTCGGAAGCTAGTGGAACTTTGTAAAGGCCTCGTAGTGTTGCCCTGCCGCGCTTCCTAGGTAGAGGTGTATGGGATTCATGACCCCTTGGCAGATGGGTAACATGACTTGTGGGTAAAGGGTACAACCTCTGCAGAGTGTAAAACTGGTATACTAGCCGAGCTCACGGTCATGAGCAGCTCAGGACTCTCTGATGTTTAAATTATGGAACTTAAATTCAATTTTGTCATTCGCATTGCATGGGTTTATTATTAATTTTGTTCTATTACTTTACTTATGGTTTGGTATTTACTTACACTTAGTAACTGCTAATAAAATTTTGACCAACTACTTAAAAGCAATGCTCAGCTTTAATCCCCTATCATTGATTAGCCTTACACATCACATGAACTCACACCTTTGTGAGTTTATGTCCACTGGTTCCCCACAACTTGTTGAGCTATGATCATGTGTGAGCTCACTCTTGCTGTCTCACACCCCCCCACAGGAGATGATCAGGTGGTTCAGGAGGAGCCGCCTAACACTGAGGAGTTCGATCTGATCTAGGTGGCGTTTCCCAGTCGACATTGGCGCCGACGATCCTTAGTTTGTTTTATCTTTATTACTTTATTTTGTAATAAGTCTTCCGCTATGTAATAAATACTCTGATGTTTTATGACATTTATCTCTATACACTCTGTTATTATATGTGTTGTCTTCTTGGCGCATGTATGAGATGCACCTGGCTTTGTTCCTTAAAGCCGGGTGTTACAGAAGTGGTATCAGAGGAAATGTTGACTGTAGGACGAAACCTAGATAGAATGGACAAACCCTTACCTACTTATCTCATTCTGATTCATTCTACACTCACCTTACTCTGATTCTTTCTACACTTATCTTGATCATGTCTCACTTTCTACTGTTCTACTCTGATCATTCTTACCTTTTCTACTCTGAGACAAGATGGATTTCAAACCTTGGAATCCCTACCCCTATGACATTTTAGGAGATAGGAAGCCTAAGACAAAATTAAAACTATTTTCTCTATTAAAAATATTGGTTGATTGTTCTGATGATCAATGCCTGATTTGCTTCTTTGATTGATTGGAGTAGTATAGATGGACATTCTAGCATGTACCACCATAAGGTATTGAATTAGCTAGGATATGTAAAATATTAATCTGCTTAGCTAAAAAGTCCCCCAAAGTAACCTGATTTGTAAATACCTGCCTTGTCTACTATTTTCTTACCATATGTATCTAACTCAGATGGTCAATACCAGGCGGGGTGGTGGAATTGACTTGCCTCCTAACCAACACACTCGAAGACAACCTCAGCCACAACCTGCGGGGATGAATCCTCCCAATCCTCCACCAGGCGGAGTTGACCCACTGGTTGCTGCTCAGATGGCGGTGATGCAGCAAATGGCGGACACCATGGCTGATATGCGTGCTCAGATGCAGCAAGAACGCCAGGAGATGCGTCAAGAAAGAGAAGATATACGCCAGGAGTTACGCCAGGAGCGAGATGAGATACGCCAGGAAAGGAGGGCGCAACAACAGCAGCTGCAACAGCAAATGCAACAACAACAGCAACAAGTACCACTGCCACCACCACCACCACCAGTTCCACCCCGAGACAAGCATAGGGAGTTCATGAGTCATAAGCCACCCACATTCGCTAGCTCACCTGATCCACTGGACGCGGATGATTGGCTGAAAGCAATTGAGAAGATGCTCAACATTGCACAATGCACGGACCGGGAGAAGGTTTTATATGCTTCTGGACGTCTGATTGGTCCTGCTGCTGACTGGTGGGATTCTTATACTGCTGCCCACGATGCTGCTGATACTATTACCTGGGCAGAGTTCAGTACGCAGTTCAGGAACTACCATATTCCAGCTAGTATGATAAAGATTAAGAAGAAGGAATTTCTGTCGCTGAAGCAAGGGAGTATGTCAGTCAGCGAGTACAGAGACAAGTTTATTCAGTTATCCAGATATGCCCCTGAAGAAGTTGCTGAAGACGAGAGGAAGCAGGAGCATTTCATTGAAGGACTTAATGGACCACTGCAGTATGCTCTAGTGGCACACACATTTCCATCATTTCAGAGGCTGCTTGATAAGGCACTGGCTATTGAACACAAGCGTGTTCAACTGGGAGATTTGAAGAGAAAGGCCATATCTCAAGGACAAGGAAGCAGCAGTGTTCGTCCTCGCTACAGTTCACCACAGGGTACACCGACTCGACCCGGAGGACCACGCCCAGTTCAGCAGTCACCACTGAGGACTCCACCTCCTCGACAGGCTACCCCTACTGGCACCCCGACGAAGTTTTCAGGACAGAGTCCGGGCACTCAATGTTACAAGTGTGGAAAGATTGGTCATTATGCAAATGTCTGCCCACAGAGGATTACTACTACTCCTGTTCAGAACAGGCAGCAAACTCCAGGATCTAGCAAGGGATATTCTATTGCCAAGGTTAATCAAGTCAGCGTTGATGCTACTCCGGATGGAGGGGACCTCGTAATTGGTATGTTTTATGTTAATGCAATTCCTGCAACCATATTATTTGATTCTGGTGCTACACATTCATTCATGTCTGCTCGTTATGCCAACACAAATGAAATACCACTGCTAAATATGAGAAAACCCCTGATAGTAATTACACCTAAAGGGCCTGTTGAGGCGAATCAAATGACACGTAGATTGACATTAACCATTATGGGTAGAGATTTTGGAGCTACTGCTATAATATTGGAGTCAAGCAGTATAGATTTGATCCTTGGTATGTCATGGCTAAGAAAGGCAAAGGCCGTTATAGCATGTGGTAGAGGTACCGTAGAACTCACTACTACTAAAGGAGAAAGGTTTCAAGTTAACATTGCAGTAACCTCCTCATCTATGCGTGCAATGTTCTTCATGCCTGAGGAGTTTGTTGGTGACAATATCCGGGTGGTTAGAGATTTTCCGGATGTCTTTCCAGAGGAGTTACCAGGGATGCCACCTGATAGAGAAGTCGAGTTTGTTATTGATCTCTTACCTGGAACCGCCCCTATTTCTAAACGGCCATATAGAATGTCCGTAGAAGAGTTGAAGGAACTGAAGAAGCAGTTAACTGAGTTACAAGAGGCTGGGTACATTCGTCCGAGTTCCTCACCTTGGGGAGCACCGGTCTTGTTTGTACAAAAGAAGGATGGATCGCAGCGGATGTGTGTGGATTATAGATCTCTTAATGATGTTACGATGAAGAACAAGTATCCGTTGCCCCGTATTGAAGATTTGTTTGATCAAATGAGAGGTGCTAGAGTATTTTCGAAGATTGATCTCCGATCCGGTTATCATCAAATGAGGATTAGACCATCGGATATTCCCAAGACGGCTTTCTCGACTAGATATGGATTATATGAGTTCACAGTTATGTCGTTTGGATTGACTAACGCACCAGCCTATTTTATGAACTTAATGAACAAGGTGTTTATGGAGTATTTGGACAGATTCGTCGTGGTATTCATCGACGATATTCTTATTTATTCTCAGAGTGAAAGTGATCACGAGGAACATCTGAGGATGGTGCTACAAAAGCTACGAGATAATCAACTCTATGCCAAGTTCAGCAAGTGCGAGTTTTGGATTGGCGAAGTGCCATTTCTTGGTCATATTATTTCTAATGGAGGAATAGCAGTGGATCCTGCTAAAGTTAAGGAGATAATGGAGTGGAGAGTACCCACTACAGTTACTGAGATTCGAAGTTTCTTAGGACTTGCTGGATATTATCGGAGGTTTATCGAAGGATTTTCTAAGATTGCTAAGCCTATGACTTCACTTTTGGAGAAAGGAAGAGAGTTTAAGTGGGACGAGAAGTGTCAATACAGCTTTGATCTATTGAAGAAGAGGTTGATGTCGCCACCAGTTTTGGTTATGCCAGACTTACAAAAAGGATTTGATATCTATTGTGATGCATGTGGTCAAGGCTTGGGATGCGTGCTCATGCAAGAAGGACATGTGATTGCTTATGCTTCTCGTCAGTTGCGGAGACATGAATTGAACTACCCTACACATGACTTGGAATTGGCAGCCGTTGTGCATGCACTTAAGATTTGGAGACATTATATCATGGGAACTAAGTGCCAAGTATATACGGATCATAAGAGTTTGAAGTATATATTCACTCAGAAGGATCTCAACCTTAGGCAACGCCGTTGGTTGGAGCTTATTAAGGATTATGATTTGGAGATTCACTATCACCCGGGCAAGGCAAATTTGGTTGCAGATGCCTTGAGTCGCAAGGAGCATGTTCATTCAGCTATTGTTGCCCAGCTACCCGATGAGATTGTTGAGGATTTCAGGAGACTTAACCTGGGGATAGTTGCTCATACTGAGGGAGTTACTATTGATGTGGAACCTACTTTGGAGCAAGAGATCCGCAAAGGACAAATTGGTGATGCTAAAATAAAAGAGATCAAGGATCTGATTACTGAAGGACGAGTTCCGGAATTCACGGAAGATGAGCAAGGCACTATATGGTTCAAGGACAGGATATGTGTTCCTGATATTAAAAGCCTTCGAGAGACTATATTGAAGGAGGCCCATGACTCGGATTATTCTATTCATCCTGGTAGTACCAAGATGTATCAGGATTTGAAACGGAAATATTGGTGGTATGGATTGAAAAGAGATGTAGCTGCACATGTAGCTATGTGCGATGTATGTCAAAGAGTTAAGGCTGAACACCAGAGGCCAGCTGGACTACTGCATCCACTAAAGATACCCGAGTGGAAATGGGAAGAGATTGGTATGGATTTCATTACTGGATTGCCTCGCACCCAGAAAGGATATGATGCAATATGGGTGATTGTGGATAGATTGACTAAAGTAGCTCACTTTATTCCTGTGAAGACTACTTATAAAGGTTCTCAGCTAGCAGAGTTATATATGGCCCGGATTGTGTGTTTGCATGGAGTGCCAAAGAAGATCGTGTCTGATCGAGGTTCGCAGTTTACCTCAAGGTTTTGGAGAAGTTTTCATGAGAACATGAGCACGAAGTTGAATTTCAGTACGGCTTATCACCCTCAGACTGATGGACAGACTGAAAGGACTAATCAAGTATTGGAAGATATGTTGAGAGCTTGTGCCCTTCAGCATGGAGGAAGTTGGGATAAAAGTCTACCTTATGCTGAGTTCTCGTATAATAATAGTTACCAGGCCAGTCTGAAGATGTCACCTTTTGAAGCTTTATATGGGAGGAAGTGCAGGACTCCTTTGTATTGGGATCAGACTGGAGAGAGACAGTTCTTTGGGCCTGAATTGATTCAAGAAGCAGAAGAACAAGTTCGTATAATTCGAGAGAATTTGAGAGTGGCTCAAACCAGGCAAAAGAGCTATGCTGATAATAGAAGGAGACCATTGGAATTTGAAGAGGGAGATTATGTGTATCTCAAGGTGTCACCACTGCGTGGAATGAGGAGATTCAAAGTTAAGGGCAAATTGTCCCCTCGCTATATTGGACCATTCTTAATCTTTAGAAGAGTTGGGGAGATGGCATACCAACTCGAGTTACCTGCTAGTCTATCGGATGTGCATAACGTGTTCCACGTATCTCAACTAAAGAAGTGTCTCCGTGTTCCCGAGGAACAGTTACCAATGGAAGAGCTCAGTGTTCAAGGTGATTTGACTTACACGGAGTACCCGATCAAGATTTTGGATACATTGACTCGGGTGACAAGAAATAAGGTGATTAAGATGTGCAAAGTGCAATGGAGTCACCACAGTGAAGATGAAGCAACTTGGGAAAGAGAAGAAGAGCTTCGCATAGATTTTCCCCACCTTTTCCCTAGATCTTCTTAAATCTCGAGGACGAGATTATTTTTAAGGGGGGTAGGATTTGTAACACCCACTTTGTAATTGCTAGACAAAACACCAATAGAGAAAACAATTTCTCTCCTTGTGTGAAGATTGATCTTTATGCATCATCCTATGTGAACACCATGTCCAAAAATAATTAATAAAAGACATGCTACTAAATCATTGCATCATGCTGAATATTTTATTTGTGTGTGCATTTGGTGACAACCTAGAAATAAAATGACAATGAGAAGAGAATTTGAAGTTAACTAAGATGGAGCACTTTAGGATTTGGGAATAATGTCCAATATAAAATAATATTATAAAATAACATCCTCATAATTGGTGAGACCAACATGCATAGTTAAAATGGGTTAAATTTGCACTTGAGGTTGCATTCAAAAATTTGGATTCAAAAGGGTTATAAATAAAAGAAAAGAGAAAGAAAATAAAAAGAAAATAAACTAAACCCCTACCTGGGCCTCGGTCCCTCATTTGGCCCACTCGGGGAATCAACTCGCGCAGCCCACCAAGCCGTAGCGCTGACGTTCGGGCCCACCCGTCAATCTCTCGCCCGCTCGCGCTGGCTCCCCGTCTCTGTCTCGCGGGGTCCACTCGTCTGCCTCTACCGCACGCACGCATGGATTCCGTTTCACTGGTGTGTGGGGCCTTCTTGTCGGCGTTTCCTTCTCCGTCGTAACGACCACGCGAAGTCGTCGCCCGCCCGTGGAGCTCGTGCGCGGCAACAAACCCGCCGTGACGACCGGGCCACATCGCGTCCATATAGGGGAGGCTCGACAGGATTCGCTTACTCCTCCTCAGTTTCCCATCTTCTCTCCACCGAATAACCGAACAAATCACCGCCCCGCCGTGGCGCTCTCGGTCGCCGTAGAGTCAAGTGAGGGCGCCGCCGTCGTCGACCACGATTCACTTCACCGACGGTAAATCCCCGGCCCAAGAATCCTAATTAGCATTCTCCGCTATGGGTAGAAGCATTTCGTGCCAGTAATCGGTCGTCTAGGCGTGTGTAATTGGCCGGCGCCGTGTTAGCTCCGCCGTGAAGCCGCTGCGTGCCGTGGTCCTGCTCACCCCTACTTCAATCGCGGGTGAGTACAGCCTTCCTAGATTCGCCAGCGCATAGGCTTCATGTAGCACCCTGCGTTCGGAGGAATTGTGCACCGAGGGCCGGTTTGGGATGTCCGGCCATGGCGCTTCGCCGCCGTTAGAAACCACGTGAGAGAGACGATACCCGAGCACCGTCCGATCCTCAACGGGCGGCTCAGATTAGAAAACGCGTAACGTTTCGGTCGGGTTCGCGATGGCCGTCGATATCCGATCGGACGGATCGGGTAGCCCTGAGTAAAAATTAAATATGCGCCGTTGGATCTAGATCCAATAGCTCTCGGTTCGTAGCGATTCGTTAAGATTTACATCTAATCACCGCCGTCGGTTCTCGATCGGGCGGACCAGGGCCGCCCATACCCCTTCGGCCGTAACTTTTGTTAAAGAACCCCCTGGAAACCAGAGAATCAACCCGCCGTCCAGTTGTCACTGTGCGCTGTGTCTCGGGTAACTTGCCCCGAGCCCCCTGCACTTCACAGAAATTGAGGCCCAGTCCAGTGACAGGTTAAAACGAATAAATGAATTAGAAAATGTATTTTTAATACAAAAATAAGTGCTAAATCTTCAATAATTCGTAGAAAATTCATACTTGCTCCAAATTAATCCATTCCACTTCCTAAAATTTTGTAATTTTATTCTTTATCACTTAGTGTCTCTGTTTTATCATGAAAACAGTAAGGAAATTTATTTATCACTTAATCCTATTTAAAGCACATAAAACCTTTGAAAATGCATAACTTAAAATCTATAACTCAGAAAATTGTGATTCCAGTTCCTAGGATTTTATTTTAATGTGTAGAATATTACTGTGTATTTTGTATATATGTTTGGTGTAATGTTAATTTCTCTATGTGCACTGTGCTTGTTTGTATTGTGGCGAGTAGAAGAGCCCGTTGCTGAGGATCCTGGTGAGCAGCAGGTTGAAGTAGCTGAGCAGGAGCTCATTGAAGGCAAGTTGTGCCCTTGATCACTTTTTACCCAATAATGTTCTTTAAATATCACTTATCCATGCATAGGTTAATTTTGATGGGACCCAATAGGTCACCCTAGATTGTTTATCTCATTACCTTGTTTACCCCTGAATCACTTGGGTAGTTTGCTATTGCTTTATATGGTTTTGGGATAATCATTTATTACCTCTATGTTCCAATTCTTGTTGTTATTCTGTTTATGTTCATGTTGTCATCATTAATGTTAATTGGAACATAGAGCTTAACTTGAGAACCACGTGCCACCACAAGGGAGGAATGGGACCCCTTGGCTGACTAATTAGGAAAGCTAGTGGAAGACTACCTTACCCGAAAGGGGCAAGGGCAGTAGGGGAGAGGTCAGTGCGGGGAGGTCCCTGGTTGATTTTGCTACGATGGCGGTCAGCCAGGAACCCTATACTGGATCTTCCTATAAACTGTAGCGGGTTTTCGGAAGCTAGTGGAACTTTGTAAAGGCCTCGTAGTGTTGCCCTGCCGCGCTTCCTAGGTAGAGGTGTATGGGATTCATGACCCCTTGGCAGATGGGTAACATGACTTGTGGGTAAAGGGTACAACCTCTGCAGAGTGTAAAACTGGTATACTAGCCGAGCTCACGGTCATGAGCAGCTCAGGACTCTCTGATGTTTAAATTATGGAACTTAAATTCAATTTTGTCATTCGCATTGCATGGGTTTATTATTAATTTTGTTCTATTACTTTACTTATGGTTTGGTATTTACTTACACTTAGTAACTGCTAATAAAATTTTGACCAACTACTTAAAAGCAATGCTCAGCTTTAATCCCCTATCATTGATTAGCCTTACACATCACATGAACTCACACCTTTGTGAGTTTATGTCCACTGGTTCCCCACAACTTGTTGAGCTATGATCATGTGTGAGCTCACTCTTGCTGTCTCACACCCCCCCACAGGAGATGATCAGGTGGTTCAGGAGGAGCCGCCTAACACTGAGGAGTTCGATCTGATCTAGGTGGCGTTTCCCAGTCGACATTGGCGCCGACGATCCTTAGTTTGTTTTATCTTTATTACTTTATTTTGTAATAAGTCTTCCGCTATGTAATAAATACTCTGATGTTTTATGACATTTATCTCTATACACTCTGTTATTATATGTGTTGTCTTCTTGGCGCATGTATGAGATGCACCTGGCTTTGTTCCTTAAAGCCGGGTGTTACATACGGTGTCTTTTGTAGATGGCTCGTCTTATACACACTGCACGGAAGTCAGTCATTCCTTTCTTGCCTTCTCGTCTCGCGAAGCGTCCACTTCGCCGTCCAGTGACTGGTCAGTCTAGCCACTTGGAGAGGCTGCACCACCGCCTGCACGAGGAGCAGGAGCGTCGACGACAGGAGCTGTAGCAGCAGGGCTCTTCTTTCTCGCTTCAGCAGGAGATAGAGTCTGTGAGGAGCTGCTCCCATGTGCTCCCGCTGGAGGCGTCCCCTGCACCACCACTGAGCGCCCCAGCCACTGGAGTAGCTGCTGAAGGAGACCCAGACGACGGAGGTGGCGACAGCAGCTCGAGCCACAGCACCGACCTTTTAGAGGAGCAGGAGCTGGAAGGATGGGTTGCTCGACCCATCACTCGCAACGCCGCTCGCGGGTGTCACTTCCACGACGCGCTCGACACCCTGCTGCACCAGGCACTCGACCGGCGCACTTGGTCTATCGAGTATCGCTGTGTTGTCTTCAAGCACAGTCGCGGGGTTTACCCGAACCGCTGGGAGGCGACCTGCTTGGTGCGCCATCCGGAGAACAGTCTCTGGGGTGCGGAGGTCTGCTCAGAGCACTACTCTATTTCTGAGCGGGACTCAGCTGAGGCGGCCATGCAAGATGTCGCACGGCGTGTGCTTTCGCACTGTGGCGAAACCACCTGAATTATTCCAACTTAAGTGCCTAAGTCCCACCTTAGAGACTAGACCACACTTAAATAGGAATAAAACATCAGCGGATCTAGTCCGACAAGGCCACTAACAGGATCAAGTACCACGTACTCACTCGAAGGTGAGGCACAGAGCAAATACAATAAAACATAAAACCATACATTAAAGGAGTACTTAAATTTATTACAACATCATCGGAGTTTATCAAAAGTAGTGATCATTGTTCGGAATGCAGCGGAATATAACTAATGGTAAATAAACGGAGGTATGGGGAAGCCTGGCCCATCACTCATGCTCCTCCTCTGCTGAGGTAGGATCCCACTCGACTGTCCAACCCGGTGGCAAGATGGACGGCCAAGTCACTCCAGCAACCATATCCTCCAGGGAACCTGTAAAAATTATGCCACAAGCAAGGCTGAGTATACTAATACTCAGCTAGACTTACCCGGTGTGAGGAGTCTACTCCTCTACCTCTAGACATGCAGTTGTTTGGCTGAGGTGTTTGGTTTGCCAAAAGCACTAGCTGAGTCTAAAATCAAATTTTAACTTTTCAAGTTTTAGTGTGACTCTCTTAAGACTAAATGTGCACCTAGCTAATCATACATGGTATCAAGCATTTAGCAATCAACATCTTTTGTCAAATCAACACATTTCCACTTGTTACTCAATGTAGCAGCATGGATCAAGCAGTCTCATTAGCTGCGAGAAGCAGACAATTTGAATCGAGTTTTTATCCTTGCAAGGTAAACCTAAACACACGACGTGGCGAGGCACTCCGTCCCCACGCACATCAACCGTCCACGTCAATTCCCTGGCAACAGAACAGGGCTCACCACCTTGGCGTACAATGTCTCACTGACCCCGACTGCCGTCGTGCAGTGACCGCACTTGTACCCACCATAACCGGAATGGGAGACCATGTCTCAGGTCGCGTGAGGGGTAAAGTCTGCGGGCAGGTTCACTCAGGTACTAGGCTTACCGATTTACCATATTTCTCGGCATGTGTTTAGTACGTTCAAACGCTTGATACACGGTACCACACTTTAATCCTTATTCCCATTTCTCATCTCGTAGACAACGCATCCCCATGAATCGTTGTCCACGGACTATCATCATTACGATATAAAAATGGATACAACCAATTCCTGACCTCGCGCGAGTGCTAGAAAAATCACTCGACTTCTATCGAGATCCCTAATTAGTAAAGCAGCTACTCGACCTAGCATACTAGTATTCATCTCAAAAGGAATCCTGAGTTCATGCAACTAGGGTTTCAGTCAACTCCTACACTTAAGTGCACAGTACAAGCCTACAAACATTAAGTGCAGTAAAATAGCATATATAACGGTTATGCATAAAACCGGGGCTTGCCTTCCAAAGCTGGGGCAGGCAGATCCTCGATGGCAGGCTCTGGTGCTGGCTCCTGGACTACCTCCTGAGCAACTCCTTGCTCCGGAACGAGGATGTACTCCCCGTCAGCGAGATTACAGTCTATCGAATGCAATGAATAATATATATGCATATTAATGATATGGCAATTTGTAAATGCTATGTAAGGTGAACAATATTAAAATAGTGAGTACACTAGGGGTTTCCTTTGTCGGCCTTAAGGGTTTCATACACATATTTTTAGGGTCTTGAAAACGTTTTAGTTATCCTTTGGATGCTTGCTTTGGGCCCTTGGAGGATTTAAATTTGTACACCACTAATTTCTCCCAAAAATTCTCATTTTACTTTCTATTTTGCTTATTATTGAGTGCTTTTGAACTATCATGGCAATTTAGAATTTTATAAAAATGTTACAAAAATTACAGTGGTACACATTGACCTCCGTAGTTCATTCTAAAAATTTGAGGTTGAAATTAATTCAGATATTCCTTGTGCAAAAATAACAAAAGTAAGGGTAAAAAGGGCACTTTGCACTATAGCTCTAAGTTAGGTGAGGTTTCTGAACTAAATTTTATTTTTGCTAAGATTCATGGGTGATAATAGGTCTCTGTGCTAAAAATCACAGAAAAATACCCACTGGGTACATAGTTGTGATTTTCTAAATTTTAAAGTTAAAAAGGTACTTATAACTAACTTATTATTTGAAAAATGTGAAACAACAAAACTTATATTTTTCCTAGATTTCTACTAGCATATTATTAGTTATCCCAAGGATTGGGGTGGGTTCTCCTTAGGGTTATTTTTCTAGGATTTTTCTAAGTTTTCATTATTTTCATGTATTTTCATGAAATAAAATGAGGTGCATTTTTTTGTACTAACAGAGGGCTTAACAAAATTTTCTAGTGAACTATTTCACTAAAGTAAGCTAGCAAAAATGTGGTTGGCCTCTGGTTCTTATTTTAAACTCCCTTTTTCATTTTCTTTAAGTTTGAATCAAAGCAAGTTTTAATGGTAAACCTCTCCCTAATCTGGTGTACTGAGGGGTTTATTATTTTTAAACAAGATAGTTAGTGGTTAAGTATCTCTCTAATTTTTCTTGACCTCAGTCCAATAGTATAGCTATTTTTCCTTTCCTTATTTAGTTTCTGGTCAGTTTACTATTTAAATCAAAACTTTAAAAAGTCTCGCAGTGCTTAGGGTGTTTGGTATTTTTCCTAAGTAGTTCATATTATTTAGAACCTAGCAAAATTTGTTTTACCAAATTTGGTTGGATAAAATTGGAGTTATGAGTTTTGCAAGCTCTGTCTGCATTTAAATGAATAATGTTTAAAAGGTTTAATGAAAAAAACAGTTTACACCGAGACCCTTGGGCTTTCTCTTAACTAAGTCTTTAAACCATACCCCTGTGGAACTATTCATCTGAGTCACTGACTATTCAAAAATCCCCCCGGCTTCTTCTTCTTTTCCACTGAGCTCCCTCCCCCCTTGAAACAGTAACCGCGGGGAATAAACAGGGTGGCACGGCTTACCGGCGGCGAGGAAGGTCCGGCGAAGGGCAGGGTTAGATCCGAGAGGTCCTGGCGGTCACGACGAGGTGCGACTCGTCGACGGTGATGGCCGGAATCGGTCGGGCCACGTGCGCAGGCGGTCGGGCTCGTCGGTGGCGTACGCTCCGGCCTGCCCACGGCGGTATTGCTCAATCCAGTGGCACAAGAACCTTCACGGGGTGCTAAGGACGCTACCAGTGCAAGGAATTGACGGGAGACTTACCGTGGACGCGAGGTTGGCGCGACGCGGGGCTACACGCGTGGGCGGAGCGCCGAGGGCGTGCTCTTGCACGCCAGAACGCGTCGAACACATGTGTGTTTGTTTCTGCCTTTGTTCAAGCGCCTACATAGATCACAAACGTGCGAATCTCGCCAAGGGTCTTGTGCAGATCTCTTCCTGGCACCTAGGGCTAGCTAGTTTGTGTAAGTTCCAATGGGAGATATGCCCTAGCTTGTGAGATATGCGGGCGCCAAGTCTAGCCTGTCGGCACTGTTCACCAGTGATAAAACCGATGTCAAACCATGTCAAATGACCTCGGTTTGAATTCAAATTTTTTAGGGAGGTGCTTTGGGTGATTTGGGTACTTTTTTCTATTTGGTCCAAGTGGTTTTGGCGCCAGCACAAAGGTGAACACCTTTGATCTTTGGGCTAGGGTGGTTTTGGGACCTAGAAAAATTTTTAAAGGCTCAAGTGTGTTTTCCACTTGATGCACTATTTTGATGTTTTGTTGGGCCTTTATGAAATATTTTTCTTACTAAATTTTGTAGCTTTACTAATACACTTCATCTTTACTAAAGGTTCCTTTTTATGTTTTGATCATTTGCCCACTCTTTCCCCTTTAGTCCCATGGTTAGGGTTTAAGGGCTTAAGAAGGAATTAGGGTTTTAGAATCTTGTTTGTGGGTGAACATTGTATGAAGGATAGAATTTCTTTCTTGTTATGGTTAATGCTTATCTTAACCATGCCTCTAAACTTTGAGTCCCTTCACTTTCCATTTTAGCATGAAGTTTGAGTAGGACACAATGTGCTTCTTTAGCCAGGGCTTTGGGTAACACCAGGGGTGTTACAGCCCTCCCCCCTTAAGGGAATCTCGTCTCGAGATTGGGTAGGGATCCTCTAGTGGGGGTACCAATAAAGTGGGTGTTGGTGTGTTGCAGTTTCCTTTAATCAAGTTTCTCTAGTTAACTGCTCTTCGAATGTCATTCTCTTTCCAACTTCAGAAGGAAGTCCTTCTAGATTTATTTTCACAACTTAGTCTACTCTTATTAACTAGGTTTCTCTTATATTTAGATTCAAAGGGCAGGTGGGGGTGGGTGTTTTGGGTTACGTACCGATTCCTTTAGGCAGAAAGTCAGAGAAGCGAGAACGTAGAAAATCCTCAGTTTCCCACGTAGCCTCTTCTTCTGAATGGTTGCTCCACTGAACCTTATACATTTGGATTGACCTTGCTCGAGTTGATCTTTCCTTTTGGTCCAATACCTTGATGGAGTGCTCTTGGTAAGACAAGTCTGGTTCTATCTCCAATTCTGGTTCAGGTAGCACTTTCGTGGGTAAGCAGACACACTTCTGTAGCTGAGATACGTGGAATACATCATGAATTGCTGACATATGAGGTGGCAACTTCAACTGGTATGCTACAGGTCCACAAGTCTCTTTAATCTCGTAGGGCCCAATATAGCGAGGAGCTAACTTGCCCTTGATTCCAAACCTCTGAACACCTTTGGTGGGTGACACCTTTAGATATACATGATCTCCCACCTCGAACTGTAGAGGTTTCCTTCTTTTATCGTGATAGCTCTTCCGTCTGGCCTGAGTAGCTTCCAAGTTCTTAATGATTCTGACTTTATTCTCTGCTTCAAGTACTAGGTCAGGTCCAAATATTTCCCTCTCTTCAGCTTGTGACCAATTAAGCGGTGTTCTACACCTTCTCCCATACAAGGCCTCGAACGGCGCCATCTTTAGGCTAGATTGGTAGCTATTATTGTAAGAGAATTCAGCCAAGGAAAGGCACTTATCCCAATTCTTACCATAGTGTAACACACAGGCTCGCAACATGTCCTCAAGAATCTGATTTACTCTTTCCATCTGGCCATCAGTTTGAGGATGGTATGCAAAGCTTCTGATCACATGGGTTCCAAGTGACTCTTGCAGCTGCTCCTAGAAACGTGCTACGAACGGTGCTCCTCTGTCTGACACGATAGTCCTTGGTATTCCATGCAAACGCACTATTTGGTCAATATAGATTTTTGCATACTTTTCTGCCCTGTGGGTGGTATGTACTGGCAAGAAATGAGTTGTTTTGGTTAGCCTATCCACAATGACCCAAATAGAGTCGTGGTGCCGCGAAGTGTTGGGTAATCCCACAATAAAATCCATGTTGAGGTCCTCTCATTTCCAAGATGGTATGGGAAGAGGCTGTAAGGTACCTGCTACCTTCAAATGACTAGCCTTGATTCTTTGGCAAGTGTCACATTTAGTTACATACTTAGCAATTTCCCTCTTCATTCGGGTCCATCAATACAAGGATTTGAGATCATGATACATCTTGTTGGGTGCATAGAGAATTTGGAAAGATGAGCTTCATCCAATATTTTCTGCCTGAGTTCTGGATTCTTAGGAACAACCAATCAGTCTTCAAACCATAGAACTCTCTTGCTGTCCTGACAAAAGCATTTGTACTTATCCACCTGTTGGGGGCCTTCGGCTTTCGAAGGTCCTCAAAAACATAAGTTAACAATCTTTCTGGAGTATAATACATGAGCAGGTACCTTCGGACATGGACCTTTCGGACTTAAGTCAAAATCACTGCATGAAGAAACACATGGGGGAACGAAGGATGGAACAGAGCCGAAGCTGTACGAAAGGGAGCTTCGGCATGATGACAGGAAAAAGGAAACCGACTTAAAGAGGAAAAGGCTGTCTAGACCCCGATGAATTGCTATAGAGTTATTATGAAATGCAAAGCGCCTAAATGTAATTTTACATGGGCTGCGACCCATGCCTATAAATAGATGAACAGTACTCCCGTACTGTTCACGCTGACTGGACATTTGCTTTTGTGTCATGCTTGTATTTTTACTTCCTTCAAGCCGAAGGTACACTTGTAATAAATCATTATCTTTACTTGTTCGTGATAATAGCACAAAAATAATACAATAATGATAATATATTTGATTGTTCGCATTGTTCATGTTTTGTGTAAACTCTTCTTCATTTTTATATACATCGTACTTACGAAGGTACGCTTTCTGTAACCTTCGTCCGACAGACGTTATATCCTAAGGGAAATAATGCTTCGAAGGATGAAGGACTTTAACATTTAACATTCTTTATGTTGCCTTGTTCTTATCTCATAGCATTTGAGAACAAGTCACCAACATTGGCGCCAACCTCCGGTGAACCCCTTTTCGACCACCTTCGATAACCATCGACCTTCATCATGCCGCCAAAGAAAGCTTCGGCAACAGGGGCTACTGTTCTGCAGTCGCTGGACCCGAACCAGGAGACCCTTTCTCTTCGGGAGGCCCGAAGCTAGAAGAGGAAGGCCACTAGTCCAACACCACAAGAGGATGAGTTGGACCAAGAAATTAGGAATATGGAGATGCTTCATCAGTAGGTACAGAGGAAGAAGGAGAAGATGGCTCGGTTAGCTGACCTGCAAAGGCAGATTGACGAAGCCACCGAAGAAGTGCGTCATCTTGCTCAAGATGAGTAGCACCGAAGGCCCCACCACAGAGAGTTGCACCAGGAGGGCTTCTTCAACGAAGATGACTAGTATGAGGATTTCCATCATAGAAATTTTGCTTTTGATGATGCTTCTCCTTTGTCAGCAGAACTACAGGCTATGCCCTGGCCCCCGTCTTACAAGCCACCACAGCTCCCCATGTATGACGGACACTCAGATCCGAAGCAGTTTCTCATGAGCTACGAAGCAACTATATCTTCGTATGGTGGCAACACTGCAGTCATGGCGAAATCCTTCGTCATGGCAGTCAGAAATGTTGCACAAACTTGGTACTCCTCTCTTCGGCCAGGAACAATCACATCATGGCAGAAGCTGAAGGACATGCTGGTCACCAGTTTTCAAGGGTTTCAGACGAAGCCGGTTACCGCTCAGGCCTTGTTCTAGTGCATGCAAGATCAAGAGGAATATCTCCAAGCGTATGTCCGAAGGTTCTTGCGTCTGAGGGCACAAGCGCCGACAGTGCCCAATGAAATTGTCATTGAGGCCATGATTAAGGGGCTTCGGCTAGGACCTTCAGCCCAATACTTCGCCAGGAAACCCCCTCAAACCCTGGAGAAACTGCTTCAGAAGATGGATGAATACATCCGCGCTGACAATGATTTTCGATAGAGAAGGGAGGAAGCTTACAGGTTCTCCGAAATGGCCAGGGGCTTCAGAGGAAGAATACACCCGAGGCATGTCAGGTCAATTCACAACACTCAGAATGATGACAGAGGAAGTCAGCTGCAAAGGCCCCAGCATTCTTCACAATCTTCGGGGCAGCAACAAAGCTCTTTTCGGCCGCCAGCACCAAGAGGTAGAGGTGCCAGGGGCTTCGGAGGAAGATATGGGGACCAACCCAGGAAGATTTACTGTCTATTCTGCGATGAGGACAAGGGCCACACTACCAGGATGTGCCACGTCACCATCCAAAAACAAAAAGAGATAATAGAAGCTACGACCCAACAGAATCAGCCGAAGCAAGTCATGCATACTACTTCGTATCACTCACCGTACATTCCAGAGTACGTGGGTAACCATCCTACAGCCTCTGTTGCTTCGGCAACCAACCTCAGGCATCTTGGCAACAGCCTCCACCTCCACCACCATTGCAACGAGCCCAGCAGCCAGAAGGGAGCCACCACACTCATCAGCAACGAGACTTCAGAGAGGAGTCCGAAGCTCGCACAGTCAACAGTACTGTGCCAGAATCGAAGCACATCTACTAAGAGGATATCCTACTTCTAAAATAGTTCTGGCATTTGTTATCATTTTTTTCTTTTTCAATAGAGAACAATCGTTAAAAGCCTAAGCTTTTCCTGTCATTTTCAATTCCTTGTAATAGCTTCGTTTTGGCCATAGTGGAAATGTATCTCTTTTACAGACTCACAAAGTCCAAAAAGTTGGTAAAGCACGAAAGTTGCTCTCAAGAGAGCGTGGAGTTCACAATCACATTACAAGTTTTGCCGAAGCATTAGAAAAGTTGTTCTAAGGGACGCAGCGTAAGTTTTCCGAAGCAACAAAAAGTCGTTCCTAAGGAACGCAGCGTAAGTTTTCTGCTCAAAAGTCGTTCCAAAGGGAATGCAGAGCTTACAGCAAAAAATAAACGCTGATACCGCCGAAGTAAAAGGCGAAGAAGCTCCTAAGGGAGGCTTACAGAGAAAAATAAACGCTGATACCGCCGAAGTAAAAGGCGAAGAAGCTCCTAAGGGAGGCTTACAGCGAAAAGTCAACGCTGATACACCAAAAAATAAACGGTGAAGCCGAAAAATAAACGGCAAAAAGATTGTGTGCTTTACTAAGGGAATGTGTGTGTATCTTTGGCACAAATATCATTTTGCATGTCATAACATCATTACATCAATTGCATAGCATAACATCATACATCATATTGCATCAATGGCACAAGAAGGGGATGCAATGTTGACCTTCGGAAGGGTATACGGTGTTGACCTACAAGGTTGATCTTCGGAGATTGTTTCGAAGAAGTGACAAGGCACAAAATAGTTTTTAAAAAAAGTACGGCTTCATCAACTTTAATATGAAAAGGAGATCTATTGCTTACGAAGCATAATATTTTTACGGAATATGGATATTCTTCACGAAGCATGAAAAGAAGGGAAGGTGTTTTTTCGCCGAAGGCTCAAAAACGGTATGTACGTAAAGTTTCATGCATCGTAAAGATTGAATTACAAACATCTTATACATTATATTCAAAATCATAAAATATTACACACTTTGTTCAGCAAATATTACACTCCGAATGTCTTTACAATAACAGCTATTCTTCTTTTAAAACTACTTCCACAGCTTCGTTTAGTAGTTGATCAACAACTTCATCCATAATAGCTTCGGCCATTTTAATAATTTCATCTTCTTTCTTCGCTTCGGGGACCGCCAATGGCTCGACGGGCTCTGGGGGAGGAGATAGCGCGGCTGTGATGCAAAACGTAAATATGTTCGAAGTCACAAAATTAGAACATAAAGTTAAAAGCTGTTAAGCAATACCTATCTGCCTCTCGAGATCCGCAGCTTTCTCAGTGGCCGTTGCTGCTTCTCTAGCATCGTGAGTATCTTTTTCACTTTTCCTTATGATTTCTTAGGCCATCTCCCGGCCACCATTTTCCTAGATGTCGATGAAAAACTTTCCACCAACTAAGCTTATTTCAGCCGACGGGTCTTTTGTATCTTCAATAGATAAGGCACCTTCAGTTTACGCCAAAGATTTTACGTGTTCGCAACCTATCTTCTCCAAGACAATCCCCCTAGCACCCGAGAAGGCGCATATGTCCCCACGGCCATTCAAAACTTCCTCAAAGGCTTCAGCTTCATGGCTGATCCATTCAATTGGGCCTTCGAGATCGCCCCTTATGAAATTCTCCTCGCTTGAGTATGCGCCAACATTAGCGAAGCTAGTTTTTATTCTCTTAACACACTCTATAGATTTTTCATAGCACCTCTCCTTGGATGCACGAAGTTCATCAACTGTTTTTTGTAAATGGTTCCTCCAATATATATTGATGTCTCGTTCAGCCTCTGCAACACCGCATTTTTCTTTAGCTTCGAGTAGCTGTTTCCGAAGAACTTCGATTTCGCATTTTTGAGCTTTAGCTTGGGCTTTGGAAGCAGCTTCGTCTTCCCTTATTTTGTTCAACAATGAGTGTAATATTTTGTCTTTTTCAAGACCTTCGTTCCTTAGTTCAATCACTTCAGAACGAAGGTTGTTCAAGGCTATGGTGTATCCTTCATCTTCAACACTTTTTTGCGCCCTGAGGGCGTTGCTAAGAATAAGGCCCTGCAAAAAATGCGGTATAAAGTGTAAGTAAATGGAAGATTTCATCTTTAAATACAAAAATCTAACTTTCTCACTTTTAAGCTATTGTATGCTAAGCTGTCGGCCAACTCATCTTTTGATAACACTGAGAGCCCATCCTCTAGTGTAGGGAAACTGAAGCTCTTGCTCATCTCTCGGTAGACAGAAATTTCTTTGCTGTCTGGGAGGCAATACAAGAAGTCTTCTTCCCCGCTGCCGTTGAATACCAGGGCCCCCTTTGGATATTTCAATCTTTGAGCATAAAACTAAGCCTCTTGCTTCTCCTTTTCAGATAATCTTTTTCCCGAAGCATGTCGTATAATGTAATCGGTAGCTTCAGATAATGTTTCGGGAATAGGAATGGTGGTTTTTTCAGTTTTGCTTGCTTCTGCAGTTTCTTTCTCAATCTTGCCTCTGATTTCCAAGGATTTCTCCTTGGCGGGCTCGGAGGGCCCAGCTTCGGTATCGACTTGGACCTTGGAAGCTTCGGCCTCAATATGTGTTTTCGAAGCTTCGACAGCTTTCTTCGGAGTAGAGCTTGAAGTTTTTATTATTTCTAGCACATCTAATACATTAACCATTCTCTTTCTCTTGGGGGTTGTTGAGATATCCTTTTGTGCCTTCAGCATTGCCACCTCCGCCAAAGGACTTATTGCTTCCAATATTCTTGTTTTCCCAACCCTCATCTCTTCAATGTCAATAGCCTTCGGCTCATCCAATTTGGCTGATGATGTCTTCGGCACTACAACCGGTTCACTTTTTTGAGAAATCGCAGGTTTTTTGCCTTCGGACACCGGAGAGGTCTCACCGCCAAAATCAGGCACTACGGACGGTTCAATATAGCGTGGTCGATGAGTAAGAACTTTTACTCTTTTCCTCTTCGGCGCAGACTCACTGGAATCTCCACTTTTTCTTTTTTGTCCCGGGGCGAGTAACGGTAGTCGGGATACATGAACCCAATGGCATCGAAAACTTTGTTTAGTCTCTTCCTTTTACGGTTCCCGAAGGCCGCAGATAATGCGTTATCTTCTGCTCTGGAATACAGCCCAAGCAGATCATCGCTTGTAGCTTCGACGCTTTTCAGCCAGTCGTCGTCTGGCTCGATAAACTGGTCTCTGAATCTGAAGGTATATTTTAGCCGAACTAGACCACCTTCGTGGGGATTGCTGATGGATTCTTTTGGCACCTCCCAGTCGGCTAGCAACGGCCATATCCTGTAGGCCACGTGCTCTTGAACTAAGTCCCTTGTCCCAATGAAAGAGCAGACTAAGTCGAAAGCCTTGCGGCACTCTTCGGCCGCTTCGTCAATTTCTACCTTCGGTTTACGGAGCCCGAAGCATTGCCAGATAGGGCGCATGATTATATCTTTAATGTCTTCTCGTGCCTTGAAATCATTCTTTACATAAAACCATTCTTTTGTCCAGTCTCCGGGCCATCTCTTCCAAAAAGTCGGTACTGGGGAGCTTGAACCAGAACGAGCAATGAAACTATAGCAGCTGAAATTATTATGATACTGTTCTTTATCCCAGGGCTTCGTCTCATATAACAATTCATGCATGCTGCAGAAACTTTTTGCATTTGGTTCCAAGCCTTGACTCCTTAAAGCCCACACAAAGATTCTCATTCTTATAATAGCTTCGGGGGTAATCTGGTGAAGGTAAATATAAAATATCTTCAAAACCTCGACTACGAAGCTGCTAAGAGGAAGCCGAAGCCCAGCCTTCAAAAAGCTCCGAAAGATCACGACTTCATTCTCCTCTGGAGTAGGACAAGTTTTTTCTCCATCGTCAGCCCTCACAACAGACATATCTTGAAAGTATTTCCCCCTCATGTTGTCAAGATGGCTTTGTTTAATAGTTGATTTTCCAAAAACTGCATGGCTTGGTCGCCAGGGTCGATCCTCGGAGTCTTCCCCACCGCTCTCCACATCATAGCTGTCACTATCACTAGTATCTTCAGACAAACCCTCCAAAGTTTCCCTAGCAATCTTCTCCGCATTTGTCCTTGCTATCGATTCAATAAAGCCAAGATTCATCTCCTCAGAAAGGCTCAGCTTTGTTTCAGCGGTAGCTTTCTTATCCTCAGACATCTTCGAAAGTGCTGAGAAAAGTGCTCTCAGAGCCGAAGCTTAAAAATTTAAAAATCTGGTCAAGCGTTTGTAAGCAAAGAGCTGTTTGAGCAGGCAAGGCAAATGGCAAGAAAGCGTGCCAAATGAGCTAGTGGTGCGCTCTTATTTATATGCCTGGTGCATTGCGTGCTGGAGGGCCCGCTTGTCAGTGGCTATTGCTATTCTAGCATAGGGAAGGTGTTTTTTTCGGACCTTTGGCTCAGAGCCTTCGTCCTTGTCGCAATCTAAATTTATCATTCTAACAAATTAATATTGCGAGGGGCTACTGTTGGGGGCCTTCGGCTTCCGAAGGTCCTCAAAAACGTAAGTTAACAATGTTTCTGGAGTATAATACATGAGCAGGTACCTTCGGACATGGACCTTTCGGACTTAAGTCAAAATCAATGCATGAAGAAACACAAGGGGGAACGAAGGATGGAACAGAGCCGAGGCTGTACGAAAGGGAGCTTCGGCATGATGACAGGAAAAAGGAACCCGACTTAAAGAGGAAAAGGCTGTCTAGACCCCGATGAATTGCTATAGAGTTATTATCAAATGCAAAGGGCATGAATGTAATTTTACATGGGCTGCGACCCGTGCCTATAAATAGATGAACAGTACTCCCGTACTGTTCACGCTGACTGGACATTTGCTTTTGTGTCACGCTTGTATTTTTACTTCCTTCAAGCCGAAGGTACACCTGTAATAAATCATTATCTTTACTTGTTCGTGATAATAGCACAAAAATAATATAATAATGATAATATATTTGATTGTTCGCATTGTTCATGTTTTGTGTAAACTATTCTTCATTTTTATATACGTCGTACTTACGAAGGTACGCTTTCTGTAACCTTTGTCTGAGAGACGTTATATCCTAAGGGAAATAATGCTTCGAAGGACGAAGGACTTTAACATTTAACATTATTTATGTTGCCTTGTTCTTATCTCATAGCATTTGAGAACAAGTCACCAACACCATCTTTTGTTCGAGCATATCCTTAGTGACTTGAACACCCTTGTCACCAATTTGTGCCCGGACTATCTGCTCATGTAGAGTGGGCTCTACTGAGATATAATTCAAGATACCTGGGGAAATAACTTCCATGTTCAGCTTGCGCAACTTGTCACACAGATTGGCGATCTTAGAGTCCATAGTTACACAGTTGCATTGGGCTTCTTGACTTAAGGCATCTGCCACAACATTGGCCTTGCCAGGATGGTAATGCACTTCCAAATCATAGTCCTTGATCAATTCCAACCATCTTCTCTGCCTCATATTAAGATCAGCTTGAGTGAAAATATACTTGAGACTCTTGTGATCAGTATAGATGTTACAATGAGCTCCCATTAGATAATGTCTCCATATCTTTAGAGCATGAACTACTGTTGCTAACTCCAGATCATGTGTGGGGTAGTTCTGCTCATGAGGCCTGAGTGCTCTGGATGCGTAGGCAATAACTCTTTTGTCTTGCATCAAAACACAACCCAATCCAGTGCCCGAAGCATCGCAATAAACATCGAAAGATTTGGTGTTGTCAGGCTGTGCTAGCACGGGTGCTGTTGTCAGATGCTGCCTTAGTGCATGAAAGGCCTCCTCACATTTCTGACTCCATTCGAATTTTACTCCCTTCTTCAACAATTTCGTCATTGGTTTAGCAATCCTGGAGAAATCCGGAATGAATCACCGATAATATCCTACCAATCCCAGAAAACTCTGAATCTGTCGTACAGTGGTAGGAGGCTTCCAATTCATCACTTCTTGCACTTTCTCACGATCAACTGATATCCCATCCTGAGAAATGGTGTGACCCAAGAATTTAATCTCCCTTAGCCAGAAATCACATTTGGACAATTTAGCATATAAGCGATGATCGCGTAGTCTCTGAAGTACTGTATGCAAGTGCTTAGTATGTTCCTGTTCATTTCTTGAATATACCAAAATGTCATCAATGAAAACCACCACAAACATGTCCAGTTCTGGCATGAACACTGAATTCATCAAATACATGAAATATGTCGGGGCATTGGTCAGCCCGAATGACATCACCAAGTACTCATAAAGTCTGTATCTGGTAGAGAAAGCCGTCTTCGGAATATCGTTGGCCCTGATCTTGATCTGGTGATAGATAGAGCGAAGGTCTATCTTGGAAAACACTTTGGCTCCCACCAACTAATCAAACAACACATCAATGCGGGGCAACGGATACTTATTTATGATTGTTACCGCATTGAGAGGGCGGTAATTAACACACAACCTCAGATTCTCATCTTTCTTCTTCACGAACAAGGCTAGACATCCCCATGGTGAAGTACTTGGGCGAATGAATCCCTTGTCCAACAACTCTTGTAACTGCTTCTTCAGTTCTACCAACTCTGCTGGAGGCATCCTATAGGGTCTCTTGGATATAGGTGTAGTTCCAGGTTGCAGTTCAATTGCAAACTCTATATCTCTGTCGGGTGGCATCCCTGGCAATTTGTCCGAGAAAACATCAGGGTACTCACAGAACACTGGAACCCTCTCTACGGGTGACTCTATCAAAGCGTAGGCACAAGAACGGGTACAACATTGGTTAGGCAAATATAACGTGATTTCACCACAAGTAGGTGAGTGTACCTCAATGGCCCTTGCTGCGATATCAATCACTGCCTGATGCCTTGATAACCAGTCAGTTCCTAAGATGATATCCACACTATCCAACCCCAAGATAAGGAGGGTGGTTTTAATTATAAGACTACCAAATTTTATAGGCACATGCCTGTTGATTTGATAGGTGGCAACCCTACCTCCTGGTGTTGAAATGGTAATGCCCCCATTTGTGTGATGAAAAGGTAACTGGCATTTGGCACTAAATTTTGCACTGATAAAACTGTGATGCACCTGAATCAAAAAGAATGACTGCAGGATAATTCAAAACGGAAAAGATACCAGTCATGACGGGTGCTCCCTCTGGAATGTCAGCCAACATGGTGAAATTCAGCCTGCCTTGCCTCACTTGCACCTTTTGCCTCTTGCCTTGGTTCTGATTTGCGTTCTGCCCCTGCCTCTGCTGGTTTTTGGGGCAATTCTTGGTGTAGTATCCAGTGCTGCCACAAGTGAAGTACCGGTTGTCATTTGCCTGACGGTACTAATGTTGTGGCTGGTTGTTGTTCCTCTAAACTGGGGGTTGAGAGCGGTTGGGTGCCTGTTGCCGTTGCTGTGGTCGGATCACCCATCGCCCTTGCTGATGAGGTCCCCTATTCTAAGTGTCGGACACAATCCAGAAGCGCTGAGGCTGAGCTGAAGGTCCTGCCATAGGGGTCTTCCTCTTCTTTTCTGCCTGGCAGGCTGTGATGCAGTCTTCCTGAGAAATGGCCATGTTGACTAACTCATTGTAGTTGTTGGCCCTTACTGTGTTGAGACGGTCGCGGAGCTTAGTACTGAGGCCCCTCCTGAATCTATCCCTCTTCTTCTCATCCGTGTCAGCATGATATCCTGCATACTGACACAGGTCATTGAAGGCTTGGGCGTACTGTAACACTATACGACTCCCCTGAGTAAGTACCAGAAACTCATTAAGCTTGCGGTCCATGATGCCTGCTGGTATGTGATGTCCTCTGAATGTTGCCTTGAATTCCCCCCATTCAACCACGTGGTCAACCGGCTGCATAGCAAGGAAGTGATCCCACCATGTTCGCGCAGGTCCGCGAAGCTGCTGGGTGGCGAAATGGACCTTGGCCACATCTGAACAAACTCCCGTAAGCAGTGGGAATTTGGATTCCACCACCCTAAGCCACACATCAGCATCAAGTGGGTCCTCTGCCCGAGTGAACAATGGCAGCTGAGTGCTTAGGAACTCCTGATAAGTGGCCGCTGCTGGGGACGCTGATGGTGATCACCACCACCATAGTGTTGGGGTGGCGGCTGATGCTGAGCTAACTGTCGCAGAATCTCATTCTGCTGAGCCATCAGCTCTTGCATGGTAGGAGGCGGCGGTGGTGGAGGAGGAATACGCTCATTCTGTCCACGGTGCGCTCTTCCTGCCATCTGAAATTTAGGATGCTCTTAATATTATACTTTTGAAATCCGGGATTGCACATAGTAAAAGATTTTCAATGACAAGGTTGGTAAAAGGTCAAACATTTCCTTGCATTTTCACAAGAGGTATCACATGACATAATTTCCTTCATAACTTAAAATAGAAAATCACCCACCATTCATCAAGCCAAAAGAGTTTCTAACAGTTACAGTATTGTTCAAAATACTCAACTCTCTCTAGCCTAGTACCCTAAAGGTGCAAAAGCTAAGCTAGTTTCAAGGAGTTCTACTGTCGCACACTTCTACCCCAACCTTTGAAACCTAATGGGCAAACGAGGCAACACTAGACTCAGGGGAAGGTGGTCTTCCTGAGCCAGCAGTGTCCAAGCTGGATGTAGGCTCCGGCTCCTCTCCTCCCTCGATGTTGACATCCTCGTCGGCCCCTTCTGCCTCCATGTCCTGAATTTCCTGGTGGTGCATATCCAAGTGCTGGTTGGCTTCCTCAAGTTGTTGCTGCATGGTTAGGAGCTGATCCTCCAGAACCTCGATGGTGTTCTCCCTGGCCCCTACCTGATCCTCAAGCTCTTGGATTTGGGTGGCCATCTGCTCCACTTGGAGGTCCTTTTCCACCAGCTCAGTGGACAGGTCTACCACAAGGTCCTCCCTGTTATCCAGGGTGATCTTGGTAGACTCCACCAATCCCATCAGCTGGGACATTGCCTCACCTCGCACTGCTTGCAGACGATACAGGGCATTCATGCACCGCACCGTCAGCTGAGCAGTCTGCCACGGGTAAAGTGCCCACACATCCTTGGCATACTCCACTCGATCCTTCCACATTGGGTCATCCTCCTTCTCAGCGGGAAACAAGCCAATGGGATGAGTTGACAGCTCCAAGGGGTGAAAACCACAAAAGGTCGTCAGTACGTGGAAGCGGTGGACTCGATAGTATCTTCAGCCCTGAAACCGAAGGACTCGGAGTCCAACGAACGCCAGTCTGGCTGCAAGGGATGAGGCTCCAAGGTCATCCTCACCCTACAATGAGGTACCCGGTGCTCCTCGAACAACTATACCGCATACTAGGAAGGCGTAGCGTAACCGGCTCCCTGCAGCACTTCCCACAAAATACGGGGAAAACCCTCTCGTGCAAGCCCGTCCGTGTGGGATTGTGTGTTCCCTCCTTCCAAGGATTCATGATAAGTCATCTATGTAAGGGTAAGCGTAAGCGAAAAAGAAAAAGAATTACCAAAATGAAAAGAAACTAGTGCTTGGCTTTCCCATGGTTAAGTTGGGACTTTTGATGCCGGATTGAATTTTTATTACGGGTATCTCTAGATTTTATAGCCTTTTTATTGATATTGCCCTTTTTACTAAGTAGTTAGAAAAATGATGCATGCATGCTCGTCCTAAGCGACCTCACATTAAACATATAGGGATAGAGAAACCTCCATCCATTATCATAGCAGCCTGTAGGGCATATTCAAATAGCCACCTAGCTACCCATCTAGTATCCTAAGGCTTCACGTTCTATGACCATCCTTATCGTCTTACCGATCTATCCAACATTTGTTTCTAACAAGTTTTACTCTTTGAAAAGGTTGGTAATTACGATTTATTGATTCCTCTGTGGTGGTACAAGCTCCGATACCAGCTATGGCGAAACCACCCGAATTATTCCAACTTAAGTGCCTGAGTCCCACCTTAGAGACTAGACCACACTTAAATAGGAATAAAACGCCAGTCCCTTGGATCTAGTCTGACAAGGCCACTAACAGGATCAAGTACCACGTAGTCACTCGAAGGTGAGGCACAGAGCAAATACAATAAAACATAAAACCATACATTAAAGGAGTACTTAAATTTATTACAACATCATCAGAGTTTATCAAAAGTAGTGATCATTGTTCGGAATGCAAAGGACTATAACTAACGGTAAATAAATGGAGGGATGGGGAAGCCTGGCCCATCACTCCTCATGCTCCTCCTCTACTGAGGTAGGATCCCACTCGACTGTCCAACCCGGTGGCTAGATGGACGGCCAAGTCACTCCAGCAACCATATCCTCCAGGGAACCTGTAAAAATTATGCCACAAGCAAGGCTGAGTATACTAATACTCAGCTAGACTTACCCGGTGTGAGGAGTCTACTCCTCTACCTCTAGACATGCAGCTGTTTGGCCGAGGGGTTTGGTTTGCCAAAAGCACTAGCTGAGTCTAAAATCAAATTTTAACTTTTCAAGTTTTAGTGTGACTCTCTTAAGACTAAATGTGCACCTAGCTAATCATACATGGTATCAAGCATTTAGCAATCAACATCTTTTGTCAAATCAACACATTTCCACTTGTTACTCAATGTAGCAACATTGATCAAGCAGTCTCATTAGCTGCGAGAAGCAGACGATTCGAATCGAGTTTTTTATCCTTGCAAGGTAAACCTAAACACACGACGTGGCGAGGCACTCCGTCCACATGCACATCAACTGTCCCCATCGATTCCCTAGCAACAGAACAGGGTTCACGGCCTTGGCGTACAATGCCTCACTGACCCCGACTGCCGTCGTGCAGTGACCACGTCTTAGGTCGCGTGAGGGGTAAAGTCTGCGGGCAGGTTCACTCAGGTACTAGGCTTACTGATTTACCATATTTCTCGGCATGTGTTTTGTACGTTTAAACGCTTGACACACAGTACCACACTTTAATCCTTATTCCCTTTTCTCATCTCGTAGACAACGCATCCCCATGGATCGTTGTCCATGGACTATCACCATTACGATATAAAAATGGATACAACCAATTCCTGACATCGCGCGAGTGCTAGAAAAATCACTCGACTTCTATCGAGATCCCTAATTAGTAAAGCAGCTACTCGACCTAGCATACTAGTATTCATCTCAAAAGGAATCCTGAGTTCATGCAACTAGGATTTCAGTCAACTCCTACACTTAAATGCACAGTACAAGCCTACAAACATTAAGTGCAGTAAAATAGCATATATAACGGTTATGCATAAAACCGGGGCTTGCCTTCCAAAGCTGGGGCAGACAGATCCTCGATGGCAGGCTCTGGTGCTGGCTCCTGGACTACCTCCTGAACAACTCCTTGCTCTGGAACGAGGATGTACTCCCTGTCAGCGAGATTACAGTCTATCGAATGCAATGAATAAGATATATGCATATTAATGATATGGCAATTTGTAAATGCTATGTAAGGTGAACAATATTAAAATAGTGAGTACACTAGGGGTTTTCTTTGTGGGCCTTAAGGGTTTCATACACTTAGTTTTAGGGTCTTGAATGAACTTAACATTTTAGTTATCCTTTGGATGCTTGCTTTGGGCCCTTGGAGGATTTAAATTTGCACACCACTAATTTCTCCCAAAAATTCTCATTTTACTTTCTATTTTGCTTATTATTGAGTGCTTTTGAACTATCATGGCAATTTAAAATTTTTTAAAAATGTTACAAAAATTACAGTGGGTACACATTGACCTCTGTGGTGCATTCTAAAAATTTGAGGTTAAAATTAATTCAGATACTCCTTGTGCAAAAATAACAAAAGTAAGGGTAAAAAGGGCACTTTGCACTATAGCTCTGATTTAGGTGAGGTTTCTGAACTAAATTTTATTTTTGCTAATATTCATGGGTGATAATAGGTCTCTGTGCTAAAAATCACAGAAAAGGACCCACTGGGTATTTAGTTGTGATTTTCTAAAGTTTAATGTCAAAAAGATACTTATAACTAACTTGTTATTTGAAAAATGTCAAACAACAAAACTTATATTTTTCCTAGATTCCTACTAGCATATTATAAGTTATCCCAAGGATTGGGGTGGGTTCTCCATAGGGTTATTTTTCTAGGATTTTTCTAAGTTTTCATTGTTTTCATGAAATAAAATGTGGTGCATTTCTTTTGTACTAACAGAGGGCTTAACAAAATTTTCTAGTAAACTATGTCACTAAAGTAAGCTAGCAAAAATGTGGTTGGTCTCTAGTTCTTATTTTAAACTCCCTTTTTCATTTTCTTTAAGTTTGAATCAAAGCAAGTTTTAATAATAAACCCCTCCCTAATCTGGTGTACTGGGGGTTTATTATTTTTAAACAAGATAGTTAGTAGTTAAGTATCTCTCTAATTTTTCTTGACCTCAGTCCAATAGTATAGCTATTTTTCCCTTCTTTATTTAGTTTTTGGTCAGTTTACTATTTAAATCAAAACTTCAAAAAGTTTCGCAGTACTTAGGGTGTTTGCTATTTTTCCTAAGTAGTTCATATTATTTAGAACCTAGCAAAATTTGTTTGACCAAATTTGGATGGATAAAATTGGAGTTATGAATTTTGCAAGCACTGTCTGCATTTAAATGAATAATGTTTAAAAGGTTTAATGAAAAAAACAGTTTACACCGAGACCCCTGTGCTTTCCCTTAACTAAGTCTTTAAACCATACCCCTGCGGAACTATTCATCTGAGTCACTGACTATTCAAAAATCCCCCCGGCTTCTTCTTTTCCACTGAGCTCCCTCCCCCCTTGAAACAGTAACCACGGGGAATAAACAGGGTGGCGCGGCTTACCGGCGGCGAGGAAGGTCCGGCAAAGGGCGGGGTTAGATCCGGGAGGTCATGGCAGTCACGACGAGGTGTGACTCGTCGACGATGATGGCCGGAATCGGTCGGGCCACGTGCGCAGGCGGTCGGGCTCAGTGGCGGAGTACGCTCTGGCCTGCCCATGGTGGTATTGCTCAATCCAGTGGCACAGGAAGCTTCACGGGGTGCTAAGGACGCTACCAGTGTAAGGAATTGACGGAAGACTTACCGTGGAGCTCGGTCTACGTGCGCCGGCGGTTGGTTGAAGTCCGGCAACGTCGATCCGGTGTCTCCGGTGAGGTAGAGTTCAATCCCCGGCTCTGGGAGCTTCACTGAGGTCCGTAGAGGCTATCCCGAGGGTCGGACAGGGTGGGGAGTGGCTGGTTTGGCCGGTCTACGGTGGTCGTGGCTTGCGCGATCGCTGGCACCTTGCTCACGGGGCAAACTCCGGCGAACTTGAGCTTGGGTTGGGTCAGCGACGCGTGGGGGTGTACGGTCGAGGCCGAGATGGCTTTTATAGATGCGGGCGTGGACGCGAGGTTGGCGCGGCGTGGGGCTGCGCGCGCGTGGGTGCAGCGTCGAGGGCATTCTCTGGCGCGCCAGAACGCGTCGAACACGTGTGCGTTTGTTTCTGCCTTTGTTCAAGCGCCTGCAGGGATCACAAACGTGCGAATCTCACCGAGGGTCTTATGCAGATCTCTTCCTGGCACCTAGGGCTAGCTAGTTTGTGTAAGTTCCAATGGGAGATATGCCCTAGCTTGTGAGATATGCGGGTGCCAAGTCAAGTCTGTCGGCACTGTTCACCAGTGACAAAACCGATGTCAAACCATGTCAAATGACCTCGGCTTGAATTCAAATTTTTCAGGGAGGTGCTTTGGGTGATTTGGTACTTTTTGCTATTTGGTCCAAGTGGTTTTGGCGCCAGCACAAAGGTGAACACCTTTGATCTTTGGGCTAGGGTGGTTTTGGGACCTAGAAAATTTTTTAAAGGCTCAAGTGTGTTTTCCACTTGATGCACTATTTTGAGGTTTTTGTTGGGCCTTTCTGAAATATTTTTCTTACTAAATTTTGTAGCTTTACTAATACACTTCATCTTTAGTAAAGGTTCCTTTTTATGTTTTCATCATTTGCCACTCTTTCCCCTTTAGTCCCATGGTTAGGGTTTAAGGGCTTAAGAAGGAATTAGGGTTTTAGAATCTTGTTTGTGGGTGAACATTGTATAAAGGATAGAATTTCTTTCTTGTTATAGTTAATGTTGTAACGCCCCGAATTTTGGAGTTGAATTTTTTCTTTTCTTCACTCGCCAAATTCGGGCGTTACCCTTTCCTTTTTCCTTTTCTCCTCGCTAAGCCTTGATCTTTTCCAAAGTTATAGCAAGATTCGGCTTGAGATCTCGTGTAAAGCAAAACCCTAGAAAATACTTTCTTTTGTTTGTTGCATCATGCCGAACCATGCATTTGTTTTGATTGAGTGAAACTGCGAAAGCATTCATCTAGAAAATAAATTTTAAAAAAAAAAGAAAAACCTTTTCTTTTCTCCCTCCCCCCTCCTTCCCTTTCGGCCCAGCCGGCGCCCCCCCCCCCCCCCCCCCCCCCCCCGCGGCGGCCCAGCTCGCTCCCCCCGCTTTCGGCCCGTGGCGGCCCAGCCGCCCCCTCCCCCGCTCCCCTCGCGCGCGCCCCGCGCGGCGGTTACACCGCCGCCGCCTTTCCCCCCTGCGGGCCCCACCCGTCCACCCCCCTCCCCAAACCCCTCTCTCCCTCTTCTCCCTCGAACGATCCCTCCTCTCCCTCACGCCACTCCCCTGCCCGACCCCGGCTCGCCCGACGCCGTCGCCCGCCGTCCGCCTACGGTGAGTCCCCGGCCTCCCTTCCCTCTCCCTCCCTCTCCCTTCCCCGCCCCTCCTCTTCTTGCTCGGCTCGACCGCGCCCCTCCCTCGTCCTCGTGCCTAAGACTACGACGAGTTTTAGGCGTGGGTTAGCGGCGACCCCCAGTCGGCTGCCTATGAAGGCCGCGTTTATCTACGTTTCTTTTCCGCACTTTGATTATTGTAAAGACTATGTGGATGTCTCAGACATATGATGTAATCGACTATTATTCCCCTTTTAATACTATTTGAGCACTGTGTGATGATGTCCATGTTATGTAACTGATGTGTACGTGAATTGCTGATCCTGGCACGTACACAGTTCGCATTCGGTTTGCCTTCTAAAACCGGGTGTGACATAGGTGCTATCAAAGCCGTGTTGACTGTAGGACCGTTAACCTAGAGTAGAATGGTCGTTCTAAAGATTATAGACCTCTGTCCCTGCCTTGACTTTGGTATCCCTTCAAAAGTTGGTCATATCGACCAAACCTATGTTCTACTATATATTATACCTTGCTGAAAATTGTGTTTTATTCTAATCCTTCATTTATTCATGGTTCATTACTTGCTGGTCATATTAGTTCTGTTCTCACTCTTATGCTTGCGGTGTCTTTTGTAGATGGCTCGTCTTAGGCACACTGCACGGAAGTCTGTCATCCCCTTCTTACCCTCCCGTCTCGCGGAGCGTCCGCTTCGCCATCCCGTGGCTGGTCAGTCCAGCCACTTGGAGAGGCTGCACCACCGCCTGCATGAGGAGTAGGAGCGTCGACGACAGGAGCAGCTGGGCTCTTCTTTCTCGCTCCAGCAGGAGATAGAGTCTGTGAGGAGCTGCTCCCCTGTGCTTCCCCTGGAGGCGCCCCCTGCACCACCACTAAGCGCCCCAGTCCCTGGAGTAGCTGCTGGAGGAGACCCAGACGACGGAGGTGGCAACAGCAGCTCAAGCCACGACACCGACTTTTCTGCTGACCAGGAGCCGGAAGGATGGGTTGCTCGACCCATCACTCGCGACGCTGCTCGCGGGTGTCACTTCCATGATGCGCTCGACACCCTGCTACGTCGGGCACTTGACCGGCGTACTTGGTCTATCGAGTATCGCTGTATGGTCTTCCAGCATAGTTGCAGGGTCTACCCAGAACTCTGGGAGGCGACCTACTTGGTGCGCCGTCCGGAGAACAGTCTTCGGGGTGCAGAGGTCTGCTCAGAGCACTATTCCATCTCTGAGCGGGACTCAGCTGAGGCGGCCATGCAAGATGCCGCATGGCGTGCGCTTTCGCACTACTGCTCAGTTTTCGGTGGGGTAGCCGACGATCTCAACCTGAAGTATTACCCCCGCCGTCCATCTGGCAGCACAGGAGGCGTGATTGTTTCACCTGTCGGTGAGGACAATCCTAGGTTGAGCAGCACAGTCAACCTAGCCGCCGTGCTAAACACGGAGCTGGACCATGCGCTAGACGAGCTGAGTAGGGCTCGTGCTGAGATTGCCCTGCTGCGAGCTGAGCGCGCTGAACGTCGTCACCTGGATGATGGTTCCCCCGCTCCCGTCGGGACTTAGCACCCGTACCGCTCACCTCGGCGTGGACACTAGCCTTATGGCAATCCCGACTGCAAGACCAAGATAGAGTTAGAACCATAGATCGTCAGTGTTGAGTCTTGTAATAAATGCTTAATATAGAAGTTTTAGTCTTAGTCTTAGTCTCAGTCCTAGCGTTAGTCTCGCTTTTAGTTAGTCTTAGTTAGACAGGGTAGTTTGCTATATCCTGTGCATTTATGTTTGTCATGGTGAACTATGCTGGATTTGGATCTTTGTAATGACTGTCACCAGAGTGTGGGTATCCCCTGCATTTTGGTTTACCTGTTATGTTAATGAAGTTAGTTGTCTAGTTGGGAAACCTTTTACTTCGCTTTCCTCTTTATCTATTCAGTGTTGTGTTGGAGATCAGTGAAGATGCTCATCTATTCAGTGTTGTGGAGAATTCTATACTCTTTTCTTATGCTGCAAGATTTGCAAGATCAGTTCTGATGTGTGGTTGCATTCTGCAGATGTCAGAAAACAGGCGTAGAGGAGGAAGGCGTGCTCAGCAGGAGCAAGCAGCTCAGCAGGATGAGGTACCCCAGCAACAGCAACTGCTGCCCCCGCCCCCGATGTCGATCGAGCAGATGTTCCTGATGCAGACTCAGGCAGTTCAAGCCATTGGTCAGACTCTGGCCTCCATTCAGCAACAGCCACCACCTCAGCCTCAGATGCCTCAGATGCCTAGGGACAAGCATGCTGAATTCATGAGAGGTCATCCCCCAACGTTTGCTCATTCTTCTGACCCCATGGATGCTGAAGACTGGCTGCACACTGTGGAGTGGGAGTTGCATACCGCTCAGTGTGATGACAGGGAGAAAGTTCTGTATGGTCCCCGTCTGTTGAGAGGAGCAGCCCAGTATTGGTGGGAATCTTATCTTGCAACTCATGCCAACCCCGACACCATCACCTGGGAAGAGTTCAGAGGTAGCTTTCATCAGTACCATGTTCCTGCAGGTCTGATGACAGTGAAGAAGGAGGAGTTCCTGGCCCTCAAGCAAGGGTCATCGTCTGTCAGTGAGTACCGGGACAGGTTTCTGCAACTGTCTCGCTATGCTCCTGAAGATGTCAACACTGACGACAAGAGACAGTATCGTTTCTTGAGAGGCTTGGTTGACCCTCTGCAGTATCAGCTGATGAATCATACCTTCCCAACATTCCAGCACCTGATTGACAGAGCAATCATGACAGAGAGGAAGCGTAAGGAGATGGAGGATCGCAAGCGCAAGATCAGTGGACCCCAGCCTGGAAGCAGCAATCGCCCTCGTTTCTCAGGCAATCAACCTCAGCAGTTCAGGCAGAACTAGCGTCCCCCTCAACAGCAGCAGTTCCAAAGGCAGTATCCTCAGCACCAGTATCAGAATCGCCAGAACAATCAGTCAGGAGGAGGTCAGTTTCAGAGGCAGAATCAACAGGCACCTCGTCTTCCTGCCCCAGCAAACCAGCAGAACAATCAGGTAGCACCAGCTCAGGTTGGAAACAGAGCATGTTTCCACTGTGGAGAGCAAGGCCATTGGGTGATGCAATGTCCGAAGAAGGCAGCCCAGCAGCAGTCAGGCCCCAATGCCCCAGCAAAGCAGAATGTGTCTCAGCCTAGAGCAGGCAACCGCTCTCAGCCACGTTATAACCATGGGAGACTGAACCACTTGGAGGCTGAAGCAGTTCAGGAGACCCCCGGCATGATAGTAGGTATGTTTCTAGTCGACTCCCATATTGCAGAAGTGTTATTTGAAACTAGAGCAACGCATTCATTTATTACTGCATCATGGGTAGAAGCACATAATCTTCCAATAACTACCATGTCAACCCCCATTCGAATTGACTCAGCCGGTGGTAGAATTCGAGCCGATAGCATTTGTTTGAATGTAAGTGTGGAAGTAAGGGGGATAGCGTTTCTCGCTAACCTCATAGTATTGGGTACTCAGGGAATAGATGTCATCATAGGGATGAATTGGCTAGATAAGTATCAGGCAGTTATCAGTTGTGATAAGAGGACAATCAAGTTGGTGTCCCCACTAGGAGAGGAAGTGGTGACCGAGTTAGTCCCGCCTGAGCCAAAGAAAGGAAGTTGTTATCAGATGGCTGTCGATAGCAGTGAAGCAGACCCAATTGAGAGTATCAAGGTTGTGTTCGAGTTCCCAGATGTGTTTCCAAAGGACTTACCAGGTATGCCACCAGAGCGGAAAGTTGAATTTGCCATAGAGCTTCTTCCTGGAACCGCCCCCATCTTTAAAAGAGCTTACAGAATATCCGGACCAGAGTTGGTTGAACTCAAGAAGCAGATTGATGAGTTGTCAGAGAAAGGATACATCCGGCCAAGCACCTCTCCTTGGACCACCCCTGTCCTATTTGTAGAGAAGAAAGATGGCACCAAAAGGATGTGTATCGATTATCGAGCTCTGAATGAGGTCACCATCAAGAACAAGTACCCCTTGCCCAGAGTAGAGGATCTGTTCGACCAGTTGAGAGGAACCAGCGTGTTCTCCAAGATAGATCTGAGGTCAGGTTATCATCAGCTCAGGATTCGACCTTCAGACATTCCGAAGACGGCATTCATTACCAAGTATGGGTTGAATGAGTTCACTGTGATGTCTTTCGGTCTAACAAATGCACCGGCCTTCTTCATGAATTTGATGAACAGTGTATTCATGGATTATCTTGACAAGTTTGTGGTGGTATTCATCGATGACATTCTGATATATTCTCAAAGCGAAGAAGAGCATGCAGATCATTTGAGGATGGTATTGCAGAGATTGCGAGAGCACCAGTTGTATGCAAAATTGAGCAAGTGCGAGTTCTGGATCAGTGAAGTCCTGTTCTTGGGTCACATAATCAACAAAGAAGGATTGGCTGTGGATCCGAAGAAAGTGGCAGACATTCTGAACTGGAAAGCGCCAATGGATGCTCGAGGAATCAAGAGCTTTATTGGAATGCCCAGATATTATCGGCGATTCATCGAAGGGTTTTCAAAGATTGCGAAACCAATGACAGCTTTGCTAGGCAACAAGGTTGAGTTCAAGTGGACCCAGAAATGTCAAGAGGCCTTCAAAGCGTTAAAAGAGAAGTTGACTACAGCGCCTGTCTTAGTCTTGCCTGATGTGCACAAGCCCGTCTCGGTGTATTGCGATGCTTGTTACACCGGTTTGGGATGTGTGTTGATGCAAGAGGGAAGAGTTGTGGCTTACTCGTCCCGACAGCTAAAGGTTCATGAGAAGAATTACCCAATCCATGACCTAGAGTTGGCAGTAGTGGTTCACGCATTGAAGACATGGAGGCACTATCTGTATGGACAGAAATGTGATGTTTACATAGACCACAAGAGTCTGAAGTACATATTCACTCAGTCAGAGCTGAATATGAGGCAACGAAGATGGTTAGAGCTGATCAAAGACTATGAATTGGAGATTCATTACCATCCAGGCAAAGCGAACATAGTGGCAGATGCTTTGAGCAGGAAGAGTCAAGTCAATCTGATGGTTGCTCGTTCGATGCCTTATGAGTTGGCCAAAGAGTTTGACAGGTTGAGTCTCGGATTTTTGAACAACACGCGTGGAGTCACAATTGAGTTGGAACCTACCCTGGAGCGAGAAATCAAAGAAGCGCAGAAGAATGATGAGAAGATCAGTGAGATCCGGCGACTGATTCTGGAAGGCAAAGGCAAAGATTTTAGGTAAGATGCAGAAGGTGTGATATGGTTCAAAGACCGCTTGTGTGTTCCCAATGTCCAGTCTATTCGGGAGTTGATCCTCAAGGAAGCTCATGAGACAGCCTATTCGATTCACCCTGAAAGTGAGAAGATGTATCAGGATCTGAAGAAGAAATTCTGGTGGTACGGAATGAAGAGGGAAATCGCAGAGCATGTGGCTATGTGTGATAGTTGTCGGTGGATCAAGGCAGAGCACCAAAGACCAGCTGGATTGTTGCAACCGTTGCAAATTGCTCAGTGGAAGTGGGATGAAATTGGTATGGACTTCATAGTCGGATTGCCTCGCACTCGAGCCGGCTACGATTCCATATGGGTAGTGGTGGACCGCTTGACCAAGTCAGCCCACTTCATACCCGTCAAGACCAACTACATCAGTGCAGTATTGGCATAGTTGCACATGTCTCAGATCGTTTGTCTTCATGGTGTGCCAAAGAAGATAGTGTCAGACAGAGGAACGCAGTTCACCTCTCATTTCTGGCAGTAGCTGCATGAAGCCTTGGGTACACATCTGAATTTCAGTTTAGCCTATCATCCGCAGACAGATGGTCAAACCGAAAGGACCAATCAAATCCTTGAAGACATGTTGAGAGCATGTGCGTTGCAAGATCAGTCCGAATGGGACAAGAGGTTGCCTTATGCAGAGTTCTCCTATAACAACAGTTACCAGGCCAGCTTGAAGTTGTCGCCATTTCAGGCGCTTTATGGAAGGAGTTGTAGAACTCCACTGCAATGGGATCAGCCTGGAGAAAATCAAGTGTTTGGGCCAGACATTCTGCTCGAAGCTGAAGAGAACATCAAGATGGTTCGAGAGAATTTGAAGATAGCGCAATCAAGGCAGCGAAGCTATGCAGACACAAGAAGAAGAGAGCTGAGTTTCGAGGTTGGGGATTTTGTCTATCTAAAAGTGTCACCGATAAGAGGAGTCAGGAGATTCGGAGTCAAAGGCAAGCTAGCACCCCGCTACATTGGTCCGTATCAGATTCTCGCAAGGCGTGGAGAAGTGGCCTATCAGCTCAGTTTGCCAGAAGGCTTGTTCGCAGTGCATGATGTCTTTCATGTGTCTCAATTGAAGAAATATCTGCGTGTGCTAGAAGAGCAGTTGTCAGTGGAAGGTCTTGAAGTCCAGGAGGACTTGACCTACATTGAGAAGCCAATGCAAATCCTTGAGACTGCAGACAGAGTCATCCGAAGGAAGACCATCAGAATGTGCAAAGTCAGATGGAATCATCACTCTGAGGAAGAAGCAACCTGGGAGCGTGAAGATGATCTGATGGCCAAATACCCTGAGCTCTTTGCTAGCCAACCCTGAATCTCGAGGGCGAGATTCTTTTAAGGGAGATAGGTTTGTAACGCCCCGAATTTTGGAGTTGAATTTTTTCTTTTCTTCACTCGCCAAATTCGGGCGTTATCCTTTCCTTTTTCCTTTTCTCCTCGCTAAGCCTTGATCTTTTCCAAAGTTATAGCGAGATTCGGCTTGAGATCTCGTGTAAAGCAAAACCCTAGAAAATACTTTCTTTTGTTTGTTGCATAATGCCGAACCATGCATTTGTTTTGATTGAGTGAAACTGCGAAAGCATTCATCTAGAAAATAAATGTAAAAAAAAGAAAAACCTTTTCTTTTCTCCCTCCCCCCTCCTTCCCTTTCGGCCCAGCCCCCCCCCCCTTCCCTCCCCCCCCCCCCCCGCTTTGGGCCCGTGGCGGCCCAGCCGCCCCCTCCCCCGCTCCCCTCGCGCACGCCCCGCGCGGCGGTTACGCCGCCGCCGCCTTTCCCCCTGCGGGCCCCACCCGTCAGCCCCCCTCCCGAAACCCCTCTCTCCCTCTTCTCCCCCGCATGATCCCTCCTCTCCCTCACGCCGCTCCCCTACCCGACCCCGGCTCGCCCGCCACCGCCGTCCGCCTACGGTGAGCACCCGGCCTCCCTTCCCTCTCCCTCCCTCTCCCTTCCCTGCCGCCTCCTCTTCTTGCTCGGCTCGGCCGAGCCCCTCCCTCATCCCCACGCCCGCCGGCCATGGCGGCTGGCCCTGCGCGCGCCCGCCTCGTCCCGGCGCGCGGCGGCGCTCGCCTCGGCTCGGCGCGCGGCCATGGCGGCCACGGCGCCCGCGCCCGGCCCCGGCTCCCCCTTCCCCGCGGCTCGGTCGCGCCCACCCGTGCCCGGCGCTCTCCCCCCGCCCTGTCCCCTGCTCGGCGCGGCTTCTCGCCCCGGCGCGCTCGCGCGGCCCGTGGCTCGGCGCAGCGTGGCCGTGGCGCGGCGTGGCGCGCTCACCCTCGCCCGTCCCCTGCGCGGCCCCGGCGGCGCTTGTCCAGCCCAGGCCCCCGGCGCAGCCTCGGCGGTGCGTGCGGAGCCCCGGCGTGGCCCGTGCAGCGCGCGGTGCCCCCGGCGAGCTCGCCGCACCCGCGGCTCGTGGCCGTGGCGCTCGGCCCGGCGTCCTCGGCTCGCCCGCCCCTGCGCAGCGTGGCCCCGGCCCGGCGCGGCTTCGGCTCGCGCGGCCGTGGTGCCCCTGCGTAGCGCGGCGCGTGCGCAGCTCGGCCCCGGTGTGTGCGCGACCCGTTCGCGACGCGTCAGCGCAGCCTTGCGTGTGCGTGCTCGCGTGGTGCACGGTGCTTTGGCGTGGCTCGACGTGCCCTCGGCGCGACGCGTAGCGCCCTGCCACGTTTGCGACGTGCTCGTCTACCACCTAGACGTGCCCGTCTACCCCCCCCCCCTATGTAATCCATGTGTAGTGATCGCATTATTTAATTCAATAAATGGAAACTCAATTTAGAAATCGGTTACGTTAGTTAATTCATGTAGTTAATCATCTACCTTATTTAATGTTGATCAACTGAAAATGGTTATGATTCTATTAGTGCATGTGACTAATCCTTGTTATTGGAACTAAGTGGAACTAGAGCACGTAATGGCTAGTTATGCGTCTACCCGTAATACGCCTCGAGTATAGCTTTAACCACTGCGAGACCTTCCTTCTTCTCTTTCTACCCATGGCAAATGCAATATCGTATGTCATACTCTATGCATATTTAATCTATCTGTTCTCTTGTATAATGTACTGTTTGCTTCCTAATTCGAATGGATGGATGTATGTATGTTTGCGCTCGCATAGAGAACAATCTGGTTGAGGAGCCCAAAGAACTCGCAGGAGAAACCCCTGAGCAGCAGTCGGTTGGTGGAGGCAAGTGTCCCTTGACCTATCTCTGTCCTATACATTCTTTAATTCACCTCCCGCATTTCACATTTATACCTAAGGATTTACTAGCTTTTGTTATCCATGTCCTTGTCTACCTATCTGGGTTGGATTATTATTGTTTAGCTTTATGCTATTGCTCAACTCTAATCAATGAACATGATGAGAATTATCAATGATATGTTGTTTTCCCCTCCTTTATTATGACGTTATTCTTGTGGCATTCAAGGGGGCTCGAGCGGTTTCTCGAGTGCCTCTCCGTAAGGACCTGTTCGTTGGATGACCGCCCAGGAAAACAGTGCAACCATGAGAGTGAAGTGGGACGCCCTTAGCTGAGTAATTAGAGGAACCGGGGTGTAGTTTGCTTAGCCGTCGTGCCGTTATGGGGCTCGGTGTATGCAGCTCGCTCTGCCAAGCTTGGGTTCGCCCCCTTGGGAGGAGTGCGGTGCATTTAGGAAACCTAACGGGCGACTACAGCCTCAGGGAATCTTTGTAAAGGCTATGTAGTTATGCCCTGCTAGGCCACCTAGGCAGTGGTCAATGGGGAGTAGCTCTCTCCGGGCAGAAAGGGAATCACGGCTTGTGGGTAAAGTGCACAACCTCTGCAGAGTGTTTGAAAACTGATATATCAGCCATGCTCACGGTTATGAGCAGCCAAGGGAGCTCCATTGATTAGTGGTACTTGATCAGAGATGTTCGGATTGCAGGTGGCAATGAGATTGATGGTTCTTGGTATTGACTCTAGTAATGGTAAGTGGTACTATTTCCGTTTGGAAAGGAGTACGTTTGGGTTAATAACGTGGGTTATTTCTAAAACTTGGCTTTCTCTACTAATAATAATAATCTGACCAACTAAAAGCAACTGCTTGACTTACCCCCACATAAAGCTAGTCCACTACAGCCAAACAGGATACTTGCTGAGTATGTTGATGTGTACTCACCCTTGCTCTACACACCAAACCCCCCCCCCCTTCCCCAGGTTGTCCGCATTGCAACCACTGCTCAGGAGAAGATGAAGTCGTGGAAGGAGACTTCCAGGAGTTCCAAGACTACGACGAGTTTTAGGTGTGGGTTAGCGGCGACCCCCAGTCGGCTGCCTGTGAAGGCCGCGTTTATCTACGTTTCTTTTCCGCACTTTGATTATTGTAAAGACTATGTGGATGTCTCAGACATATGATGTAATCGACTATTATTCCCCTTTTAATACTATTTGAGCACTGTGTGATGATGTCCATGTTATGTAACTGTTGTGTACGTGAATTGCTGATCCTGGCACGTACACGGTTCGCATTCGGTTTGCCTTCTAAAACCGGGTGTGACAAATGCTTATCTTAACCATGCCTCTAAACTTTGAGTCCCTTCACTTTCCATTTTAGCATGAAGTTTGAGTAGGACACAATGTGCTTCTTTGGCCAGGGCTTTGTGTAACACCAGGGGTGTTACACGCACTACTGCTCAGTGCTCGGTGGGGTAGCCGATGGTCTCAACCTAAAGTATTACCCCCACCGTCCATCTGGCAGCACAGGAGGCGTGGTTGTCTCACCTGTCGGTGAGGACAATCCTAGGTTGAGCAGCACAGCCAACCTAGCCGCCGTGCTAAACACGGAGCTAGACCATGCATTAGACGAGCTGAGTAGGGCTCGTGCTGAGATCGCCCAGTTGCGGGCTGAGCGAGCAGAGCATCGTCACCTGGAGGATGGCTCCCCCGCTCCAGTCGGGACTCAGCACCCGTACCGCTCACCTCAGCATGGACACCATGCTTATGGTAACCCCGACTGCAGGACCAAGATAAATTTAGAACCATAGATCGTCAGCGTCAGATCTTGTAATTAATGCAAAAATATATAGAAGCTATAGTCTTAGCATTAGTCTTACTCTTAGTTAGTCTTAGTTAGAAAGGGTAGTTTGCTTATCCTGTGCCTTTATGTTTATCATGATGAACTATGTTGGATTTGGATCTTTGTAATGACCGTCACCAGGGTGTGGGTATCCCCTGCACTTTGGTTGACCTATTAAATGTTAATAAAGTTAGTTACCTAGTTGGGAAGCCCTTTTGTTCTACTTTCCTCTTTATCTGAGAAGTTGTGTTTGCCTGTGTTGGAAGTCAGTGAAGATGTTCATCTGTTCAGTGCTGTGGAAGGATTCTATACTCTTTTCTTATGCTGCAAGTTGCAAGATCAGTTCTGATGTGTGATTGCATTCTGCAGATGTCAGACAACAGGCGCAGAGGAGGAAGGCATGCTCAGCAGGAGCAGGCAGCACCGCAGGATGAGGCACCCCGTCAGTAGCTACCACCACCGCCCCTGATGACGATCGAGCAGATGTTCCTAATGCAGACTCAGGCAATTCAAGCCATTGGTCAGACTCTAACCGCCATTTAGCAGCAACAGCAGCAGCAGCCACTACCTCAGCCTCAGATGCCCAGAGACAAGCGTGCTGAATTCATGAGAGGTTATCCCCCAGTGTTCGCTCACTCTTCTGATCCCATGGATGTTGAAGATTGGCTGCGCACTGTGGAGCGGGAGTTGCACACCGCTCAGTGCGACGACAGGGAGAAAGTTTTGTATGGTCCCCGTCTGTTGAGAGGAGCAGCCCAGTCTTAGTGGGAGTCCTATCTCACCACCCATGCCAACCCCGACACTATCACCTGGGAGGAATTCAGAGACAATTTCCGCCAGTACCATGTCCCCGTAGGACTAATGACGGTGAAGAAGGAGGAGTTCCTGGCACTCAAGCAAGGGCCTATGTCTGTCAGTGAGTATCGAGACAAGTTTCTGCAACTGTCCCGCTATGCTCCTGAAGATGTCAACACAGATGCCAAGAGGCAGTATCGCTTCTTGATAGGCTTGGTTGATCCTCTGCAGTATCAGCTGATGAATCATACCTTCCCTACATTTCAGTACCTGATCGACAGAGCGATCATGATAGAGAAGAAGCACAAGGAGATGGAGGATCGCAAGTTCAAGATTGGTGGACCTCAGTGTAACACCCCAGGTGTTACTTAGGATTTCCACAAAGGGCTACACAAGGAAAGCCCACCATCACATGTGATTTAACTTGAGTGAAGGACTTCAAACATGGAAATCAAGATCCTAAATAAGTGCAACCCATCTTAGATGTCATGCCTTGACTTATCATGCACACATAAGGGGGAGATTTGCCCAAACCCTAATTCAAATCCCTTTGGACAATTGGAGCCCTAGAAGTAAGTATGACCAAAAGGTTATGAAAACCACATGATCATGACTTGGGCCAATTATAAAAGTTGTAGTACACTTAATACCCTACAAATAATAGTAAGAAAGTGACCCCAAAAAGATTTCAGAAAAACCCCAAAAGGTTCACCAAAGGGTTGAGCATAAAAGAAAAATCAGAATTTTTCTAAGTCCAAAACCAACCCTCTTGCAAAGATCAAACATGTTCACCTTGATCCCAAACTCAAAATCACTTGGCCCAATTGACAAACTGGCGCCAAAATACCTCTAGAATACCCTGGAAAAGTTTGAACCCAACCCTAAGTTGTTTGACATGACTTGGCATAGCTTTTGTCTCGGTTTGGACAGCTAGGACAAAGACAACTTCTCACACCTGTTGGGAGCCTTCGTCCTCCGAAGGTCCTCAAAAACATAATTTGACAATATTTTCCAAGTGAATTATATGAACAGGTATCTTCGGACTCAGATCATGAACATGGAGTACGGTCAGAACGAAGCCCAAGCCAGGCGAAGGGGGATTGAGATGAAGGACGGGCTGATTACCAAGCTGTACAAAGGATGGTGCACAGCCGAAGATATGCGCAGAAAGCTTCGTCGCGATAGCAGAAAGGGGAACCGACTTAAAGATGAAAAGACTACTTAGGCCTTGATAGATTCCCATAAGTCACTAGCAAATGTAATGGACATGAATGTAATTTTGCATGGGCTACGTCCCACGCCTATAAATAGATGAACAGTACTCTCGTACTGTTCACGCTGACTTGGCATTTGCTTTCCGTCATCCTTGTACTTTTGCCTTCCTGCAATTCGAAGGTACACTTGTAATCTGAAATCATTTCTATTTTTATATGATAATAAAATAGAAATGACGTTGTGATAATATCTAAATGTTTATATTACTTTTTATGCTGCATGTAAGTTCTTCGTCATAATTTATTGTGCTTACGAAGATATTTTGTTTGTGACCTTCGTCCGGAACACATTATATCCCGAAGGGAAATAATGTTTCAAGGGACGAAGGACTTTATCATTTAACACTTTTTATGTTGCCTTGTTCTTAATTCAAAGCATTTGAGAACAAGTCCCCAACATTGGCGCCCACCTCCGGTGAACTCACTTCCACTTTGAGTTTTTGAACACCTTCGGAAGCCATAAACCTTCGTTATGGCGCCGAAGAAAGCTTTAGCGACTGGGGCTGCAGCCCTGCAACCGCTGGACCCCAATCAGGAGACTCTCTCTCTTCGGGAGGCCCGAAACCAGAAGAGGAAGGCTGTCAGCCCAACGCCTCAAGAGGATGAGCTAAATCAAGAGATCAGAGATATGGAGATGCTTCATCAACAGGTGCAGAGGAAGAAGGAAAAGATGGCCAGGCTAGCTGAACTGCAAAGGCAGATAGACGAAGCTTCTGAAGAAGTTCGCCATCTTACTCACGATGAGCAGAACCGAAGGCCTCAACAAAAAGACCTTCATCAGGAGGGTTTCTTCAACGAAGATGACTGGTATGACAATTTCCATCATGGAAATTTTGTTTTCGATGATGCTTCTCCCCTGTCCGCTGAGCTGCAGGCTACACCTTGGCCTCCGTCCTACAAGCCGCCCCAGCTTCCCATATTCGATGGCCATTCAGACCCGAAGCAGTTTTTGATGAGCTACGAAGCAACAGTATCTTCGTATGGTGGCAATGCTGCAGTCATGGCAAAGTCTTTTGTTATGGCTGTCAGGAGTGTTGCTCAAACCTGGTATTCCTCCCTTCGACCAGGAACGATCACTTCATGGCAAAAACTGAAGGACATGTTGTTAACCAGCTTTCAAGGGTTTCAGACGAAGCCGGTCACCGCTCAAGCCTTGTTCCAGTGCACTCAGGATCATGAAGAATACCTTCAGGCGTATGTCAAAAGGTTCTTGCGTTTGAGGGCGCAGGCACCAACGGTGCCCAATGAAATTGTCATTGAGGCCATGATCAAGGGACTTTGGCCTGGACCTTCAGCTCAATACTTTGCTAGGAAGCCTCCTCAAACTTTGGAGAAGCTGCTCCAGAAGATGGACGAGTATATTCGTGCCGACAACGATTTCGCCAAAGAAGGGAGGAGGCTTTCAGGTTTTCTGAAATGACCAGGGGCTTCGGAGGAAGATTCTATCCGAGGCATGTCAGGTCCATCCACAATACTCAAAATGATGATAAGGGGAGTCAGCAGCACAGGCCGCAGTGCTCCTCACAGGCTTCGGGGCAACAGCAAAGTTTCTTCCGGCCACCAGCTCCAAGAGGCAGAGGCGCCAGGGGCTTCGGCGGAAGATTTGGAGATCAACCAAGGAGAATGTTTTGCTTGTTCTATGGTGAAAACAAGGGCCATACCACCAGGATGTGCCATGTTACCATCCAGAAGCAAAAGGAGATAGCCGAAGCTGCAGCACAACAAGTTCAGCCGAAGCAGGTCATGCATACTGCTTCGTACCATCCGCCTTACATCCCAGAATACGTAGGCAACCACCCTGCAGTTTCTGTTGCTTCGGCGAGTCAACCTCAAGCTTCCTGGCAACAGCCTCCGCCTCCACCACCGCTGCAACAGGGCCAACAGCCGGAAGGGAGCCAATATGCTCCACACCAAAGGGATCTCAGAGAACAATCCGAAGCTCGCACAGTCAATAGCACTGTGCCAGAGTCGAAGCACATCTATTGACAAATATCCTACCTTGATAGCAGTCTTTTCCATTTAGTTCTATTTTCTGTGTAATAAAGAACATTTTTCAGTTTTCATGTAATAGTTTCGTTGTTTGCCACAAGGAAAATTTGTTTTCTCAGGCTTAAGTTGCTGAAGCTTTAAGATTTGCGATAACAAGAAGGACCTTCCGAATTATCAAAAATCCTTCGAAGCAACAAAAAGTCGTTCTAAGGAGCGCAGAGTAAGTTTGCTGAAGTCACAAAAAGCCGTTCCAAAGGGAACGCAGTTAAGTTTTCTGCTCCAAAGTCGTTCCAAAGGGAATGCAGAGCATACAGCGAAAAGTCAACGCTGATACCGCCTAAGTAAAAGGCGAAGAAGCTCCAAAGTCGTTCCTAAGGGAATGCAGAGCTTACAGCGAAAAGTCAGCGCTGATACAAAAATATTGTGTGTTTTACGGGGATATGTGTGTATCTTCGAACAAATGTCATCTACATAACATAACATCATCACATCATTTTGCATAGCATAAGCATCATACATCATGTTGCATATGGCAAAAGAAGGGGACACAGTATCAACCTTCGAAAGGATGCTTTGAGAAAGTGGAAATCGTGCCAAGTCACAAGGGGATACAATATTGATCTTCGGAATATAGCTTCGGAGAATATTTTCACGAAGCTTGGATATCCTTCATCAGAGCACTATGAACATTGTCGTGATGCATAAGTTCTTCTATCTTCACGAAGCATGAAAAGAAGGGAAGGTGTTTTTTCGCCGAAGGCTCAAAAACGGTACGTATGTAAAGTTTCATGCATCGTAAATAATCGAATCATTAAAAGCAAATATATCACAGGGTTACAAAATGTCACACATATTTCATTTCAGAAGTCTTTACAATAGTGCTTAATCTTCTCTTAAAACAACTTCGGCAGCTTCGTTCAGGAGTCGGTTAACAACTTCATCCATGATAGCTTCAGCCATCTTTTTAATTTCTTCGTCTCCTTTCGGGTGAGGGCCCGGAGACGCTTTAGTAGGATCTGAAGGAGGACATGATACGGCCACATTGCTATTACAAATTGCGAACGAAGTTTAAAATCAAAAATTACAACACAATAAAAACCATTAGCTAATACCTATTTGCCCTTCGGGCTCTGAGCTTTTGTCAGCGGCCTTAGCTACTTCTCTAGCGTCGTGAATGCCCTTCTCACTCTTCTGAATAATTTCCCGGGCCATTTCTCGGCCACCATTGTCCCAGACGTCGGTGAAAAATTTTCCACCAGCCTGGCTAGCTTCGGCCGAGGGATCTTTAATATCTTCAGGAGATAAGCTGGCTTCGGATTGTGCAAGAGCCTTAACATGATCGCAGCCTTTTTTCTCCAGCATAGTAGCAATCCCCCTGGCACCCGAGAAGGCACAAATGTCTCCGCGACTGTTTAGAATTTCTTCGAAGGCTTCAGCCTCATGGCTGATCCATACAATCGGTCCTTCAGGGTTACCTCTCACAAAATCTTCCTCACTCGAAAATGCGCCAACGCTGGCGAAGCTGGTTTTTATTTTCTTTACACATTCCATGGATTTTTCGTAGCACCTTTTCTTAGAAGACCGAAGCTCTTCAACGGTTCCTTCCAAATGATTAGCCCATTGGTCGCTACATTCCCGCCTCGTTTCTTCAAGTATGCGTTCTTCTTTCGCCCGGGCCAATTGCTTCCGAAGATCGTCAATCTCGTGCTTTTGAGCTGCAACTTGTGCTGTAAATGCAGCTTCGTTCTCCTTTATTCTATCCACCAATGTAACTAGAATTTTGTCCTTTTCTAGGGCTTCGTTCCTTAGTTTGATAACCTCTGTCCGAAGGATGTTGAAAGCAATTTCATAGCTTTCGTCTTCGGCATTCTTTTGCGCTCTCAGCGCGTTGCTTAGTATTAAGCCCTATATTTAAAAAGTTAGTATAAGAATAAAACAATAGATTTCGAATCATAAATTTTACAAAAATACGCAATTCTCGCACCTTTAGACTATTATATGCAAGGCTATCCGCAAGATCCTCCTTCGTCATAGCGCATAGTCCAGCTTCAAGCTTCGGAAACCCCATACTCCTAGCCATTTCCCGGCAGACAGATAATTCTTTGTTGTCAGGGAGGCAGTATAGGAAGTCATCTTCGTTTGTCCCATTGAACACTAGTGCCCCCTTCGGATATTTTAATTCTTTGGCATAGTGATTGGCTTCATTAATCTCTTCTTCAGATAATTTCTTCCCCGAAGCATGTCGCACAATGTAATCGCATATGTTGGAAGGTGCTTCGGGGGCAGCAGTGTCAATTTCTTCAACCAAAATTGGCTCTGACATTTTTATTTTTTCTTCGGTTTCCAAAGGTTGATCCTTGGTGGGCTCTGAAGTCCCAGCTTCAGCTTCAAGTTGTTGCTTCGAAGCTTCAGCAACTAAAACTTCAGTAGACACTTCAGAAAGTTCAACAGTCTTCTTTGGAGTTATGCTTGAAGACTTAATTGTCTCCAAAACATCTAGCACGTTCACCATTCTTTTTCTTTTCGGGGTCACCGATGGACCCTTTTGATTTTTTATTGTTTCAACACTTGCTGAAGGACTTAAGATTTCTAATATTTTTGGACCTTCAATTCTCGGTTTTTCTGCCTTCTCTGCTGAAGGTACTTCAGTTTTTTCTTCGATCTTCGGCACTGGAGTTGGCTCTGTAGTTTCAGTGGCCAAAGAGACTTCACCGATAAATTCAGGCACTGTGGCCGGCTCAATAAAACGTGCCCGGTGGGTGAGCACCTTCATCTTTTTTCTTTGCGGCGCTGGCTCACTAGAAGCACTTGTGGCAACTTCTGTTGCAGGAGAAGTATTTTTTCTTTTGCGGCCCGGCATCGGATAATGATAGTCAGGGTAGACAAACCCGATTGCATCAAATACCCGGTTGAGCCTCTTCTTCTTTCGGCCTCCGAAGGCTGCCGATAATGCAGTATTCTCGGCCTTCGAATATACCCCAAGCAGTTCGTCACTTAAGGTTTCAATGCTTTTTAACCAGTCGTCATCAGGTTCAACAAACTTATCCCCGTATTTGAATGTGTATTTTAGTCTGACTATACCACCTTCGTCAGACTCTTTGATGGTCTCCTTCGGCATTTCCCACTTTCCTGCAAGTGGCCACACCCTGAAGGCAATATGCTCTTGGACCAGATCCCTTGTCCCAATGAAAGAGCAGATTACGCCGAAGGCTCTTTGGCATTCTTCGGCCGCTTCATCCATTTCAACCTTCGGCTTTTGGAGTCCGAAGCGTTGCCAGATAGGGCGCATAATGATACTTTTAACATCTTCCTGCGCTGTCAAGTCATTCTTTACATAGAACCATTCTATCATCCAGGCACCAGGCCACCTCTTCCGAAAGCTTGGCACGGGGCAGCTTGACCCGGAGCGGGCACCGAAGCTGTAACAACCAAAGTTGTTGTGATATTGTTCTTTCCCCCAGGGCTTCGTCTCATATACCAACTCATGAATTTTGCAAAAGCTTTTAGCATTTGGTTCTAAACCTTGGCTTCTCACAGCCCAGACAAAGATTCCCATTCTTATGATAGCTTCGGGAGTAATTTGATGAAGGTATATTTGAAATGTCTTCAGGACTTCGACAACAAAGCTGCTTAGGGGGAACCGAAGCCCAGCCTTGAGAAAGCTTTGGAAGATCACGACCTCATCTTCTTCGGGGGTAGGAGAAGTTTTTTCTCCAGCATCAGCCCTCACAATAGATATATCTCGAAAATATCTCCCCCTCATATTGTCAATATGACTCTGCTTAATAGTGGTTTTCCCGAAAACCGAGTGACTTGGCCGCCATGGTCGATCTTCAGACTCTCCCCCGCCGCTTTCTACATCATAACTGTCGCTGTCACCAGTATCTTTAGATAAACCTTCTAAAATTTCTTTGGTGATCTTTTCTGTATTGGTCTTCGACATTGCCTCAAGAAAGCCCAGGTTCTTCTCTTCAGAGAGACTTAGCTTCATCTCCACACCAGCCTTCTTCTCCTCAGACATCCCTTCGGAAATCTTACTTCTCGCTTCCGAAGCTTAGAACTAGGAAAGAAAACAAATATTTTTGGGCAGAAAGCTTTATAAGCAGGAAAAACAGATGGCAAAGAGAGCGTGCCAAATCAAATGTGGCGAGCTCCTATTTATACACTCGATATGACGGAAACTGTCTGGTCCCAGGTGTCAGTGACTTTTGCTATTCTAGCAAAGGGAAGGTGTTTTTTCGGACCTTCGGCTTAAGGCCTTCGTCCATTTCGCAATCTGAATTTATCACTAACAAATTAATATTGCGAGGGGCTACTGTTGGGAGCCTTCGTCCTCCGAAGGTCCTCAAAAACATAATTTGACAATATTTTCCAAGTGAATTATATGAACAGGTATCTTCGGACTCAGATCATGAACATGGAGTACGGTCAGAACGAAGCCCAAGCCAGGCGAAGGGGGATTGAGATGAAGGACGGGCTGATTACCAAGCTGTACGAAGGATGGTGCACAGCCGAAGCTATGCGCAGAAAGCTTCGTCGCGATAGCAGAAAGGGGAACCGACTTAAAGATGAAAAGACTACTTAGGCCTTGATAGATTCCCATAAGTCACTAGCAAATGTAATGGACATGAATGTAATTTTGCATGGGCTACGTCCCACGCCTATAAATAGATGAACAGTACTCCCGTACTGTTCACGCTGACTTGGCATTTGCTTTCCGTCATCCTTGTACTTTTGCCTTCCTGCAATTCGAAGGTACACTTGTAATCTGAAATCATTTCTATTTTTATATGATAATAAAATAGAAATGACGTTGTGATAATATCTAAATGTTTATATTACTTTTTATGCTGCATGTAAGTTCTTCGTCATAATTTATTGTGCTTACGAAGATATGTTGTTTGTGACCTTCGTCCGGAACACATTATATCCCGAAGGGAAATAATGTTTCAAGGGACGAAGGACTTTATCATTTAACACTTTTTATGTTGCCTTGTTCTTAATTCAAAGCATTTGAGAACAAGTCCCCAACAACACCTATATCTCCCTACCCCGACCGTGTCCTTGCTTGGGACTCACATCAAAAAGGTAGGATTTGGTGTAGGGAAGAGATCGTACACAGGTGTTTTGCCAAGATCTGCACGCTAAGGTGCCCCAATCGGTCGTTGAACCAGGGCAGAAGCAAACACACACGTGTTCGTCGAGGGCTGACACTCGGGGGCACGCTCAGAGCACGCCCGTGCGCGAACCCCTGCGCGCCCGCGGCCGCCCCATGACCATGCCCGCGCCACGGCTATCAAGCCCGCCCCAGTGCCCGGCTATCTTCCCCGTTGCATCCTCTGTGCTGCGCCAAACTCCCCGGAGCTCGCCCATAGCTCTGGCGACCTCTCCATGACCCGAGGGCAACCACCATGGCCGAACCATTTCTCACCCTCCTCCGCTCGATCCAAGCCCCTAGATAGATCCCCTGGAAGGTCGTGAAGCTTGCCAGAGCTTGAACCATGGACCCCCGCCACCGGAAGCGCGCAATCGTGCTCGCCAGAGTTCGGAACCCCGTCGGCGCACGTGGACCAGGTGAGTCTCTGCACCATTTTCCAATTCACTGCACACATAGCCTCTACGTCACCCCGTGAAGCTCCTCGTGCCATTGGATTGACCAGTAGCGCAGTGGTTAGGCCGGAGCTCTCGTCGCCGACAAGTTCACCCGCCTGCGCACGTGGACCGGTCGATTCTGGCCACCACCGTCGTCGAGCCGTACCTCGCTGTGACCGCCAGGACCTCCTGGAGCCAACCCCGCCCCTCGCCGGACCTCTCTCGCCACCGGTAAGTCGTGCCGCCCTTTTTACTCCCGCGGGTACTATTTAAGTTAGGGGAGGGACCTCGGGGGAGAAGAAGAAAGGGGCAGGGGGTTTTGTGCACTGTCAGCGACTCAAGGGAACAGTGGCACAGGGGTATAACTGAAGGGATGGATTTAGAAAGAACCCAGGGCCTTCGATGCAAAGTGGTTTTCCCAGAAACCCTTTTTAAATATTCTGATTTAAATCCAAACAGAACTTGAAAAATTCATAACTTCAGTTTGGTTTACCCAAATCGAGTCAAACCAATTTTGCCAGACCCTAAAGGAGGTAAACTACTTAGGAAAAATATAAAACCCATAAGTGTTGCAGAAACTTTAAAGTTTTGATTTAAATAATTAACTGGTCAAAGCTAAAAGAAATAAGGAAAAATTAGCTACACTACTAGACTGGGGTTAAGAAAATTCAGAGAAGTACTTAATCACTTCCTAACCTGTTTAAAAATAATAAACCCCTCTGTACACCCAATTAAGGTAGAGTTTGCCATTTAAATCATTTTCAGCTTAAAGTTAAAGATAATATAATAGGTAGTGAAAAATGAAAACCAGGGAGGACCCACATTTTTTGTTAGCTTACTTATTCAGTATGGTTCACTAGAAAATTTTGTTTGACCTTTGTTTAGTATAAAAATAAAGAGATACCTTTTTATTTTAGGAAAACAAGGAAAACTTAGAAAAACCCTAGACAAATAACCCTGAGGAGACATCACCCCAAACCTTGGGATAGCTAATGTTTTGTTATTATGAACATAGAAAAATTATGAGTTCTATTGTTTGATATTTTTCAAATAACAAGTTAGTTGTAAGTGTCTTTTTAGCATTAAACTTTAGAAAATCATAACTAAATAACCACTAAGTAGCCCTCTGTGATTTTTGGCACAGAAGCATGTTATTACCTATAGATACCAGTAAAAATGACTCTTAGAACAGAACCCACCCCTAGATAAGAGTTGTAGTGCAAAGTGACCCCTTTTGCCCCAACTAAATAACCAGGGATTATTCTAATTATTCTAGACCTCAAATTTATAGGACAAACTACAGTGACCAATTGTAAACCACTGTAATTTTTGCAGAATTTTTGGAAAAATTTAAATCACTATTGTAGTTCAAACCCACCCTTAAATCATAATTAGAAAATGAAAAAGGGGAATTAATAGTGGAGACTAAACCAAACCAGCAAAACCCCTTGAATGCCTACTAAAACATTTAAGGAGCAATCCAAGTCTTAATCCACTATGCTTATCTCTAAACAAAAACTCAAACCTAATTTAATAAGCATAAGCCACTAAGAGCCTCTTATCACCAGGAAACCCTAAGTTATTAACTAACTTAGTTTTTCTTCACTTAGCGTAATGATTACTAAATCCTGCATAATCATAGCATACATATTCTTATTTATTGCATTCGATAGATTGTAACCTCGCGGACGGAGAATACATCCTCGTGCCAGAGCAAGGTGTTGCTCAGGAGGTAGCCCCGGATCCAGCACCAGAGCCTGCCCGAGAGGATCTGCCTGCCCCAGCTTTGGAAGGCAAGCCCCAGTTTTATGCATAACCTGTTCTATATGCTATTTTACTCCACTTAATGTTTGTAGGCTTGTATTGTGCACTTAAGTGTAGGAGTTGATTGAAACCCTAGTTGCATGAACTCAGGAATCCTTTTTGAGATGGATACTAGTATGCTAGGTCGAGTAGCTGCTTTGCTAATTAGGGATCTCGGTAGAAGTCGAGTGATTTTTCTAGCACTCGCGCGAGGTCAGGAATTGGTTGTACCCACTTTCATATCATATCGGTGTTGGTCTATGGACACAGATCCATGGGGATGCGTGGTCTACGAGATGAAATTGGAATAAGGATTAACGTGCGGATACCTGTGTCAAGCGTTTGAATGTACTAAGCACATGTCGAGAAATATGGTAAATCGGTAAGCCCAGTACCTGATTGAACCTGCCAGTGGACATATCCCCTCACGCGACCTGAGACGTGGTCTCCCATTCCGGTTATGGTGGGTACAAGTGCGGTCACTGCACGACGGCAGTCGGGGTCAGTGAGGCATTGTACGCCAAGGCGGTGAGCCCTGATCTGCTGCCAGGGAATCGATGGGGACGGTTGATGTGTGTGGGGACGGAGTGCCTCGCCATGTCGTGTGTTTAGGTTTACCATGCAAGGATAAAAACTCGATTCGAATCATCTGCTTCTCGCAGCTAATGAGACTGCTTGATCCATTGTACTGCATTGAGTAACAAGTGGAAATGTGATGTTTCGGCAAAAAGATATTGGACTGCTAATTTGCTTGATACCATGATTGAGTAGATAGTACACGATTAGTCTTAAGAGAGTCACAGTAAAACCTGCAAAAGCTAAAACTTGATTTTTAGACTCAGCTAGTGCTTTTGGCAACCAAACCCCCCAGCCAAACAACTGCATGTCTAGAGGTAGAGGAGTAGACTCCTCACACCGGGTAAGTCTAGCTGAGTATTAGTATTCTCAGCCTTGCTTGTGGCATAATTTTACAGGTTCTCTGGAGGACATGGTTGCTGGAGTGACTTGGCCGTCCATCTTGCCACCGGGTTGGACAGTCGAGTGGGACCCTACCTCGGCAGAGGAGGAGCATGAGGAGTGATGGGACAGGCTTCCCCATCTCTCTGTTTATTTATCGCTAGTTTTATTCCGCTGCATTCCGAACAATGATGACTACTTTTGGTAAACTCCGATGATGATGTAATAAATTTAATACTCCTCAATTCATGGTTTTATGCTTTATTGTATTTGCTCTGTGCCTCACCATCGAGTGAGTACGTGGTACTTGATCCTGTTAGTGGCCTCGTCGAACTAGATCCGAGGGACTGACGTGTTATTCCTATTTAAGTGTGGTCTAGCCTCTAAGGCGGGACTTAGGCACTTAAGTTGGAATAATTCGGGCGGTTCCGCCACAGCTGGTATCGGAGCTCGTACCACCACAGAGGAATCAATAAACTGTAAATACCATCCTTTTTTAAAGTAAAACTTGTTAGAAACAAAGGTTGGATAGGTAGTCAGAACGATGAGGATAGACCTAGGACGTGAAGCCTTAGGATAATGGAGGGGTAGATAGGTGGCTATTTGAATAGGCCCTACCGGCTATTATAAGGGATGGGAAATTCTTTCCTATTTCCCCTAAGTTGGAATGAGGTCGCCTAGGACGAGCATGCGTGCATCCTTACTTAAAATACTTGATAATTGAGTAGGAACCTTAATGCACTATAATAACAGACTAAGTACACCCAGTGCCATTGTCGTAGTCATAGAAAGGCTGAGTTTGATCCCTTTTTATTTTATAATTCTTTTTCTTTTTACTTACGCTTAACCGTACACAGATGACTTCTCATAGATCCACGGACGAAGGGAATGCACAGTCCCACACTGATGGGCTTGCACGAGAGGGTTTCCCCCGTATCTTGTGGGAGGTACTTCAGGGAGTTGGTTACACGACGCCTCCCCAGTACGCGGTGCGGCTGTTCGAGAAGCAATGAGTGCCCCGTTGTAGGGTGAGGATGACCCTGGAGCCTCATCCCCTACAGCCAGGCTAGCGTTCGTTGGATTCAGAGTCTTTTGGATACAGGGCTGAGGATACCATCGAGGCGATTGCTCTTCACGGACTGACCACCTTCTGTGGATTCCACCCCTTGGAGCTGTCCACTCACCCCATTGGTTTGTTCCCCGCGGAGAAGGAGGACGACCCAATGTGGAAGGACCGAGTGGAGCATGCCAAGGATATATGGGCTATCTACCCAGGTCAGACTGCTCACTTGACGGTGCGGTGCATGAATGCACTGTATCGTCTGCAAGTGATGCGAGGAGAGGCAATGTCCCATCTAATGGCATTGTTGGAGGCTACCAAGATCACCTTGGATAACAGGGAAGAACTTGTGGTAGACTTGTCCACTGAGATGGTGGAAAAAGACCTACAAGTGGAACAATTGTCAAATGAGATCCAAGAGCTTGAGGAATTAGTGGGAACCAAGGAATACACCATCGAGGTTCTTGAGGACCAGTTAATCAACACTCAGCAGCAACTCGCGGAGGCTAACCAGCATCTGGATATGCACCACCAGGAGATCCAGGACATGGAGGCCAACGAGGATGTCGACATCGAGGGAGGAGAGGAACCTGCCTCCAGCTTGGACACTGCTGGCTCAGGGAGACCACCTTCCCCCAAGTCGAGCGTTGCCTTGTTTGCTCACTAGGTCGCAGAGATAGAGTTTGAAGTCTGTGACGGTAGAACTCCTCGAGGCTAGCTTAGCTTTTGCACCCTTGGGGTACTAGGCTAGATAGAGTTGAGTCTTTTGAGCTAGTGATGTAATCATGACAAACTCTTTTGGAAATGTGGGTGATGAATGATGTCAGCTTTAATTTAAGAAGCAAAGTTTATGCCATGTGGAATCTTTTATAACCATGCAAGAATTTATTGGTTTTACCCCTTTGACTCCTTCACCACAATTTAACATTGAACCTCGGAAACATAATATTGAGAATATACATGATTTTTCAGATGGCAGGAAGAGCGCGTCGTGGACAGAATGAGCGCATTCCTCCACCACCGCCACCGCCTCCTACTCTGCATGAGCTGATGGCTCAGCAGAACGAGATTCTGTGACAGTTGGCGCAGCGTCAACCGCCACCTCAGCATTATGGTGGTGGTGATCATCAGCGACACCCCGCAGCAACCACTTATCAGGAGTTTCTCAGTACCCAGCCACCGTTATTCACCAGGGCAGATGATCCACTTGATGCTGATGTATGGCTTAGGGTAGTGGAATCCAAATTCCCACTACTCAATGGAGTTTGTTCAGAGGTGACTAAGGTCAGGTTTGCCACCCAGCAGCTTCGCGGACCCGCGCGGACATGGTGGGACCATTTTCTTGCTATGCAGCCAGTTGACCATGAGGTGGAATGGAGAGAGTTCAAGGCAACTTTTAGGGGGCATCATATACCAGTAGGCATTATGGACCGCAAGCTCAATGAGTTTTTGGCACTCACTCAGGGGAATCGGACAGTGTTATAGTATGCTCAGGCCTTCAATGACCTATGCCAGTATGCCGGATATCATGCAGACACCGATGAGAAGAAGAGGGACAGGTTCAGGAGGGGGCTCAGCACTAAGCTCCGTGACCGTCTCAACACAGTCAGGGCCAACAGCTATAATGAGTTAGTCAACATGGCCATTTCTCAGGAAGACTGTATCACAGCCCGTCAGGCAGATAAGAAGAGGAAGACCCCTGTGGCAGGGCCTTCAGCCCAGCCACAGCGCTTCAGGATTGTCTCTGACATTCAAAACAGGGGACCTCAGCAGCAGCAAGGACGTTGGGTGATCCGACCACAGCAGCAGCAGGCACCTAACCGCGCCCAGTTTCCAGTTCAGAAGAACAATCAGCCACAGCAGTAGCAGTACTGTCAGACCAATGACAACAGGTGTTTCACTTGTGGTAACACTGGGCATTATGCCAAGAATTGCCCTAGAAATCAGCAGAGGCAGGGACAGAATGCCAACCAGAATCAAGGCAAGAGGCAGAAGGTGCAAGTGAGACAAGGCAAACTGAACTTCACCACCATGGCTGACATTCCAGAGGGAGCACCCGTCATGACCGGTATCTTTTCAGTTTTGAATTATCCTGCAATTATTCTTTTTGATTCTGGTGCATCGCATAGTTTTATCAGTGCAAAATTTAGTGCCAAATGTCAGCTACCCTTCCATCACACCAATGGGGGTATTACAATTTCAACACCAGGAGGCAGGGTTGCCACCTATCAAATCAACAAGAATGTGCCTATAAAGTTTGGTAGTTTGATAATCAAAACCAACCTCCTCGTTTTGGGTTTGGATAGCGTGGATATCATTTTGGGAACTGACTGGTTAACCAAACATCAGGCAGTGATTGATATTGCAGCAAAGGCCATCGAAGTGCACTCGCCTACTTGTGGTGAAACCACATTATTTCTGCTCGATCAGGGTTGTACTCGTTCCTGTGCCTTCGTTATGATAGAATCCCCGGTTGAGAGGATCCCAGTGGTCTGTGACTACCCAGATGTTTTTTCTAACGAATTGCCAGGAATGCCACCCGATAGAGACATAGAGTTCGTAATTGAATTACAACCCGGAACTGCACCTATATCCAAGAGACCATATAGGATGCCTCCAGCAGAGTTAGCAGAGTTGAAAAAGCAGTTGCAAGAATTGTTGTACAAGGGATTTATCTGCCCAAGTACTTCACCCTGGGGATGCCCAGCCTTATTTGTGAAAAAGAAAGACGAGAGTTTGAGAATGTGTGTCGATTACCGCCCTCTCAATGCGGTGACCATCAAAAACAAATACTCATTGCCCCGCATTGATGTTTTGTTTGATCAGTTGGTAGGAGCCAAAGTGTTCTCCGAGATAGACCTTCGCTCGGGTTACCATTAGATCAAGATCCGTGCCAGTGATATTCCCAAGACGGCTTTCTCTACCAGATATGGGCTTTATGAGTTTTTGGTGATGTCTTTTGGGCTGACCAATGCCCCAGCTTATTTCATGTATCTGATGAACTTAGTGTTCATGCCAGAGCTAGACAAATTTGTGGTGGTTTTCATTGATGACATTCTGGTGTATTCCAAGAATGAAGCCGAGCACACTAAGCATTTGCATACCGTACTTCAGAGACTGCGTGACCATCAGTTGTATGCTAAATTGTCCAAATGTGAATTCTGGCTGAAGGAAATAAAATTTTTGCGTCACACAATTTCTCAGGATGGGATATCAGTTGATCCTGAGAAGGTACAAGAAGTAATGAATTGGAAACCTCCTACTACAGTGTGGCAGACTCAGAGCTTTCTGGGATTGGCAGGGTATTATCGACGATTTATTCCGGATTTCTCCAGAATTGCCAAGCCAATGACTGAACTGTTGAAGAAGGGAGTCAAGTATGAATGGAGCCAGAAGTGTGAGGATGCCTTTCATACACTAAGGCAGCATTTGACAACAGCACCAGTGCTAGCTCAACCTGACAACACCAAACCATTTGAGGTTTATTGTGATGCTTTCGGTACTGGATTGGGATGTGTCTTAATGCAAGACAACAGAGTCATTGCTTATGCCTCCCGAGCACTCAGACCCCATGAGCAGAACTACCCCACACATGACCTAGAGTTAGCAGCTGTAGTTCATGCTCTCAAGATTTGGAGACATTACTTGATGGGAGCTCACTGTAATATTTACACTGATCACAAGAGTCTCAAATACATCTTCACCCAGGCTGATCTTAATATGAGACAGAGAAGATGGTTAGAGCTAATCAAGGACTATGATTTGGAGGTGCATTACCATCCTGGCAGGGCCAATGTTGTGGCAGATGCCTTGAGCAGGAAAGCCCAGTGTAATTGTATGAACATGGATGCAAGATTAACCACCCTATGTGATGAGTTGTGCAAGCTGAACCTAGAAGTCATTTCCTCCGGTGCTTTGAGTTATATTTCAGTGGAGCCCACCTTGCATGAGCAGATAGTCATGGCACAGATTGGTGACAAGGGTGTTCAAGTCATTAAGGAAATGATCAAACTAAAGGTGGACAAATACAAATGCTTCCGTCAGGACAGCAAAGGAATTCTATGGTTTGGAGACCGACTGGTTGTCCCCAAGAACCCCGAACTCAGAAAGAAGATATTGGATGAAGCTCACCTATCCAAATTCTCCATGCACCCCGGCAGCAACAAGATGTATCATGATCTCAGATCCTTGTACTGGTGGACCAGAATGAAGAGGGAAATTGCTAAGTATATATCCGAATGTGACACCTGCCAGAGAGTCAAGGCCAGTCATTTGAAGGGAGCAGGCACCTTGCAGCCCCTCCCCATACCATCTTGGAAGTAGGAGGACATTTGTATGGACTTCATTGTGGGATTGCCCAATACCTCCCGGCACCATGATTCTATCTGGGTCATTGTGGATAGGTTGACCAAAACAGCTCATTTCTTGCCAGTACATACCACCCACAAGACAGAGAAATATGCAGAAATCTATGTTGATCAAATAGTGCGTTTGCATGGAATTTTGAAGACTATTGTATCCGACAGAGGAGCACTGTTTGTGGCACGCTTTTGGGAGTAGCTCCAAGAATCACTTGGGACCCGTGCAATAAGAAGCTACATGGGAGACCGAGGATTTTCTACGTTCTTGCTTCCCCGACTTTCTGCCCAAAGGAGTCGGTACGTAATCCAAAACCCCACCCCCACCTGCCCTTTGAATCTAAATATAAGAAAAACTTAGATGTTAAAGGTATAGTAAGCTTTAAAAATGACTCAAAAAGGACTTCCTTCTGAAGTTGCAAAGAGGATGACATTCGAAGAGCAGTTAACTAGAGAAACTTGGACAAAGGAAGAAGCAACACACCAGCACACCTTCATGGCACCCCTCCAAGGAACTCTACCTAAATCTTGGGACGAGATTCCTTTAAGGGGGAGGGCTGTAACACCCCAGGTGTTACATAGGATTTCCACTAAGGACTACACAAGGAAAGCCCACCATCACATGTGACTTAACTTGAGTGAAGGACTTCAAACTTGGAAATCAAGATCCTAAATAAGTGCAACCCATCTTAGATGTCATGCCTTGACTTATCATGCACACATAAGGGGGATATTTTCCCAAACCCTAATTCAAATCCATTTGGACAATTGGAGCCCTAGAAGTAAGTATGACCAAAAGGTTATGAAAACCACATGATCATGACTTGGGCCAATTATAAAAGTTGTAGTACACTTAATACCCTACAAACAATAGTAAGAAAGTGACCCCAAAAAGATTTCAGAAAAAACCCCAAAAGGTTCACCAAAGGGTTGAGCATAAAAGAAAAATCAGAATTTTTCTATGTCCAAAACCAACCCTCTTGCAAAGATCAAACATGTTCACCTTGATCCCAAACTCAAAATCACTTGGCCCAATTGGCAAAGTGGCACCAAAATACCTCTAGAATACCCTGGAAAAGTTTGAACCCAACCCTAAGTCGTTTGACATGACTTGGCATAGCTTTTGTCTCGGTTTGGACACCTAGGACAAAGACAACTTCTCACACCTATATCTCCCTACCCCGACCGTATCCTTGCTTGGGACTCACATCAAAAAGGTAGGATTTGGTGCAGGGAAGAGATCGTACATAGGTGTTTTGCCAAGATCTGCATGCTAAGGTGCCCCAATCGGCCGTTGAACCAGGGCAGAAGCAAACACACACATGTTCGTCGAAGGCTGACACTCGGGGGCGCACTCAGAGCACGCCCGTGCGCGAAACCCCGCGCGCCCGCGGCCGCCCCATGACCATGCCCGCGCCACGGCTATAAAGCCCGCCCTAGTGCCCGGCTATCCTCCCCGTTGCATCCTCTGTGCTACGCCAAACTCCCCGGAGCTTGCCCATAGCTCCGGCGACCTCTCCGCGACCCGCCAAAACCGCCCGAGGGCAACCACCGTGGCCGAACCATTTCCTACCCTCCTCCGCTCGATCCAAGCCCCTAGATAGATCCCCTGGAAGGTCGTGAAGCTTGCCAGAGCTTGAACCATGGACCCCCGCCACGGGAAGCGCGCAATCGTGCTCGCCGGAGTTCGGAACCCCGCCGGCGCACGTGGACCAGGTGAGTCTCTGCACCATTTTCTGATTCACTGCACGCATAGCCTCTACGTCACCCCGTGAAGCTCCCCGTGCCATGGGATTGACCAGTAGCGCCGTGGTTAGGCCGGAGCTCTCGTCGCCGACGAGTTCACCCGCCTGCGCACGTGGACCGGCCGATTCTGGCCACCACCGCCGTCGAGCCGTACCTCGCTGTGACCGCCAGGACCTTCCGGAGCCAACCCCGCCCCTCACCTGACCTCTCTCATCGCTGGTAAGCCGCGCCGCCCTTTTTACTCCCGTGGGTACTATTTAAGTTAGGGGAGGGACCTCGGGGGAGAAGAAGAAAGGGGCAGGGGGTTTTGTGCACAGTCAGCGACTCAAGGGAACAATGGTGCAGGGGTATAACTGAAGGGATGGATTTAGAAAGAACCCAGGGCCTTCGATGCAAAGTGGTTTTCCCAGAAACCCTTTTTAAATATTCTGATTTAAATCCAAACAGAACTTGAAAAATTCATAACTTTAGTTTGGTTTATCCAAATCGAGTCAAACCAATTTTGCCAGACCCTAAAGGAGGTAAACTACTTAGGAAAAATATAAAACCCCTAAGTGTTGCAGAAAACTTTAAAGTTTTGATTTAAATAATTAACTGGTCAAAGCTAAAAGAAATAAGGAAAAATTAGCTACACTACTAGACTGGGGTTAAGAAAATTCAGAGAAGTACTTAATCACTTTCTAACCTGTTTAAAATTAATAAACCCCTCTGTACACCCAATTAAGGTAGAGTTTGCCATTTAAATCATTTTCAGCTTAAAGTTAAAGAAAATATAAAAGGTAGTGAAAAATGAAAACCAGGGAGCACCCACATTTTTTGTTAGCTTACTTATTTAGTATGATTCACTAGAAAATTTTGTTTGACCTTTGTTTAGTATAAAAATAAAGAGATACCTTTTATTTTAGGAAAACAAGGAAAACTTAGAAAAAACCTAGACAAATAACGCTGAGGAGACATCACCCCAAACCTTGGGATAGCTAATGTTTTGTTATTATGAACATAGAAAAATTATGAGTTCTGTTGTTTTGATATTTTTCAAATAACAAGTTAGTTGTAAGTGTCTTTTTAGCATTAAACTTTAGAAAATCATAACTAAATAACCACTAAGTAGCCCTCTGTGATTTTTGGCACAGAAGCATGTTATTACCTATAGATACCAGTAAAAATGACTCTTAGAACAGAACCCACCCCTAGATAAGAGTTGTAGTGCAAAGTGACCCCTTTTGCCCCAACTTTTGTATTTTTGTCCAGGGATTATTCTAATTATTCTGGGCCTCAAATTTATAGGACAAACTACAGTGACCAATAGTAAACCACTGTAATTTTTGCAGAAGTTTTGGAAAAATTTAAATCACTATTGTAGTTTAAACCCACCCTTAAATCATAATTAGAAAATGAAAAAGGGGAATTAATAGTGGAGACTAAACCAAACCAGCAAAACCCCTTGAATGCCTACTAAAACATTTAAGGAGCAATCCAAGTCTTAATCCACTATGCTTATCTCTAAACAAAAACTCAAACCTAATTTAATAAGCATAAGCCACTGAGAGCCTCTTATCACCAGGAAACCCTAAGTTATTAACTAACTTAGTTTTTCTTCACTTAGCGTAATGATTACTAAATCCTGCATAATCATAGCATACATATTCTTATTTATTGCATTCGATAGATTGTAACCTCGCGGACGGAGAATACATCCTCGTGCCAGAGCAAGGAGTTGCTCAGGAGGTAGCCCCGGATCCAGCACCAGAGCCTGCCCTAGAGGATCTGCCTGCCCCAGCTTTGGAAGGCAAGCCCCGGTTTTATGCATAACCTGTTCTATATGCTATTTTACTACACTTAATGTTTGTAGGCTTGTATTGTGCACTTAAGTGTAGGAGTTGATTGAAACCCTAGTTACATGAACTCTGGAATCCTTTTTGAGATGGATACTAGTATGCTAGGTCGAGTAGCTGTTTTGCTAATTAGGGATCTCGGTAGAAGTCGAGTGATTTTTCTAGCACTCGCGCGAGGTCATGAATTGGTTGTACCCACTTTCATATCATATCGGTGTTGGTCTGTGGACATGGATCCATGGGGATGCGTGGTCCACGAGATGAAATTGGAATAAGGATTAACGTGCGGATACCTGTGTCAAGCATTTGAATGTACTAAGCACATGCCGAGAAATATGGTAAATCGGTAAGCCTAGTACCTGATTGAACCTGCCAGCGGACATATCCCCTCACGCGACCTGAGACGTGGTCTCCCATTCCGGTTATGGTGGGTACAAGTGCGGTCACTGCATGACGGCAGTCAGGGTCAGTGAAGCATTGTACGCTAAGGCGGTGAGCCCTGATCTACTGCCAGGGAATCGATGGGGACAGTTGATGTGTGTGGGGACGGAGTGCCTCGCCATGTCGTGTGTTTAGGTTTACATTGCAAGGATAAAAACTCGATTCGAATCGTCTGCTTCTCGCAGCTAATGAGACTGCTTGATCCATTGTACTGCATTGAGTAACAAGTGGAAATGTGATGTTTCCGCAAAAAGATATTGGACTGCTAATTTGCTTGATACCATGATTGAGTAGATAGTACACGATTAGTCTTAAGAGAGTCACACTAAAACCTGCAAAAGCTAAAACTTGATTTTTAGACTCAGCTAGTGCTTTTGGCAACCAAACCCCCTAGCCAAACAGCTACATGTCTAGAGGTAGAGGAGTAGACTCCTCACACCAGGTAAGTCTAGCTGAGTATTAGTATACTCAGCCTTGCTTGTGGTGTAATTTTACAGGTTCTCTGGAGGACATGGTTGCTGGAGTGACTTGGCCGTCCATCTTGCCACTGGGTTGGACAGTCGAGTGGGACCCTACCTCGGTAGAGGAGGAGCATGAGGAGTGATGGGACAGGCTTCCCCATCTCTCTGTTTATTTATCGCTAGTTTTATTCCGCTACATTCCGAACAATGATGACTACTTTTGCTAAACTCCGATGATGATGTAATAAATTTAATACTCCTCAATGTATGGTTTTATGCTTTATTGTATTTGCTATGTGCCTCACCATCGAGTGAGTACGTGGTACTTGATCCTGTTAGTGGCCTCGTCGGACTAGATCCGAGGGACTGACGTGTTATTCCTATTTAAGTGTGGTCTAGCCTCTAAGGCGGGACTTGGGCACTTAAGTTGGAATAATTCGGGCGGTTCCGCCACACTCAGCCTAGAAGCAGCAATCGCCCTCGTTTCTCCGGCAACCCACCTCAGCAGTTCAAGCAGAACCAACGCCCACCTCAACAGCAGCAGTTTCAAAGGCAGTACCATCAGTAGAATCGTCAGAACAACCAGTTAGGAGGAGGTCAGTTCTAGAGGCAGAACCAGCAGGCACCTCGCCTCCCCGCCCCAGCAACCAACCAGAGCAGTCAAGCAGCCCCAGTCCAAGGCGGAAGCAGAGCATGTTTCCATTATGGAGAGCAAGGCCATTGGGTGATGCAATATTCGAAGAAGGCAGCCTAGCAACAGTCCGGCCCTAGTGCCCCAGCAAAGCAGAATGTGTCTCAGCCTGGAGCAGGCAATCGCTCTCAGCCACGCTATAACCATGGGAGACTGAATCACTTGGAGGCTGAAGCAGTTCAGGAAACCCCGACATGACAGTAGGTATGTTTCCAGTCGACTCCCATATTGCAGAAGTGTTATTTGTACTGGAGCAACGCATTCTTTTATTACTGCATCATGGGTAGAAGCACATAATCTTCCAATAACTACCATGTCAACACCCATTCAAATTGACTCAGCCGTTGGTAGAATTCGAGCCGATAGCATTTGCTTGAATGTAAGTGTGGAAATAAGGAGAATAGTGTTTCCCGCTAATCTCATAGTAATGGGTACTCAAAGAATAGATGTCATCCTAGGGATGAATTAGTTAGATAAGTACCAAGCAATTATCAATTGTGACAAAAGGACAATTAAGTTGGTGTCCCCACTAGGAGAAGAAGTGGTAGCTGAGTTAGTCTCACCTGAGCCAAGGAAAGGGAGTTGTTGTCAGATGGCTATCGATAGCAAGGAGCCAGATTCACTCGAGATTATCAAGGTTGTGTCTGAATTCCTAGATGTGTTCCCGGAAGACTAACCAGGTATGCCACCTGAGCGGAAAGTTGAATTTGCCATAGAGCTTCTTCCTGGCACCGCCCCCATTTCTAAAAGAGCCTACAGAGTATCTAGACCAGAGTTGGTTGAACTTAAGAAGCAGATCGATGAGCTGTCAGAGAAAGGTTACATCAGGCCAAGCACCTCGCCTTGGGCCACCCCTGTCCTGTTCGTGGAGAAGAAAGATGACACCAGAAGGATGTGTATCGATTATCGAGCTCTGAATGAGGTCACCATCAAGAACAAGTACCCCTTGCCCAGAATAGAAGATCTGTTCGACCAGTTGAGAGGAGCCAGCGTGTTCTCAAAGATAGATCTGAGGTCAGGTTATCATCAGCTCAGGATCCGACCTTCAGACATTCCAAAGATGGCATTCATTACCAAGTATGGGTTGTATGAGTTCACTGTTATGTCCTTTGGTCTAACGAATGCATTAGCCTTCTTCATGAATCTGATGAACAGTGTATTTATGGATTATCTTGACAAGTTTGTAGTGGTATTTATTGATGGCATTCTTATATATTCTCAAAGTGAGGAGGAGCATGTGGATCATTTGAAGATGGTATTGCAGAGATTGCGAGAGCACCAGCTGTATGCAAAGTTGAGTAAGTGCGAGTTCTGGATCAATGAAGTCCTATTCTTGGGTCACATAATAAACAAAGAAGGATTGGTTGTGGATCCAAAGAAAGTGGCAGATATTCTGAACTAGAAAGCGGTATAACGACTGGTGTCTGTATTACGTGTAAACGAAAACCTAAGTCGTCATGGGTGTTGCATCATGCCGAGGCATTTTTCTTGTCTGATGTCGTGTTTAATCGCGTGTGTTGCTCAGTCTCATTTTGCAAATCGGATTCCGATCGGTGGTTGTGCGTGTCGTGGGTTTTTGCCCCACGACGCGACCCAGCCCGACCCGCTCCGGCATGCGCGCCCCTGGCGCCCTGTCCCTTCCCCATGCACGCGCCCCCCTCCCTTCTCTCCCTTTCTCTCATTTGATTTTCCCGCGTAGCAACCTCCTCTCCTCCACCTCTCTCTCTCTCCCCGTGGTGCCCTAGGTTTTGGAGACGGTGATCGTCGGATTTGGACCTTGAGGTGAGCTCCCCTCTCCCTCTCCCTCTCTCTCTTCCCCTTCCCCCTCCCCTTCTTCTCCCATGTGCGCGACCCCCACCCACCCCCTCGCGCGGCGGCAGCCCCTCCCCCAGCCCCCTGGCGCGGCGCGGCCGCTCCCCCTGCTCCCCTCGCATGGCACGGCCCCCTCCCCCGGGCCCCTCGCGCGGCGGCGCCCCCTCCCCCGGCCCCCTCGCGCGGCGGCGGCCCGTCCCCCAGCCCTCTAGCGCGGCGCGGCCCCTCCCCCTGCTCCCCTCGCACGACGCGGCCCCCTTCCCCGGCCCCCTGGTGGCGGCGCGGCCCCCTCCCCCTGGCGGCGGCGCGGCCCCCTCCCCCTGCTCCCCTCGTGCGGCGTGGCCTCGCCCGGCCCCACACGGCGGCGCGGCCCCGTCCCAGCCCCCTCCCCTCGCGCGGCGCGCGGCCCCGTTCCAGCCCTCGGCCCCTCAGGCGTGGCTCCCTGGCGCCCCTGCGCGCAACCCCTGGCCCCGGCGCGCGGCACCTGCCCCCGGGCAGCGTGGTCCCTGGCGCGGCCCCTGTCCGGCGCGCGGCCTCTGGCCCCTAGAAGCGCGGCCCCTCGCGGCTTGCCCAGCGCTTCCCGCGCGCGTAGCGATAGAATTTCAGTTTAATTAGTTTTTAAATTTAGTTTAATGAACGTGCTGTGTCGCGTGCTTCGTCGCGTGGCGAATTAGTTTGATTTCAGATTCTATTAACGTGTTGCATCACGCGCTTCGTCGCGCGATGATTCGTCTTAATTTCAGATTATTTAATGTGTGGCGTCACGCGTACAGTCGCGCGACGTTTCGTTTTAAATTCAGTTTAGATGGCGTATGCCGTTGTGTGTTTCATAGCGCGACGCCTAACGTCTCTTTATAATTAATGCAAGTGTCTCGTTGCGCGCTCCGTCACGCGACGAGTCGTTTATTTCTTAATTCAATTTAAATGTTGTGTCGCGCGTTTCGCCACGCGACAATCCTTTTAATTTACCTTTATCTGTTCATAATAATTAAACATGGAACATGACTTTACCCTATGCTAAACACGATGACTAAATTAATACTATTCTATTTAAACGAGTATTTTAATTTATAATCGTGTGACGTGATCGCTCTTCTATCGTAACCTCGACCGTTACTCTCTCTTTCTCGCTTAGTCGTAGGTGTGAGCCCTGCGCCGAGTGTCTATTTATTTATAACATTCTATTGTATGGTGTACTGTTCTTTTGTATTAAATGTGTGGAATGTATGTTTGAACTCGTATAGATAACGGTCAGTTGGTGGAGCCCGAAGGAATTGCAGGTGAAGACCCTGAGCAACAGCTGGTTGGTGAAGGCAAGTGTCCTTTGACCCATCAATGTCCGACTCATTCTTATAATTCACTCCCCGCATTTACACAATTTATACCTAAGGATTGACAAGATTTTGTTTATCTTGTCCTTGTTTACCTATTTTGGTTGGATTATTTTGGTTTAGCTTTATGCTAGCGCTTCACATTAATCAATGAACATGATGAGATTATCTATGATACGCTGTTTTCCCTTTTGATTATGATGATGATTCTGTGACATTTAGGGGACTTGAGCTGTTTCTAGAGTGCCTCTCTATAAGGACTGGTTCGTTGGATGACCGCCCGGGAAAACAGTTCAACCATGAGGGTGGAGTGGGACGCCCTTAGCTGAGTAATTAGAGGAACTGGGGTGTAGTTCGCTTCGCCGTCGTGCCGTTAATGGGGCTCGGTGTATGTGGCTCGCTCTGCCAAGGTTGGTTCACCCCTTGGGGAGGAGTGCGGTGCATTTAGGAAACCTAACGGGCGGCTACAGCCCCAGGAAATCTTTATAAAGGCTACGTAGTGAGACCTTGCCTATTCACCTTGGTAGTGTTTAAGGGTTTGATCGGCCCGAGGCAAGAGGGAATCACAGCTTGTGGCTAAAGTGGGCAACCCCTGTAGAGTGTTATGAAACTGATATATCAGTCGTGCTCGTGGTTATGAGCGGTCAAGGGAGCTCCATTGATTAGAGATACTTGATCAGAGATGTATGGTTTACAAGTGGTGACGAGGAGGATGGTTATGATTATGCTTATGGTAATGGTAAGTGGTATTCTTTCCGTTTGGAAAGGTTACTTTGGGTTAATAACTTGGGTTAATGCTTAAACCTGGCTTTCTACTAGTAATAATAACCTGACCAACTAAAAGCAATTGCTTGGCTTAACTCCACATAAAGCTAGTCCACTACAGCCAAACGGGGCATATTGCTGAGTATGTTGATGTGTACTCACCCTTGCTTTACACACCAAACCCCCCTAGGCTGCCCATATTGCAACCACTGCTCAGGTGAAGATGAAGCCATGGAGGAAGACTTCAAGAGTTCCAAGAGTACGATGAGTTCTAGGCGTGGGTTAGCGGCAAACCCCCAGTCGGCTGCCTGTGTAGGCTGTGTGTATCTACGTTTCTTTTCCGCACTTTGATAATTGTTAAAGACTATGTGGATGCCTCGGACATCATGATGTAATTGACTATTATACCCTCTTTTATGTCATTATTTGAGCACTATGTGATGATGTCCAGTTATGTAACTGTTGTGTACGTGAATTGCTGATCCTGGCACGTACATGGTTCACATTCGGTTTGCCTTCTAAAACCGGGTGTGATAGAGCCTTCCCTTTCTCTTTGTTGAGATTGAAAGTACTTTGGCTTATTAAGTTATTGGTTCCCTTTTGGAAACCAAGTCCATCCTTAATAAAGGGGTGTCTACCAATGGTGTAGGCATCCCTAGCAAATTTTAATTTCTCATAATTATCCTTGCAAGTCTTAAGTTAAGCATTAAGACTTGCGACATCATTATTTAAATTGAGAATGGTACAGACATGTTCATTGCAAGCATCAATATTAAAATATCTACACCTATTGCAGATTTCAACATGCTCTACACTTGAACTAGCCACGTTAAATTTTTCTAGCTTAGTATTTAAATCATCATTCAAAATTTTGAGACTAGAAATAGAATCATGATAGGTAGATAGCTTAGAGGACAATATTTCATTTTTCTTAATTTCTAGAGCAAGAGATTTTTGAACATTAATAAATTTATCATGTTCGTCAAACAGAATATCTTCTTGCTTTTCTAGCAACCTATCCTTTTCATTAAGGGCATCAATCAACTCATTTATTTTATCTACCTTAGATCTATCTAATCCTTTAAATAAACCACTATAATCTACTTCATCATCAGAAGATTCTTCATCGCTAGAAGAAGTGTACTGTTGGGGACTTGTTCTCAAATACTATGAATTAAGAACAAGGCAACACAAGATATTAAATGTTAATGCCCTTCGTCCTTCGAAACATTATTCCCCTTAGGATATAATGATCTTCAGACGAAGGTTATGAAGGACATACCTTCATCATTACAATATATAATGATAAAAGAAGAAGCATATGAAATATAAGAGACACCATAGATAATCATATAACGTTGTTAATTCATTCTTATTATATCACCATGGAAAGGTAGAAACAATATTGAATTACAAAAGTACCTTCGGCTTGACAGAGGGCAAAAGTACAATTGTGACGCAAAAGCAAGTGTCAAGCAGTGTGAACAGTATGGGGGCACTGTTCACCTATTTATAGGCAAAGGACACAGCTTATGAGAGATTACCATTATGCCCTTTACATTTGCTATTGACTTATAGAAAAATCTATGAGGACTGAACAGCCTTTTCCCTTTTTAGTCGGTTCCCTTTTCTGCGACTTAGTCGAAGCTCCCTTCTGCACAGCTTCGGAGCGACGGCAACCTTCGTCACGATCAAGCTCCTCATCGTGTCTGCTTTTACCATGAATCCGAAGACACCTGTCCATAAATCATACTTGAGAAACATTGTTAAATTACGTTTTTGAGGACCTTCGGAGGACAAAGGCCCCCAACAGTAGCCCCTCGCAATATTAATTTGTTAGAATAACGAATTTAGATTGCGACATGGACGAATGCCCTAAGCCGAAGGTCCGAAAAAACACCTTCCCTTTGCTAGAATAGCAACAGTCAATGACAAACGGGACCCTCCAACTTGGAGCGCGTCGATTGTATAAATAGGAACTCACCCTAAGCACATTTGGTATGCTATTTGCCGCTTGCTTTGTTTACTCAATTTTTAGCTCTTGCTTGCCAACGCCTGCTTAGTTTCTCATATTTCCTAAGCTTCGGTTTTAAGGACGCATTTTCGTTATTTTTGAAGAAAAGATGTCTCAAGACAAAAAAAGCCGCTGCTGAAACAAAGTTGAGCGAAGAGGAGAAGCTCCTTGAGGAGAAGACTGCTAGATTTGTTGAGTCAATAGCAAAAACCAATACGGAGAAGATTACTAAAGAGATACTAGAAGGCTTATCTGAAGATACTGATGATAGCGATAGTTATGATGTGGAGAGTGGAGGCGAAGACTCTGAAGATCGGCCCTGGCGACCAAGTCATGCAGTCTTCGGGAAATCAACTATCAAACAAAGTCATCTTCATAACATGAGAGGAAGGTATTTTCGAGATATGTCTATTGTGAGGGCTGACGTAGACAGAGCCGTTCATGCTCCCGAAGAAAACGAAGTTGTGATCTTCCGAAGTTTCTTCAAAGCTGGACTTCGGTTCCCATTGAGCAAATTTGTGGTTGAAGTTTTAAAGACATATCAGATTTTCCTTCACCAGATCACTCCCGAAGCAGTTATTAGAATGGGGATCTTCGTCTGGGCTGTGAGGAGTCAAGGTCTAGAGCCAAGTGCAAGATGTTTTTGCAGTATGCATGAACTTTCGTATGAGACGAAGCCCTGGGGTAAAGAACAATATCATAACAATTTTGGTTGTTATAGCTTTGTTGCTCGCTCTGGCCCAAGCTACCGAGTGCCGACGTTTCGGAAGAGATGACCCGGGGCCTGGATGGAAGAGTGGTTTTACGTGAAAAATGATTTGAAGGCGAGAGAAGACATTAAAGAAATCATCATGCGCCCCATTTGGTCCCGCTTCGGTCTCCGAAAGCCGAAGGTAGAAATTGATGAGGCATCCAAAGCATGCCGAAGGGCCTTCAGCACAGTTTGCTCTTTTATTGGGACAAGAGACTTAGTTCAAGAACATGTAGCCTACAGGATATGGCCACTGATAGACAGCTGGGAAATGCCGAAAGAAACCATCACTAACCCTAGCAAAGGCGGCCTAGTTCGATTGAAATACACCTTCAGGTTTGGAGACCAATTTGTCGAACCAGATGACGACTGGCTGAAGTGTGTTGAAAATACTAGCGATGAGTTACTTGGAGCATATTCCAAGTCCGAAGATAATGCACTATCTACGGCCTTCGGGAGCCGAAAAAAGAAAAGATTAAATAGGGTTTTGATGCTATTGGATTTGTGTACCCTAACTATCGCTACCCACCATGGGGGCAGAAAAGAAAGGGTGCAACCTCTAGAAAGGTTGCCGCTTCGGCTGCTCCAAGCGAGCCTGCGCCGAAGAGTAAAAAGTTAAAAGTTCTCACCCACCGGCCCCGTTACATTGAGTCGGCCGTGGTGCCCGAGTTTGGCGGGGAAACTTCTTCAGCTGCTACTCCAAAGGAACCAATTCCTTCTACAAAGAAAGCTGAGGAACCAGCCACCTTGCCGAAGGCACCCTCAGCCAAGTTAGCTGAGTCGAAGACTGATAAAGCTGAGGAGCCAAGAATCGAGGGAACAAAAACATTAGAAGTTTTAAGCCCTTCGGCAGAAGTGACAATGCCGAAGGCACAAAAAGGTCTTGCGGCGACCCCCAAGAGAAAAAGGATGGCCAGTGTACTAGATGTGCTGGAGACGGTAAATGCTTCAAGCTCTACTCCAAGGAAAATTGCCAAGGCTTCAAAAGTGCAAATTGAAACCGAAACAAAACTGACCGAAGCCAAAGCTACAATGAGCCAGGCTAGCGCCAAAGCTGGGCCTTCAGAGCCTGCCAAGGAGAAATCCTCGGAAATTGGTGAAAAGGCAGTGGAGGAAGAAGCTATAGAACAGATTTTGCCTGAAAAAGTTGTCGCTCCTACTCCCGAAGCACCTTCTGAAGACCTTGGTTATATTATTCGACATGCTTCGGGAAAAAGATTATCTGAAGAAGAAATTTTTGAAGCTAAACACTATGCCTGAGAACTGAAGTACCCGAAAGGGGCCTTAGTGTTTAAAGGTACAGATGAAGATGATTTCTTGTATTGCCTCCCAAACAACAAAGAATTATCCGTCTGCCGGGAAATGGCCAGAAGTATGGGGTTTCTGAAGCTCAAAGCTGGCCTCTATGCCATGGCGAAGGACGATCTTGTGGATAGCCTTGCATACAACAGCCTGAAGGTACAAAAGTTGTGAATTTTGAAGTTTGTGGATTCTATATTAGAGTCTTTTGTTCTCGTGTTAATCCATTCATTCTTTCTTGTAGGGCTTAATACTTAGCAACGCCTTAAGGGCACAAAAGAATGCTGAAGACGAGAGTTGCACTATTGCTCTCAACAACCTTCGAATAGAGGTTATCAGGCTGAGAAACGAAGCCATGGAAAAAGACAAAATTCTACTTACACTGGTGGACAAAGTAAAGGGGGATGAAGCTAACTTCAAGGCTCAATCTGAAATTCAAAAGAATGAGATTGAAGACCTTCAAAAACAACTGACTGAGGCTAAATTAAAATGCGCTGTTGCCGAAGCTGACCGAGATGCCAGTGAGTACTGGAAAAATTATTTTGAAAAAACAGTTGTAGAGCTTCACGCATCAAAAGAAAGATGTTTTGAAAAATCTATGGAATGTGTTAAAAAGATAAAAACTAGCTTTGCCAACGTGGGCGCGTACTTGAGCGAAGACAACTTCATAAGGGGCGATCCTGAGGGCGTAATCGAGTGGATCAGCGGTGAGGCCGAAGCCTTTGAAGAGATTTTGAGTGATTGCGGGGAGGTCTGTGCCTTCTCTGGCGTGAGAGGAGTTTCAACTATTTTGGAGAAGGCAGGATGCGAACATATTAAAACTTTAGCCCAGGCCGAAGCTGCCTTCTCTATCGACGATACGAAGGACCCCTCGGCCGAAGCAAGCTCAATAGGCGGAAAATTTTTACTGATATCTGGGAAAATGGTGGCCGAGGGATGGCCCATGAAATAATGAAGAAGAGCGAAAAAAGATATTCATGACGCTCGCGAAGCAACAAAAGAAGCTGAAAGTGCTGCAGAACTCGAAAGACGAATAGGTATCACTTAATGGCTTTTAGCTTTGTTGTTTACTTTTGTGACTTCGAACTAATTTATGTCTTCTACCGCAGCTGAACTATCCCCTCCCCCAGAGCCATTCAACCCACTGGCCGACCCAGAGACAAGGAAAACAATAGAAATTATTAATATGGCCGAAGCTATTGTAGATGAAGTTATTACTAAGCTGCTAACCGAAGCTGCAGAATAAGTTCTGAAGGAAGAGTAGCTATTGTAAAAACACTTTCTAGAATGTTAATGTAACATTTGTTGAACTATATTTGTAATATTCAGTGCTTATGGATTTGAATATATATGAGTGGTTTGTAATTCAGTTCTTTGCGATGCATGAAACTTTTTATACATACCGTTTTTGAGCCTACGGCGAAAAAACACCTTCCCTTCTTTTCATGCTTCGTAAAGAAGAGCCTTTATGCTTCGTAAAAATCATCAGTACTTTGTAAAACATCAATTCTTCATAAAGAAAAGCTTTTTCCGCATTAGAACTGATGAAGCTGTGATTTTCAGCTTACTTTGTGCGTTGGCCTCTTTTCATTTTTTGTAAAGCATTGCCCGAAGATCGGCCTTGTTTTCAATTGATATCACTGATGTGATATGATGTTTGATGTGATGCTATGATGTATGATGTGATGATATGATGTAAAGAATGATGCTAATGTATCGTGCAAATGAATGCCCAAACACACACATCCGAAGCTTCATCCGCAACCTTCATTCCCTAAGGAATGACTGAAATCTCTTTGTCGTTTACTTTTCGGCTGCACCGTTTATTTTTTGGTGTAAGTTCTGCATTCCCTAAGGATCGTCTTTTGAACTTCTTCGCCTTCTATTTCGGCGGTATTCGCGTTGACTTTTCGCGCTTCGCCTTATATTTCGGTGGTATTTGGCTCTGCATTCCCTAAGGAACGACTTTTGAGCAGAAAACTTATGCTGCGCTCCCTTAGGAACGGCTTTTTGAAGCATCGGCAAACTTACGCTGCGTTCTTTAAGATTTTTAGCACTGCATCGGTGAAACTTTTACTACGATTTTTAGCACTGCATTCCCGAAGGAATATCTCTTTGTAGCTTCGGCATTCTCGTGAGTCTGTGACGAAGGTATATTTTATTTTGACATAAACGAAGCTAGTACAAAGAATTACAAAATAGCAAGAAAACCTAGGTTTACATTGATTGTTCCTTCTTAAAAAGAAAACGACAATGAATGTAAAACTGTGCTAAAGGTAGGATATCTCTCAATATATGTGTTTTGATTCTGGCACAGTGCTGTTAAATGTGCGAGCTTCGGACCCCTCCCTGCAAATCTCGCTGCTGATGGGTCTGTTGGCTCCCTTCCGGCTGCTGACCTCGTGAGTAGACAGGCTGTAGTGGCGGCGGAGGTGGAAGCTGTGGCCAAGAAACTTGCGGCTGACTAGTCGAAGCAACAGAAGCTGCGGGATGATTACCCACATATTCTGGTATGTAGGGTGAATGACACGAAGCAGTGTGCAGGACCTGCTTCGGATGATTTTTCTGGGCTTCAGCTTCTGCAATTTCTTTTTGCTTTTGGATGGTGATTTGACACGTTCTTGTATTATGGCCCTTGTCTTCACCACAAAATAGGCAGTAGATTTTCCTGGGCTGGTCCCCATATCTTCCTCCAAGGCCCTGGCGCCTCTACCTCTTGGAGCTGGCGTCCGGAAAGAGCTTTGTTGCTATCCCGAAGCTTGCGAAGAATACTGCGGTCTCTGTTGTTGACTTCCTCTGTCATCACTCTGGATGGAGTTGTGAATTGACCTGACATGCCTCGGGTGGATTCTTCCTCCGAAGCCCCTAGTCATTTCAAAGAACCTATATGCTTCCTCCCTTCTTTGGCGGAAGTCATTGTCAGCTCGGATGTACTCATCCATCTTTTGTAGCAGCTTCTCCAGAGTCTGTGGGGGCTTTCTAGCAAAATACTAAGCAGTAGGTCCTGGACGAAGCCCCTTAATCATGGCTTCAACGACAATTTCATTAGGCACTGTAGGCGCTTGTGCTCTGAGACGCAAGAACCTTCGGACATATGCCTGGAGGTACTCCTCATGATCTTGCATGCACTGAAACAAGGCCTGAGTTGTGACTGGCTTCGTCTGGAAGCCTTGGAAACTTGTCACCAGCATATCCTTGAGCTTCTGCCACGAAGTAATGGTCCCTGGCCGAAGAGAAGAATACCATGTTTGGGCCACATTCCGAACTGCCATGACGAAGGACTTGGCCATGACAGCTGCATTGCCTCCATATGAAGATATAGTTGCTGTTGGGGACTTGTTCTCAAATGCTTCGGATTAAGAACAAGGCAACATAAAAAGTGTTAAATGATAAAGCCCTTTGTCCTTTGAAACATTATTTCCCTTCGGGATATAATGTGTTCCGGACGAAGGTCACAAACAACATATCTTTGTAAGCACAATAAACTATGACGAAGAACTTACATGCAACATAAAAAGTAATATAAACATTTAAATATTATCACAACGTCATTTCTATTTTATTATCATATAAAAATAGAAATGACTTCAGATTACAAGTGTACCTTCGGATTGCAGGAAGGCAAAAGTACAAGGATGACGGAAAGCAAATGTCAAGTCAACGTGAACAGTACGGGAGTACTGTTCATCTATTTATAGGCGTGGGACGTAGCCCATGCAAAATTACATTCATGTCCATTACATTTGCTAATGACTTATGGGAATCTATTAAGGCCTAAGTAGTCTTTTCATCTTTAAGTCGGTTCCCCTTTTTGCTATCGCGACGAAGCTTTCTGCGCATAGCTTCGGCTGTGCACCATCCTTCGTACAGCTTGGTAATCAGCTTCGTACAGCTTGGGCTTCGTTCTGACCGTACTCCATGTTCATGATCTGAGTCCGAAGATACCTGTTCATATAATTCACTTGGAAAATATTGTCAAATCATGTTTTTGAGGACCTTCGGAGGACGAAGGCCCCCAACAGTAGCCCCTCGCAATATTAATTTGTTAGTGATAAATTCAGATTGCGATATGGACGAAGGCCTTAAGCCGAAGGTTCGAAAAAACACCTTCCCTTTGCTAGAATAGCAAAAGTCACTGACACCTGGGACCACACAGTTTCCGTCATATCGAGTGTATAAATAGGAGCCCGCCACATTTGATTTGGCACGCTCTCTTTGCCATCTGTTTTTCCTGCTTATAAAACTTTCTGCCCAAAAATATTTGTTTTTTTCCTAGTTTTAAGCTTCGGAAGCGAGAAGTAGGATCTCCGAAGAGATGTCTGAGGAGAAGAAGGCTGTTGTCGAGATGAAGCTAAGTCTCTCTGAAGAGAAGAACCTGGGCTTTCTTGAGGCAATGTCGAAGACCAATACAGAAAAGATCACCAAAGAGATTTTAGAAGGTTTATCTGAAGATACTGGTGACAGCGACAGTTATGATGTAGAAAGCGGCGGGGGAGAGTCTGAAGATCGACCATGGCGGCCAAGTCACTCGGTTTTCGGGAAAACCACTATTAAGCAGAGTCATATTGACAATATGAGGGGGAGATATTTTCGAGATATATCTATTGTGAGGGCTGATGCTGGAGAAAAGACTTCTCCTACCCCCGAAGAAGATGAGGTCATGATCTTCCGAAGCTTTCTCAAGGCTGGGCTTCGGTTCCCCCTAAGCAGCTTTGTTGTCGAAGTCTTGAAGACATTTCAAATCTACCTTCATCAAATTACTCCCGAAGCTATCATAAGAATGGGAATCTTTGTCTGGGCTGTGAAAAGCCAAGGTTTAGAACCAAATGCTAAAAGCTTTTGCAAAATTCATGAGTTGGTATATGAGACGAAGCCCTGGGGGAAAGAACAATATCACAACAACTTTGGTTGTTACAGCTTCGGTGCCCGCTCCGGGTCAAGCTGCCCTGTGCCAACCTTTCGGAAGAGGTGGCCCGGTGCCTGGATGACAGAATGGTTCTATGTAAAGAATGACTTGACAGCGCAGGAAGATGTTAAGAGTATCATTATGCGCCCCATCTGGCAACGCTTCGGACTCCGAAAGCCGAAGGTTGAAATGGATGAAGCGGCCGAAGAATGCCAAAGAGCCTTCGGCGTAATCTGCTCTTTTATTGGGACAAGGGATCTGGTCCAAGAGCATATTGCCTTCAGGGTGTGGCCACTTGCAGGAAAGTGGGAAATGCCGAAGGAGACCATCAAAGAGTCTGACGAAGGTGGACTAGTCAGACTAAAATACACATTCAAATACGGGGATAAGTTTGTTGAACCTGATGACGACTGGTTAAAAAGCATTGAAACATTAAGTGACGAACTGCTTGGGGTATATTCGAAGGCCGAGAACACTGCATTATCGACAGCCTTCGGAGGCCGAAAGAAGAAGAGGCTCAACCGGGTATTTGATGCAATCGGGTTTGTCTACCCTGACTATCATTATCCGGTGCCGGGCCGCAAAAGAAAAAATACTTCTCCTGCAACAGAAGTTGCCACAAGTGCTTCTAGTGAGCCAGCGCCGCAAAGAAAAAAGATGAAGGTGCTCACCCACCGGGCACGTTTTATTGAGCCGGCCACAGTGCCTGAATTTATCGGTAAAGTCTCCTTGGCCACTGAAAGTACAGAGCCAGCTCCAGTGCCGAAGATCGAAGAAAAAACTGAAGTACCTTCAGCAGAGAAAGCAGAAAAACCGAAAATTGAAGGACCAAAAATATTAGAAATCTTAAGTCCTTCAGCAAGTGTTGAAACAATAAAAAATCAAAAGGGTCCATCGGTAACCCCGAAAAGAAAAAGAATGGTGAACGTGCTAGATGTTTTGGAGACAATTAAGTCTTCAAGCATAACTCCAAAGAAGACTGTTGAACTTTCTGAAGTGTCTACTGAAGCTTTAGTTGCTGAAGCTTCAAAGCAACAACTTGAAGTTGAAGCTGGGACTTCAGAGCCCACCAAGGAACAACCTTTGGAAACCGAAGAAAAAATAAAAATGCCAGAGCCAATTTTGGTTGAAGAAATTGACACTGCTGCCCCCGAAGCTCCTTCCACCATATGCGATTACATTGTGCGACATGCTTTGGGGAAGAAATTATCTGAAGAAGAGATTTATGAAGCCAACCACTATGCCAAAGAATTAAAATATCCGAAGGGGGCACTAGTGTTCAATGGGACAAACGAAGATGACTTCCTATACTGTCTCCCTGACAACAAAGAATTATCTGTCTGCCGGGAGATGGCTAGGAGTATGGGGTTTCCGAAGCTTGAAGCTGGACTATGCGCTATGACGAAGGAGGATCTTGCGGATAGCCTTGCATATAATAGTCTGAAGGTGCGAGAATTGCGCATTTTGGAAACTTTATGATTCGAAATCTATTGTTTTATTCTTATACTAACTTTTTACATATAGGGATTAATACTAAGCAACGCGCTGAGAGCGCAAAAGAGTGCCGAAGACGAAAGCTATGAAATTGCCTTCAACAACCTTCGAACAGAGGTTATCAAGCTAAGGAACGAAGCCCTGGAAAAGGACAAGATTCTAGTTACATTAGTGGATAAAGTAAAGGAGAACGAAGCTGCGTCCAAAGCCCAAATTGCAGCTCAAAAGCACGAGATTGACGATCTTCGGAAGCAATTGGCCCGGGCGAAAGAAGAACGCATACTTGAAGAAACGAGGCGGGAATGTAGCGACCAATGGGCTAATCATTTGGAAGGAACCGTTGAAGAGCTTCGGTCTTCTAAGAAAAGGTGCTACGAAAAATCCATGGATTGTGTAAAGAAAATAAAAACCAGCTTCGCCAGTGTTGGCGCATTTTCGAGTGAAGAAGATTTTGTGAGAGGTAACCCAGAAGGACCGATAGAATGGATCTGCCACGAAGCTGAAGCCTTCGAAGAAATTCTAAACAGTTGAGGAGACATTTGCGCCTTCTCGGGTGCCAGGGGGATTGCTTCTATACTGGAGAAAAAAGGCTGCAATCATGTTAAGGTTCTTGCACAATCCGAAGCCAGCTTATCCCCTGAAGATATTAAAGACCCCTCGGCCGAAGCTAGCCAGGCTGGTGGAAAATTTTTCACCGACGTCTGGGACAATGGTGGCCGAGAAATGGCCCGAGAAATCATTCAGAAAAGTGAGAAAGGCATTCACGACGCTAGAGAAGTAGCTAAGGCCGCTGACAAAAGCTCAGAGCCCGAAGGGCAATTAGGTATTAGCTAATGGTTTTTATTGCGTTGTAATTTTTGATTTTAAACTTCGTTCACAATTTGTAATAGCAATGTGGCCGTATCATGTTCTCCTTCAGATCCTACTAAAGCGTCTCCGGGCCCTCACCCAAAAGGAGACGAAGAAATTAAAAAGATGGCTGAAGCTATCATGGATGAAGTTGTTAACCGACTCCTGAACGAAGCTGCCGAAGTTGTTTTGAGAGAAGATTAAGCACTTTTGTAAAGACTTCTTGAAATGAAACATGTGTGACATTTTGTAACCCTGTGATATATTTGCTTTTAATGACTCGATTCTTTACGATGCATGAAACTTTACATACGTACCGTTTTTGAGGCTTCGGCGAAAAAACACCTTCCCTTCTTTTCATGCTTCGTGAAGATAGAAAAACTTTTATGCATCACGATAATGTTCATAGTGCTCTGATGAAGGATATCCAAGCTTCATGAAAATATTCTCCGAAGCTATATTCCAAAGATCAATATTGTGTCCCCTTGTGACTTAGCACGATTTTTACTTTCTCAAAGTATCCTTCCGAAGGTTGATACCGTGTCCCCTTCTTTTGCCATATGCAACATGATGTATGATGCTTATGCTATGCAAAATGATGTGATGATGTTATGTTATGTAGATGACATTTGTTCCGAAGATACACACATATCCCCGTAAAACACAAAATATTTTTGTACCAGCGCTGACTTTTCGCTGTAAGCTCTGCATTCCCTTAGGAACGACTTTGGAGCTTCTTCGCCTTTTACTTAGGCGGTATCAGCGTTGACTTTTCGCTGTAAGCTCTGCATTCCCTTAGGAACGACTTTGGAGCTTCTTCGCCCTTTACTTAGGCGGTATCAGCGTTGACTTTTCGCTGTATGCTCTGCATTCCCTTTGGAACGACTTTGGAGCAGAAAACTTACACTGCGTTCCCTTTGGAACGACTTTTTGTGATTTCAGCAAACTTACTGTGCGTTCCTTAGAACGACTTTTTGTTGCTTCGAAGGATTTTCGATAATTCGAAGGTCCTCCTTGTTATCGTAAATTTTTAAGCTTCAGCAACTTAAGCCTGAGAAAATACATTTTCCTTGGAGCAAGCAAAGAAACTTTTACATGAAAACTAAAAAATGTCCTTTATTACACAGAAAATAGAACTGAATGGAAAAAACTGGTAGGATATTTGTCAATAGATGTGCTTCGACTCTGGCACAGTGCTATTGACTGTGCGAGCTTCGGATTGTTCTCTGAGATCCCTTTGGTGTGGAGCATATTGGCTCCCTTCTGGCTGTTGGCCTTTTTGCAACGGTGGTGGAGGCGGAGGTTGTTGCCAGGAAGCTTGAGGTTGACTCGCCGAAGCAATAGAAACTGCAGGGTGGTTGCCTATGTATTCTGGGATGTAAGGCGGATGGTACGAAGCAGTATGCATGACCTGCTTCGGCTGAGCTTGTTGCGCTGCAGCTTCGGCTATCTCCTTTTGCTTCTGGATGGTAACATGGCACATCCTGGTGGTATGGCCCTTGTTTTCACCACAGAATAAGCAAAATACTCTCCTTGGTTGATCTCCAAATCTTCCGCCGAAGCCCCTGGCGCCTCTGCCTCTTGGAGCTGGTGGCCGGAAGAAACTTTGTTGTTGCCCCGAAGCCTGTGAGGAGCACTGCGGCCTGTTCTGCTGACTTCCCTTATCATCATTTTGAGTAGAGTTGTGGATGGACCTGACATGCCTCGGATAGAATCTTCCTCCGAAGCCCCTGGTCATTTCAGAAAACCTGAAAGCCTCCTCCCTTCTTTGGCGAAAATCATTGTCGGCACGAATATACTCGTCCATCTTCTGGAGCAATTTCTCCAAAGTTTGAGGAGGCTTCCTAGCAAAGTATTGAGCTGAAGGTCCAGGCCGAAGTCCCTTGATCATGGCCTCAATGACAATTTCATTGGGCACCGTTGGTGCCTGCGCCCTCAAACGCAAGAACCTTCTGACATACGCCTGAAGGTATTCTTCATGATCCTGAGTGCATTGGAACAGGGCCTGAGCAGTGACCGGCTTCGTCTGAAACCCTTGGAAGCTGGTTAACAACATGTCCTTCAGTTTTTGCCATGAAGTGATCGTTCCTGGTCGAAGGGAGGAATACCAGGTTTGAGCAACACTCCTGACAGCCATAACAAAAGACTTTGCCATGACTGCAGCATTGCCACCATACGAAGATACTGTTGCTTCGTAGCTCATCAAAAACTGCTTCGGGTCTGAATGGCCATCGAATATGGGAAGCTGGGGCGGCTTATAGGACGGAGGCCAAGGTGTAGCCTGCAGCTCAGCGGACAAGGGAGAAGCATCATCGAAAACAAAATTTCCATGATGGAAATTGTCATACCAGTCATCTTCGTTGAAGAAACCCTCCTGATGAAGGTCTTTTTGTTGAGGCCTTCGGTTCTGCTCATCGTGAGTAAGATGGCGAACTTCTTCAGAAGCTTCGTCTATCTGCCTTTGCAGTTCAGCTAGCCTGGCCATCTTTTCCTTCTTCCTCTGCACCTGTTGATGAAGCATCTCCATATCTCTGATCTCTTGGTCTAGCTCATCCTCTTGAGGCGTCGGGCTGACAGCCTTCCTCTTCTGGCTTCGGGCCTCCCGAAGAGAGACAGTCTCCTGATTGTGGTCCAGCGGTTGGAGAGCTGCAGTGCCAGCTGCTGAAGCTTTCTTCGGCGCCATAGCGAAGGTTGATGATCGCCGAGGGCGCTCAAAGACTCAAAGAGTGGAAGTGAGTTCACCGGAGGTGGGCGCCAATGTTGGGGACTTGTTCTCAAATGCTTCGGATTAAGAACAAGGCAACATAAAAAGTGTTAAATGATAAAGCCCTTCGTCCTTTGAAACATTATTTCCCTTCGGGATATAATGTGGTCCGGACGAAGGTCACAAACAACATATCTTCGTAAGAACAATAAACTATGACGAAGAACTTACATGCAACATAAAAAGTAATATAAACATTTAAATATTATCACAACGTCATTTCTATTTTATTATCATATAAAAATAGAAATGACTTCAGATTACAAGTGTACCTTCGGATTGCAGGAAGGCAAAAGTACAAGGATGACGGAAAGCAAATGCCAAGTCAACGTGAACAGTACGGGAGTACTGTTCATCTATTTATAGGCGTGGGACGTAGCCCATGCAAAATTACATTCATGTCCATTACATTTGCTAATGACTTATGGGAATCTATTAAGGCCTAAGTAGTCTTTTCATCTTTAAGTCGGTTCCCCTTTTTGCTATCGCGACGAAGCTTTCTGCGCATAGCTTCGGCTGTGCACCATCCTTCATACAGCTTGGTAATCAGCTTCGTACAGCTTGGGCTTCGTTCTGACCGTACTCCATGTTCATGATCTGAGTCCGAAGATACCTGTTCATATAATTCACTTGGAAAATATTGTCAAATCATGTTTTTGAGGACCTTCGGAGGACGAAGGCCCCCAACAGTTGCTTCATAACTCATCAAAAACTGCTTCGGGTCTGAATGCCCATCATACATGGGAAGCTGAGGTGGCTTGTATAATGGAGGCCATGGGATTGCCTGCAGTTCTGCTGCCAAGGGGGAAGCATCATCAAAAGTAAAGGTATCTGTTGGAACTTGCGCTCCTGTGCAAGTTGATCCAACGGGGGAGTGAGAAAGATGTGAACACGGTTTAACTCGAGACGGCAGTTGCTCTATTCATCCAGCCTCTCAAGGGCACTGTACGGGGGTATTTATAGGTGCCTAAGTGCCCAACGCCTCGATGTAAGGATGCATGTACCCTCAGGCACCTGGACTATCCCTGGAATATTCCCATAAAGGAGGGTTACAGACTGTCATTACAGAAAAGCCATTGCAAATCGAGCCCGTAATACACGACACCGCACGGGGCCTGTTACAATGGGCCGAATCCCACGTGGGCCTCGTAGTCGGGTGAGGACGTGGGACGGGGCGACGTCGTCGTAGGTCTTCATCTCGTAGTGTAGAGGACGAAGGGTGGACCCCACCGGTCGTATTGCCTCCATTGGTGTAGCGAGATTGATAAAGGCTGGAGCGAAGGGTGGCGTCTTCGCCTTCGCCCCAACATTTGCCCTCCGTGGGACCAGTTCGACTAAGTCATTTGGTGCCAAAGACGTCGCTAGATGGTGGAGACGCTGCCCTCGCTCGAAGTGGTTCCGCGGGGGGTTTTTGATGTGACCGTTGACGGACGCGGTACTGTTGGACTGCGGGTTTCCCAAAGCGTCGTGTCCTGTGTATAAAAAGGGGGGCGGCGCAGTTTAGGTTCTCCTTATGTGCGCCGCAAAACCCTAGCCTCCTTTTGAAATTGTTTGCCCGCTCGCCTGCCCTCCTTGCTCCTACTCGTCAGAGATCTGGCCCACGTCAAGCAGACCGCTCGCCGCCGCCGACGGTACGTAGCCATGCTGTCTTCTTCCTCGTCTGCTGCAAACTTGCCACCGGCCGGCGCATCGTCCGAGGATACCTTGAGCAATGTGGCAGCGGAGGAGCTGCGACCGAGTGATACGGTGGAGTTCGGTGTTTCACGGATTTCCTCGGTCCGCGTTCAGGATATGCAGCAGCTTGGTTATTTTGGCAGCGGAGTGGGGCGTGTCCCGGGGGCGGAGGAGGTTCCCGAGCCCGAGGGCGAGTTGGTCGTGTTTGAGGCGTTTTTCACCGCTGGCCTTCGTCTGCCTGTGCATCGCTTTATGGCGGAGGTCCTGCAGATGTTTGAGGTCCAGGTCCACCAGCTGACGCCGAATGTCGTGGTGGCCCTGGCGAAGTATGTCTGGGCGGTGACTTCGTATGGTGGTTAGCCGTCTGTGGAGGTCTTCGCCAAACATTACTGTCTGCATTGGCAGAAAAGGAAAATTGGACACAAGATTGCACAGTTTGGATCGTGCACGTTTACGCCGAGGACTGGAAAGACTTCGATGGAAGTCGTGGAGTTAGTTCCCTATGCCCGCAATAAGTGGGGCAACTGGTGGGGTTTTTGGTTTTATGTTTCCAAAGGTGAAGTCGAAGACCACCCAGGGCTCCCCATGGCCGTGATGTGCTCCCATTATTATGTGGCGTACCCGCAATTTGAGGTGGCAGAGGATGATGAAGACGAAGGGGCCCTTCGGTGTGCTACCCGCATGAGTAGCGGGCGCGATTTAGTTGAGGAATTCATCGGGTATGGGGTATGGCCCTTGGCACATGGCTGGGCGTTGGGCGAAGTATGCCCTCGCGAGATGCCCTCCTTGGGCGGGCAGCGGGTGCGAAGTCCTGCCTTCGCGTTGGATCTGCATGGCCGGGATCCCGCCGCATTCGTGCATGAAGCAGAAGATGGTGCGACGAGGATTGTGGGGCGCTATGTGCCAAGAATGGAGGGTCTGCAGAGCTGGGATATCCGTGGGTCCAACGTTAGATTGAATCGGGTCTTCAAATTAAACTGCTTGCCGTACGGTGGCTATCCCGGGGAAGACGCTGCCGACCACCGTGGGAAGAAACCGGTGGACGTGACCGAGGAAAGGCCTTCGCAGGGGGCTGCTCCGGCCACTAAGAAGAGAAAATTAGGTACTGCAGTTGGGGGAGTGGGGGTCTCTGATAGTTTTGCTGTGGATTTGATGGGGACGTGCGCAGCCCTCGGGGGAAGGATGTCTTCGCCCGAGCTCCGGGAGTCTTCAGCGCGAATGCTGGAGGTTACCAGGGGTCGATGGCCCAAGAATGTTCTGATCCCCGGTGGGCTGGCGAATACTTCTTTACATCTTGCATGGCTCGCGAATTGAAGGTTTTTCCTTAAGGGCAGAATATTGCTGCTGTTGTATCGGCAGTGACGGGGAGGGACCGTCAAGACGCTGCGTAGAAATGTCGGGCGGTCATCAGGATCGCGGATCCCATGCGCGAGGCGAAAAGGGCGCGGGGGAGTGCGAAGGCTGCTGCCGCTGGTGGTAGTAAACCGGCGCCGGCTGCGAAACTGGCCGCCCCCTTGCCCAGCAAGGCGTCGGCCAGTGCGAAGGCTGCCGCCTCTGGCGGGAGCAAGCCAGGCCTGGGCGGTCTCGTGAAAGGACGAAGGCCGCCTTCGCCGGCACGACGTGTTGCCGACTTCGGCACAGACATTAGTGTCGAGGATTATCTTGGTAAGTTAAAACTCCTTCTCCCTTTTTTTTGCTCGACGAGGTCTTTAACCAGTATCATGGTGCAGGTTTGGGTGAGGGGCAACTGGTCGTTGTCCCACCTCCGGTGACGACCACTTCGCCAACTGCGGTGGCGGGGGCGAAGGGAGCCGCACGGGACCCGTGGGCCGCTTTCTGCGCGAGCGGCGAGGTTCTGTCAGCCGCTGCCGCTAAGGACGTGGCGTGCTCCATGTCTCAGCGACTGAGGGAGGCGTCGCAGCAGCTGTCACAGCAGCTGAAGCAGGTAAGTTGTGTTGGACTTCAATGTTTGTTGTTTTTATGAGGGTTCGAGTCTCATGGGTTTATGTGTCAGGTGGCCGACTTCGCCGACCTCGTCGCGTCGGGTGCCTTGACTGCGGACGTTGCCGCTGAGGTCGAGCGTCTCCAGGCACAGCATACGGATGCTGTGCGGGAGAAGTCGACTGCGGAAAGCAAAAATCGCAGGCTGTCGGAGAAGGTGGCCGCCATGGATGCCGAGAAGACGGATCTCCGGCGCCAGCTGGCGAGGAGAGGAGGGAGACGAACAAGGCCATCGCTGATGCGCAGGCTGCGTAGGCCGAAGCCAAAGTGGCGCGGGCGGAGGGCAGTCTCGCTCGCCAACGCACCGAGGAGCTAGAGGCGAGGTTCAATGCCCTGCGCAGCCGAGTGGACAAGGCCAAGACCTCGACGCGTGTGGAGGTCGAGCGGACGCACGTGCATTTCATGGACGCGTACCACGAGCTGGGTGCGCGGACTGCTGACTTCGAAGTGCCCGGCCAAGAAGCGGGCCTTCGCTTCCTCGAATGGTTGCAGGAGGAGCTGTTGGTGCTCCCGACCATTGTGACAGGTTTCATGTCCTTTGCCTCCCTCGTCACCTGCGAGGGGGCCATGAATGCTTTGTCCCACGAGGGGTGCAAGCATTATGAGGTCTTCGACCAAGCGGACGAAAACTTTGAACGTGAAATCTTCAAGGTCGAAGACCCCGTGGTGAAGCAGTCGGCGGGGGCACTCTTTGATAGGATGTGGGGTCCGCACGGCCGAGAGGCGGTCAGGGAGCGGTCCGACCGGGCAATAGAGCAGGTAAAGGCTGTTTTTTGTGTGGTTATATGTGTGGGTATGTGTGGCTTTGCTGAATGAGAGTGTTGTTGCTGCAGATGGCTCATGACCAAGACATCGAGGACCATGTTGGTCTGGACGGCGCGCTGCTCGAGGCCGCGGAGGTCGATCCGGTGCCGCCCTCAGATGCCGGTGATGGCCCCTCGGTGACCCCTGCGCCCGCTGCGGCCGACGAAGACCCCGCACCAGCCCCTGCGCCGGCTGGCGAAGACGCCCTGAAGGTGGTGGCCGAGCCGGCTGCCGAGCCGGCAGCCGAGGACCCCACAGCCGCAGCCGGGCCTTCGCAGGTGGCTGAATAGGTGTTGAGGAGTTTGTAAATTTTGTCTGTGTGATACTGAACCTCAGTTGCTATGCAGGTTCTAGGGTTTGGGCCTGCACACGCAACCGCTACTGACAATGCTATTTTTGTGGCGGCTTCGACCGTGGCTGCTGATGACGATTCGTTTGGCTCTATGTCTAAGTGTTTTGAGTCTGATGATTCTGGGAGTTCGATTGCATGGTCGGAGGAGTCTGTAGATGAGGACTTGGATTATTTCGCGGCGTTGGATGTGGCTGCAGCGGAGCCCTCGCCGCGCGCGGAGGGTTCCAAGGAGCCCCCGGGCGCGAGTACTGGGTATAGGCGGCGAAGGGCGGTGGCGAAACGGAGGGTGAGTGGATTGTCGCGAAGTGGTGGGCGTCAACGTGGTGAGATGGAGAGTGGGCATCTTCGTGTGGACGGGACTGGTAAGCGAGAATTGTTGTCTTCGCCGATTGGGGTGAGTGTGGGTGAGGGAGAGCTGCGAAATTTTTTTGAGGGTGAGGAACTGAGGATAATGCTGTTCAACTACAGGGAGATGGGTATCATCCCGAAGGTTGAGCCAATGTAATATGCGATGCCCTCGCTGTGTATATGTGACCATAATTTGTATGATAAGGCTGCGCGCCTTCGTTGATCCGGCCGCGCCCGTAGGCAACTTCTGCACGGCGAGTCTTTTGGAAAAGGCTTCGGTTTTGCGCCCTTATTGTGCTAGTCCGGCTGCACCCTTAGGCGACTTTTGCACGGAGAGTCTTTTGGAAAAGACTTGGATTTTGCGCACTTATTATGCTAGTCCGACTGCACCCTTAGGCGACTTTTGCACGGAGAGTCTTTTGGAAGAGACTTCGATTTTGCGCACTTATTGTGCTAGTCCGGCTGCACCCTTAGGCGACTTTTGCACGGAGAGTATTTTGGAACAGACTTCGATTTTGCGCACTTATTGTGCTAGTCCGGCTGCACCCTTAGGCGACTTTTGCATGGAGAGTCTTTTGGAAAAGACTTCGATTTTGCGCACTTATTGTGCTAGTTCGGCTGCACCCTTAGGCGACTTTTGCACGAAGAGTCTTTTGGAAAAGACTTCGATTTTGCGCACTTATTGTGCTAGTCCGGTTGCACCCTTAGGCGGCTTTTGCGCAGAGTGTCGCACACGAGGGTGGCCAGCGCTGCCCCTCGCGGTGACTTCGGTGTGGTCGAATGTCGAAGACTGTCGATGTGGTCTTTTTCGACATATTGTGTCTTAGTTTTTGCGGGGGATTTTTGCGGGTATATTACATGGCTCCGCCTCATTAAAAACCTCACCCCCGGGAGGAAAAGAGTGCGGGCCGAAATGATACTGTTTGGTGAATTACAAGGGCATGTTAGCCCTGAGGATTCAAACAAAAAATTAGCGGAGATTATCGATATTCCAAGAATGCTTTAGGTCCTCGCCGGATGGCATTGTTAGCCTGTACGCGCTGGGGGACGCCTTCGTCTTGACGATGAAAGGACCCTCCCACTTTGGCTCCAGCTTGCCCTGTGACTCTGTCCGAGTTGTCCGGACGAGTACGAGGTCCCCTTCGTCGAATTCTCTTGGGAGGACGGCGTGGTCACGCCAGGCCTTCGTTTGAGCTTGGTATTTGTTGAGAGCCTGCAGGGAGAAGACACGGTCTCCGTCGATGAGGTCTTTGGAGGTTGGTTCGTCTATGTCGGGGATGGCTGAAGCGCTTGTCCGCGGTGACCCATGTTTGATTTCCTGCGGGGTCATGGCCTCCGATCCGTATAGCAGGCGAAAAGGGGTGAACCCAGTCGCCCGGCATTCGGTCGTGTTCAGCGCCCAGACTGCTTTAGGTAGCAGGTTGGCCCATTTGCCCTTCTTGTTGTCGAGAAGCATTTTCTTAATGGCAGTGAAAATCTTATCGTTGGCGCGCTCCACAACGCCGTTGGATTGTGGGTGATATACTGAGGCGAAGGCTAGCTTTGTGCCGATGGAGAAGCAAAAATCCCTGAAATCCTGGCTGTCAAACTGTTTGCCATTGTCAACTGTGAGCTCAGACGGGACTCCGAATCGGCAGATAATGTTTTGCTAGAAAAATTTCTGTGCAGTCTTCGACGTGATTGTGGATACTGCCCTTGCCTCGATCCACTTGGTAAAATACTCGACGGCAACGAAGGTGAACTTGAGGTTTCCTTGGGTCGTGGGCAGTGGCCCGACAATGTCTAGCCCCCAGCGTTGAAGAGGCCATGTGTGGGCGATCAGCTTTGTGAATTGCGAGGGGTTGCCCGAGTGGGGAGAGAACTTCTGGCAGGCTTCGCACGACCTCGTGACTCGATTTGCGGCGCAGATAATAGCGGGCCAGTAGAAACCTTGACGGATCACCTTGGCAGCGAGGGCCCTAGGCCCTGAGTGAGAGCTGCAAGTGCCGTTGTGGACTTCGCGCAGGATCTGGATGCCTTCGGTCTCGGTGACACATTTGAGCATGGGTTGACTGATCCCTTTCTTGTATAGCTGGCCCTCGATAAGTGTGAAGTCCCGACTTCGGTGTTTGAGGCGCTTAGCCTCGTTGACATCACCTGGATGGTAGTATCCTTGCAAGAATAGGGTTATTAGGGCCCTCCAGTCTTCAGCCATGATGAGATTGACAATGCGATGGCCCTCAGCATTGGTGGTTATTTGCAGGCCCTCTGGGTTGCGGACGGCTGGAGTGCCGATGACGTGGTAGAACACGTCGGAGGGCAGGGCTTCGCCTCTGGCTGCTGCTTTGGCCAGCGCGTCGGCTTCCTCATTTCTAGAGCGGTCCACATGCTGCAGGGTGAAACCCTTGAACTGTTTCTCAAGACTGCAGATGACCGAAAGATACTGCAGAAGTGTGGGGTCTTTTGTGGAATAGTCTTTTTCGATCTGGCTAGCAACAACTTTGGAGTCTGTCTTGATTATGCAGGTGGCCACGCCAAGTGCTTTCAGCTTGCGAAGGCTCAGGATGATGGCTTCGTATTCTGCTTTGTTATTTGTGCACCTGTCAGATTCTAGAGCGAAGCTGAGGCATGCAGCGTATCTGTGCTTGACGCCGGTAGGTGATGTGATGATTGCAGCCATGCCTGCCCCCACATGGCACCATGCATCGTCATAGTGGATGGTCCATACTTTTTCTGAGGGCTCTTGTTGCTGCCGTGCTAGCCCTGTCCAGTCGACGATGAAGTCTGCGAGGACTTGCGACTTGATTGCTGTCCTGGGCTCGAAGGTGATGTGGTATTCAGAGAGTTCGGCTGCCCATTTGGTGATACAGATGGACGCTTCCGGATTTCTGAATAATTCACCGAGTCCCCTGTCCGTGGTGACCCGCACCTTGAACGCTTCGAAGTAGTGGCGCAACTTGTGCGATGCCATGATGACTGCGTATGCAATTTTTTCTAACTCCGTCATGTTGCATTTGGAAGTCGTGAGGACTTTGGAGATGTAATAAACTGGACACTGCTGAGTTGTGCCCTCTCTGTCCTGCTCTTGAACCAAAGCTGAGCTGACCGCGTGTGGCGAAGCTACGACGTAGAGCAACAGAGCTAGCGAGGGGTCGGGGCTTGTAAGGGTTGCCAACTCTAACAGGTGTTGTTTGAGTGAAACGAAGGCTGCCGCTTGCTCTGGTCCCCATGCGAAGTCTTTTGCGCCGCGTAGCGTCTTGAGGAAGGGTAGACTTCGCTCTGCGGACTTGGAGATAAATCTGTTGAGGGCGGCCAATCTACCTGTCAGGCGTTGGACGTCTCTGGTTGACTGTGGAGGCATCATGTTGATGATGGCCTGGATCTTGGTCGGGTTGGCCTCGATCCCGCGGTGCGACACCAGGTAGCCCAGTATATTCCCCTGGCGAACTCCGAAGACGCACTTTTCGGGGTATAGGCGAAGTCGTCCGTCCCGCATGTTCGCGAATGTTTCTGCGAGGTTGGCCAGATGGTCCTCTTTGTTTTTGCTGGCGATGACGATGTCGTCCACATATGTGAAAATGTTCCGGCCTACTTGGCTCTCGAGCACCGTCTTGGTGAGGCGAGAGAAGGTGGACCCAGCGTTCTTTAGTCCCTCCAGCATTCTAACGAAGCAATATGTGCCGAAGGGCGTGATGAAACTGGTACTGGCCTTGTCTTCCTCCTTCATATATATTTGGTGATAGCCAGAGAAGCAGTCAAGGAGTGACATAACCTCGCATCCGGCCGCACTATCGACGATCTTGTCGATCCGAGGCAGCGAGAAATTATCCTTGGGGCAGGCCTTGTTGAGGCTAGTGAAATCGATGCACATCCGCCACTTTCCACTCTTCTTTTGCACCATGACTACGTTAGCAAGCCACGTAGGGTAGGCGACTGGTTCGATGAATTTGGCCTCAAGCAGGCGGTGTACCTCGGCTTTGGCGGCTTCTGTTTTCTCATCAGACATTTTGCGCAGCCTCTGCTTCTTCGGCCGCACTGAAGGGTCGATGCCCAGACTGTGTTCGATGATAGTGTGACTGACTCCGACCAGGTCGAGGGCAGACCAGGCGAAGACATCCTTATTTCTAGAAAGACAGGAGATGAGTCTCTCCTCATCGTGCGAAGTCAGGTCTTCACTTATGATGACCGTTTGCTTGGGCGTTGCCTGGTCAAGGGGTATTGTCTTTGTTCCATCGTTGCTCTGCAGCCGTGCCTTTTCATGCTCGTTGGCGGTTGGGTGGGTGGGCTTGAGGACTTCGCGCTGCGCTGTAAGGCAGTGTACGTTCCGCTGTCCTGGAACGAAGTCTCTTTCAATGTTGCGCGTGGTCTGTTGATTGCCATAGACTGTGATCGCGCCTTGCGGACCCGGGATTTCCATGCACAGATAAAGTCCATGAATGGCCGCTTCAAACTTGTTGATGGAGCCTTGGCCCATTATAGCGTTGTACGGGTATACCATGTCGACAATGTCGAAGGTGATCTGCTCACTTCGTGCATTGGGTGCTACACCAAAGGACAAAGGTAGCTCGATCTTGCCCACAGGAAAGGTGCCCTTGTCGTCGAAACCATATAGGGGGTTGTCCGAAGGCTTAAGCAAACTGTGGCTGATGCCCATGCGATCGAAGGCGTGGAGGAAAATGATGTCTGCCTGGCTGTCGTTGTCAACTAGAACTTTGTGCAGGTCCCAGCCTGCCACGCTGCAGTTGATTACCATGGCATCAATGTGGGGTGCGCTGCGCAGGTCAACATCTCTGGCGTCGAAGGTCAGCGGCACGTGGGACCACTTCGTTTGTACAACTGGGCCGGTGACGGCGACATGGTTGATGCTTCGGTAGTGGTCCCTCTTCTGTCGCTTCATGTCGAAGTCGACGCTGGACCCCCCCAGTGATCATGTGGATGACTCCGCGATACGGCTGATCGACGAAGTCTTCTTGTTTTGGCGCTTGGGGGTGGTTTGGGTGGTGGATGTTTGGCTGATGCGGGTGCGGAGGCGGAAGTGGAGGTGGTACGACTTGTACCTCCTGATGGTGTTGGTATGCGTGGTTAGGTGGATGCTGGGCGGGGCCGTGGTTGTATGGTTGTGGGAGGTGGTGTTGATATGTGTGCGCGACAACCCGTGGGTTGTCGGCTGGTTGCGCCCGAGACATCTTGTTCCTGGTGGCCTTCGTTTCCAGGCAGTCCCTCGTTGGGTGCGCGCAGTCTTTGCCGTGGAATAGGCAGTAAAATCTGCGCGGCTGCTGCGCCCGTCCTCGACCCCGACCACGGGTGCCACTGCCGCGGCCCTTAGGGGATGATCTTGACGGCGAGGGGCCTCACCTGCGGGGTGTTGGTTGGCGATGTTATGGACCTATTGTTGACTGCGGTTGTCCCGACCGGAGTCTGACTGTGAAGGCCTTGTCCATGTGCGGCTGGACTGCGAAGGGTCCTTGGGTTTCCTCTAGGACTCGACCTTGCGCTGGTGGAGCTCTTCAGATCTGGCGTATTTTTCAAACAGCTGATAGAGCTCTTGGAGGTTCTTGGGTGGGTCCCTGATGCAGTGACTATAAAGGACGCCACCCCGAAGGCCATTGATGGTGTAGTGAATGGCAATTTGGTCATCGACCGAAGGCAGTTGTGACTTGAGAGTCAGGAACTTGCGGTAGTACTCCCGTAGGGTTTCTTTCTCCAGCTGCTTGCAGAGTGACAGTTTGGCCAAGGCATCGGTGTCTGGGCGGTACCCCTGGAAGTTGAGTACAAATTTGTCCTGGAGACCTCTCCAGGAGTCGATGGACAATGGGGGCAACCTGGTGTACTAGGTTAGGGCCGGACCCTCGAGGGCGATGATGAAGGACTTGGCCATCGTGGCTTCATCCCCTCCGGATGATGCGTCAGCGACTTGATAGCTCATGATGTACTATGCTGGGTCGGTGCTGCCGTTGTACTTGGGGTAGGTCCCTGCCCTGAAGTTGGTGGGCCATGGTGACACCTACAGTTGCGGTGCCAGGGGGCTCCGCTCATCAAGGTAATTGATGCCTTGGAAAGCTGCGGCATGCGGGATGAAGGGTCCGCGCTGAGGAACGAATAGGTCTCCAACTGGCGCGCGCTGCTGGAGGGGCGGGCCGTGCTGCAGATCATGTTGGCCTTCGCGCTGCATGAGCGCAATCTCCTGCTCAAGCTCTTGAGCCCTATGCTCCTCATCTCGTATCATTTGGCGCACCTTAGCCTGCGCAGAGACACGTTGGCGCTTGGCCTCGAGGATTTCCTTCTGCTCCTGGAGGTTGCAGTTTTTGAGGCGCAGAGCCCGCAGCTGTAGCTGTTCTTCTGCAGAGACACCGAGGACCTCGCCGTCCTCTGCTGCGTCCTCGCCCTCTGGTGGAGCGAAGCCTGGGGGTGGCACTTGTGGCTGCCCTTCGGAGCTGCAGGTGCGGAGGGTGCCTTCTTGAGTGTGTTGATCGTTGCGCTGTCTCTTACTATGTGCTTCGTCTTTGCCAGCTCCTTGGTGGGTGTTGCCGGTGAGGGCCTTGCCCTTTTTCTCAGCTAGCAGTGCTGCCTTTGCTGCTTCGTCGACGGATGGGGCTGCCTTGGAATTAGCTCTTTTGGGTGCCACCGTGGGTGGTTTGCTCGTAGCATGAACGGTGGGCGCCAATGTTGGAACTTGTGCTCCCATGCAAGTTGATCCAATAGGGGAGTGAGAAAGATGTGAACACGGTTTAACTCGAGACGGCAGTTGCTCTGTTCATCTAGCCTCTCAAGGGCACTGTACGGGGGTATTTATAGGTGCCTAAGTGCCCAACGCCTCGATGTAAGGACACATGTACCCTCAGGAACCTGGACTATTCCTGAAATATTCCCATAAAGGAGGGTTACAGACTGTCATTACAGAAAAGCCATTGCAAATCGAGCCCGTAATACACGACGCCGCGCGGGGCCTGTTACAATGGGCCGAATCCCACGTGGGCCTCGTAGTCGGGTGAGGACGTGGGATGGGGCGACGTCGTCGTAGGTCTTCGTCTCGTAGTGTAGAGGACGAAGGGTGGACCCCGCCGGTCGTATTGCCTCCATTGGTGCAGCGAGATTGATGAAGGCTGGAGCGAAGGGTGACGTCTTCGCCTTCGCCCCAACAGTATCATGATTAAAATCATCATACCATCCATCGTTGTTGAACAAGCCCTCTTGATGAAGCTCCCTGTGTTGGGGCCTTCGATCTTGTTCGTCTTGAACAAGATGGCGTACTTCTTCGGTGGCTTTGTCGATTTGCCTCTGAAGATCAGCCAGTCGGGCCATCTTCTCCTTCTTCCTTTGCACTTGCTGATGGATTATCTACATGTTTCTGATTTCTTGGTCCAACTCCTCCTCCTGGAGTGTTGGACTAGTGGCCTTCCTCTTCTGGCTTCGGGCCTCTCGAAGAGAAAGGGTCTCTTAGTTCGGGTCTAGTGGCTGCAGTGCGGCAGCCCCTATCACTGAAGCTTTCTTCGGTGGCATGACGAAGGTCAGTGCTTGCCGAAGGTGGTCGAAAAGAGAGTTCACCGGAGGTGGGCACCAATGTTAGGGACTTGTTCTCAAATACTATGAATTAAGAACAAGGCAACATAAGATATTAAATGTTAATGCCCTTCGTCCTTCGAAACATTATTCCCCTCAGGATATAATGATCTTCAGACGAAGATTATGAAGGACATACCTTCATCATTACAATATATAATGATAAAAGAAGAAGCATATGAAATATAAGAGACAACATAGATAATCATAAAACGTTGTTAATTCATTCTTATTATATCACCATGGAAAGGTAGAAACAATATTGAATTACAAAAGTACCTTCGGCTTGACAGAGGGCAAAAGTACAATTGTGACGCAAAAGCAAGTGTCAAGCAGTGTGAACAGTACGGGGGCACTATTCATCTATTTATAGGCAAAGGACACAGCCTATGAGAGATTACCATTATGCCCTTTACATTTGCTATTGACTTATAGAAAAATCTATGAGGACTGAACAACCTTTTCCCTTTTAAGTCGGTTCCCTTTTCTGCGACTTAGCTGAAGCTCCCTTCCGCACAGCTTCGGAGTGGCGACAACCTTCGTCACGATCAAGCTCCTCATCGTGTCTGCTTTCACCATGAATCCGAAGACACCTGTCCATAAATCATACTTGAGAAACATTGTTAAATTACGTTTTTGAGGACCTTCGGAGGACGAAGGCCCCCAACATGTACTTAGGTGTATCTCGTATACGTACATTCTTCTCCTTAGCCATAAGGCACGTGTGGCGTTCGTTGGGGAAGCAGAAGGATTTGTTGAAGGTTGAGGCAGCTAGTCCTTCATCATCGGAGTTGGACAAAGCACAGTCGGAGTCCCATTCTTTTCCAATGTGCACCTCGCCCTTCGCCTTCCTTTAGTTCTTCTTCCTTTCCTTCTTCCCTTTCTTTTTCTTGTGCCTGGTCATTGTCATTATCGGGACATTGTGCTATGAAATGAACAGACTTACCGCACTTGAAGCAGGAGAGCTTTCCCCTTGATTTGTTCTTGTTGGGATACTCCTTGCGTCCCTTCAAGGCGGTCTTGAAGCACTTGATTATAAGCGCCATTTCATCCTTGTTAAGCCCGACAGCCTCCACTTGTGCTACCTTGCTAGGTAGCGCCTCCTTGCTGCTGGTTGCTTTGAGAGCAACGGGCTGTGGCTCATAGAGAGGAAGTGGTCCGTTTGCAGCATCGTCCACGTACCTCACTTCCTTCACCATCATGCGCCCGCTTACAAATTTTCCGAGAATTTCCTCGGGCGTCATCTTGGTGTACCTGTGATTCTCACGGATAAGATTCACAAGATGAGGATCAATAACGGTAAAAGACCTTAGCATGAGTCGGACGACGTCATGATCTGTCCATCTTGTACTCCCATAGCTTCGAATCTTGTTGACTAGGGTCTTGAGCCTGTTGTAAGTTTGAGTTGACTCCTCTCCCCTTATCATGGCGAACCTCCCTAGCTCGCCTTCCACCAGTTCCATTTTGGTAATCATGGTGGCATCATTACCCTCGTGAGAGATTTTGAGGGTAACCCATATTTGCTTGGCATTGTCCAAGCCGCTCACTTTGTTGTATTTATCCTTGCATAGAGATGCTAGCAAAATAGTAGTAGCTTGGACATTTTTATGTATTTGCTCATTGATAAATATAGGATTGTCAGTGCTATCGAAATGCATTCCATTTTCAACAATTTCCCAAATACTCGGATGAAGGGAAAATAAGTGACTGCGCATTTTATGAGACCAAAATGAATAGTCCTCTCCATCAAAGTGTGGGGGTTTTCCAAGTGGAATAGATAGTAAATGGGCATTCGAATTATAAGGAATGCGAGAATAATCAAAAGAATAGTTTTGATTAATCGTTTTCTTTTTCGACGAAGAGTCTTCGTTGTCGTCATCTCTTGGTGAAGAGGAGGAGGCGTCACTGTCGTAGTAGATGATCTTCTTTATGTGCCTCTTTTTCTTTCCATCTCTCTTCTTATGACTTGAGCCTGAGTCAGTGGGCTTGTCGTCTTTTGGCTCGTCGACGTATAGGGTCTCTTTCTCCTTGTCGTTGATCACCATCCCCTTACCTTTAGGACCCATCTCTTCGGGCGATTAGTCCCTTAATGAAGAGTACGACTCTGATACCAATTGAGAGTACCTAGAGGAGGGTGAATAGGCGATCCTGTAAAAATCAACACTAAATGGCACAAACTTGGTTTATGAAATGTTAGTGGAATCAAAACCAAGGTGTTATGTCTAGAGAGAAAGAGATGACTTCTTCACTCAATTGCTCTTCATAAAATGAGTATTAAACTTAGAGCAATTATCAAGTGAGTAGTAGAAGAGAGAATCGCATACTAATAACAATAGGTGACACAACGATTTTTATCCCGTGGTTCGGCCAAGTAGAACACTTTCCTACTTCCACGTGTGGCGTCCCAATGGACAAGGGTTGCACTCAACCCCTTTCAAGCGATCCAATGATCCACTTGAATACCACAGTTTTCTTCCTTATATCAGATGTTCCCTTTGTGAGGAGTCTGCACAAGTTGGAGCCTCTCACCCTTACAATTTTGATCACAATGAAAAAACACAAGAGTAAGGGAGGGAATAGAAACACATGCAAGAGCTAGAGTCGCAGCAATGACACGCACACAAATCAAGAAGAGAGCACACAAAAACAGCGCAGCGAGTTCGCAACTCAATAAGTGCTCAAATCTCAATCACAATGATTTGGATGCGTGCTTGCGGAGTCTAGGTGTCTTAGGATGTTCAATGGAGGCTTGGTATTCTGCTCCATGCGCCTAGGGGTCCCTTTTATAGACCCAAGGTAGCTAGGAGCCGTTGGATCTCCATTTGGTAGGCAATTCTTACCTTCTATCCGTTGGCGCACCGGACAGTCCGGTGCATGATTTCTTTCCTTCTTTGGCGAAACCGACTGTTGAACCCTCAGCCCACTTGGCACACGGGACACAGTCCGGTGCGGCCTAGTGACCGTTGGCTCTGGCCACGCGTCGCCCGTTGATTGCGCGTTGATCGCGCTGCCGACCATTGGTGTGAGCGCTGTTGGCTCACCAGACAGTCCGGTGCACACCGGACAGTTTGGTGAATTTTAGCCACGACGTCCTCAGTGATTCCCAAGAGTAGAGAGTTCATCGCTGAGCAGACTGGGCACCGGACACTGTCCGGTGCACCCACTGGTGCTCCACTTGGTTGTTTCAGCTGAACTCCTTTTGCTCCTTTTGGACTTGACTTAATTGGGTTCTTGGCACTTAGACAAGCATGTTTAGCACATAAAACAATTGACTAAGTGTCTAGAACTTACCTTCACACTTGATCCATCTAAATATTCCTTTGCTCAATATTATGTTAGTTCACATATAGTGTGTTGTGCATCTAATCACCAAAACAATATAGAAATGGCCTAAGGGCACATTTCCCTTTCAGCGAGGCTTTGTATTAGGAGAGGGTTTCTAGTTATAGTCCAATTCTAGGGAATTGGGTCTCTGATTCCAAATCTCAATTCTACATGCAACCAAACAACAAAATTTAGGAAAAGCTGGTTCCAATTCCCAAATTTGTGCTCCAATATCTACATCCAAATAGGCTATTAGTCAGGTTCATGATGGCTATCTAAAATAGTGTTTGCCTAGGTACTCGAAGCAAAGGTGGTGCGAACAGGTACGAAGCGAAAGCGAGTACAGATGGGTACACATAAAAATAGTGCAAACTAACATGCTGCAAATTTAAAAAAACCAGATTATGACAGCGCCCTATTGGGCGCTATGCCATTCACATAAGCATGTGAAATTGTAATGAGAAACAGGCACTCAGATATCACCACATATTTTTTCACAAAAGGGCATAAAAACATCAAAGTGGCTGCAAAAGTCTCTTTACATAACAATCTCCTACATCACATTTGCTTATGGTTTACATGTTTGGTTAATTGCATGACCGTTCGCCAGAAGTAAGTTGTAATAAGATCAGAGTTATCTGAAAATACATAATTAGACCTAGTAAATAACTACAGTCCCTGACATGTTTCATTATTATCAAGCAAAGTAAATTGATAATGACAAGTGCACTTACCCCAAAACAAAATCTAGCCTGGCTCTAACTTGCACCACCTTCAATAGGTCTTGGAGGCTTTTCCTGAGTCCACTACTGATGAACCCCACTTATTGAAGCCATTACATGATGGCACCTTTGAGGGAACTGTGATGAAGAAGGTAAGGTCCAACATATTCTACTTTTGGCTTGTCCCTGAACCTGATGACCCCTAGCAGTCCCTTTGCAGAATCCTGAATCAATATCAGACTGGAACATGTCCACAAAAAACGATGCAACTCTTTAAAGCTTTTCTGCCTCTACAAAACCAACAATAAAGGTTATTCTGTTGTTGTTGTCATTTTTTTATATATCAGGTCCACGAAAATGGTGTCGTTTTGTAGATTTTTTCTGGACAAAAAATCATCTAAAAGTTTCACTTTCAGTATCCACTTAGAAGCATTGAGGATACAGTGCTTTCCTGATGAGCATGTGAGCTAGCACAAGACAGGGAGATCCAAATCCATATATGAAAATGATGTTATAAAAGACTGGAAGAAGACAATGGTGTTGTACAAAACTTAGCAAAGAGGCGAAAATCATGATAGAGATAATTGGGTAATGCGTGAGTGTCACCTTGGAGAAGAGGAAACCAAAAAAGACGGGGAACTTGTAGTCTCTAAAATCTTCTATCAGTTGGCAAATAAAAGTATCCAAATATCTAAAACAGAAACTGTTATGAACGATGCACCTGCTTCAGTGATTAGTCCAAAAACTCCAAAGATAGTCACACCACAGCCACACCATCTTAAAAATAGTCCATGTGAAACTGAGCAAAGTGATTTTATCCTGCAGGATCAGGTAACTCACTAACCTCTTTTGCAATCACAATGATTGTATTAATAGCACCGATATCCTTGTGAAGGCGTCTTTCTTACAAATGTTACTCTTTGTGTGTTTGTTTTCATAGAATACATAGGAGAGCTGTATCGGCAAGCAAAAGAAATGGGAATGAAATTACCATGGCAATAGGGTCGGCATCGTCACAGCACCAAAGCGACGTTTTTATGGGGCGTTGTGCAACTACAGTCCAATTATTTGGATCAAAGAAAATATTAGATGTCCAGACATATGGAATATACTCTAAAACTAAATTAAAAAGATATAGCTAAAATTAGTGCAACGAACTACGATTTACCTAAAGCCGACATAATATGGTGATGAGAAGGTACAAAGAAACTTAACCAAGCCATCTAAAAAAATGGAAAGAACACAACATCAAAACCCGATCTAAAATTTGATTTTGCCGCACTGAAGAAATCACTGAGTTTAATCAAGTAGAGCAGCCGAACAGTTGTCCACCCCTTATTGTCGCAATCAATAACAAAGTTTAATCGCGTTTAGTTTTGATTAAAACAACGAGTGACTGAGTTGATAGTATAGAAATGTAAAGAGAACTATAGTACCGTGTATTTGATCCCCTCTATGTTCAAAGTAATAGTTAAATTGAGAAGTAGTGAAGGGGGATTGATGATCACCTGCAGGTCTTTGCGATGGGGGATCATGCTCGCGGACCGTAGCCATTAAGATCTCGAGGCTCTTGTCGTAGTAGGCGATGGACCTATAGGTCTCTGCACCCAAGCATGTCGTGCATGTCGCTGAGCTACATCTAGACGGAGAAGGCGGTGAGGGACTACTCCTCGCCCCTCTGGTTAGGCTCGACAGGCTGTAGCTGCTGGTGGTCGCCGCCGCCGTCTGCACATGCGTTGGCCTTGGCCTCGCTGCTAATAGGAGACTCTAGCGGTGGAATGGTGTATGCAACGGCGCACTCGAGGACGAGGATGGAAGGGGAGATGCACGAACTGCAGGAGCATCTAGACAGAGAAGGCGACGAAGGACCGCTCCTCGGCCCTCTGGTTAGGCTCGACAGGCTGGAACTATTGGTGGTCGTCGCCGCTGGCTGCATAGGTATCGTACTCGCCGTCGACAGGCGTCTGTGGCAGCGGCGTGATGCCTGCAGCGGCACGCTCGAGGATGGGCATGGAAGGGAGGTACACGGGCGGCGGGACCATCTAGCTAGAGGAGGAGGCGAGTGACCACTCGGCGACCCTCTGATGGTCGTCCCCGCTGGCTACACAGGCCTTGGCCTCAGCCTCACCGTCAGTAGGCGCCTTTAGCGGCGGCGCGACGCCGACAACAACGCGCTCGAGGATGGGGATGGAAGGGGAGGTACAGGGGTGGCAGGAGCAAGGTGGAAGAGAGAGAGAGAGAGAGAGAGAGAGAGAGAGAGAGAGAGAGAGCATTTGATGCGTTTTCGTCATGTTCGTGAAGGTTGTGGATGCGAAAAGGAAGAGGGATGAGGCGACCGCGATGGAGTAGAGGCGGGGCCCGCGTCATTGCTCCGCCATCACTCGAGCATGGATGTGCCCATGCCCATCAGGACTTCACGAGCAGTGTAGCAGTACCTGCATATCCTAGTATTGCGAGCGGACGCAGAGAACAGGATCACCACACGTCAGGTTTTAAGGAAGTAGATGGGAGATTTTCTCTTTCACCAAACACGATGGACCAAACAAATAAGATATGAGAGTGAAAAAAATAGAATTGTGCAAACAAATCAAGACCTAAGCCCCTTCCCACCTTTACTCTCTCTCCTCTTTCATAGAGGAAATGGGAGGGGAGATTTTTTATTATTTCTTATCTACAAATAAGATTCTAGAAGTACCAATGACCTTTAATCTCTACTTTTATAAAACACCAATTTCTATGGTTCTACTGTTGTTGTACATGACATGGTTGTTAGCTTCTAGATGGGCCATAAAAAATGATCAAGCCCAATATGACACGAAGCCACATGCAACACAACGTTCCTGGACACTACCACCTCGCTAGTTGAACGAAGCCGAGCGAAATATAAAAAAGGATAGGTTTCATTTTTAACTCGACCTTTCTCGGACTTTTGGTTAAGATAAAGTATAGTATCCATAGTTTGATTTAATTTTTTTTGTTAGAGAGAGACTACTTTAATTTTAAATTTTCTTTTTTGTAGGAGGATGCTTTTTAATTTTAAATTTATTTTTGTTAGGAGGATCTATCATATTTGTTTGGACCCTCGTGTCCCGTATCGTATAACCGTTGTACTATGTCTTGTATACCGTCGCAACCAACATACATTGTACTAGTCATTATTTTACAAGCTACTTGACTATATAATTAATTTTTAAACGTACTAATGAAAGTTCCTAAAATGCAATATACCGCTAACGCATAACTTAAGGCATCTAACATATATTGAATTATATATATGATGATCTGTCAAAAAAATGTTAGAAAGAAAAAAAGATAGTATATACTTTTATTTGGTTGCCCATAATTCAGCACAAACCAAGTTCCACGAGACCCACACGTTTCTTTACCCTAACCTTTTCAATGCTCCAGCGAAGGAACAGTCGCCGCCATTTCTTCCCATCTCCATCTTCCTCGCAGCTTCGACGCTCCATCTTCCGCTCCCTCCCTTACCCGCGGTCGGCACGCAGGCGACGCCGGCGGCGCTCAGGCTCGGGCTCTCATCTACTGCGTCAGCAGCTTCCCCTCCCGCATCTCGCCAGTCACCTCGCGCTCTCACCTCCGGTCTTCCGCACACTGGCCGGTGACCCTGCGTGCGTGCCTCTCTCTGTCCTCCCGCCTCCGGTGGATCCTCAACGGCGCCCGGCCCCGGCGGCTGTGCCGCGCGCAGCCTGAGGCAGCGGGAGCCAGCAGCCGCTGCTCCACCAAGGCGGTCGCGCTGCTTTGGGATTGCTTATGCCCCAAAGCGAAGCGTTACCGTCCTCTTAGTGCTTCAGCGCGTTGAAGCGTGCGCTTAGTGCCGCTTTTTGGAACCCTGATGCTTTCATATTCCCTGCTTTGCAGCTTATAATATTCTGCCACATCACTCTGGGTGAAGCAAGATTGGGTAGCTTTCCGGTGCCTACTTCATTCTTGAGTTTGTCAATATAAGCCACTGAAGCCAAGGATGCATGAAAATTAACCCAATGAAATAAATGCTCCTACATGAGTCCAAGCATTTACCTATCAAATTTGATAATGCTGGATGCTATTCTCAGGCAGACCTATATGGTGATCTTGCCATTTATTGTCGTGTTTCTATGTTATGGAAGTGTTTCTATGTTATGGAAATTTTAAGAGCGCTGATGTTACCTGTAGTGCTCTTTAAATTTGGAACATGGAACATGGAGCATGTGCTGAGTAGTAGAAGGTTTCCAACTGATCCTGCTCTCTAAATTTGGAACATGGAGAATGTGCTGAGTAGTAGAAGGTTTCCAACTGATCCCAATGAGTATAAGTTATATGAGGAAATTGGAGATGGTGTTAGTGCCACAGTATACCGAGCTCTTTGTGTCCCACTTGACATCTTGGTTGCCATCAAAGTGCTTGACCTTGAGAAATGTAACAATGACCTGGTAAGTTGTGTTCTATGGCAAATTTCATTGATTCAGTTATTCACATTTCAATGCAACATTTTTTTGGAGAAATAAATGTAAATTCTTGTTTCTCTAGCATAGATTGAGAAGTAGACTAACCAAAAGGTCAATTTTGCCACCGTAAGTCTCTTTTTCGTTCTTACTGAGTATTGATGATTTGTTTTATCATATGGATAGGCTTAGATAACACGTGTCAATGTTCGTTGTTTGTTGTTTGTACAGAGATTCTAAAATTTGCAGTAGGTTAGAAGACACATATTACGATTTTCAAATAGACTATAAGCTTTGTATAAGAAACTTGGTTTTGTTATCAAAGCGACGTTCGTTAAGGTTCTTAAGCTGGTGTTTGCTAAAAATCCCAGCTTATGCAAATTGGAGTTTGCATGAATATGTGTGATGGATTGAGTGTTATTAATTGAAGGGAGCAATAATAGTAGATATCTCATGGAGTCATGGGTGGAAGAATTGATTGTTATCATGTAGTGTTAGGAAGCTAAAAGAACATTTTCATAATAATGGAGTGTTAGAGCTTGTCCATGCATTTCACTACATGCATCTTATACCTTGTATATACCAGCAGTCGCTGAAAGCATGTTCACATTTCTTGAAGTGTGTTGTTGAAAGTTGACCTCTAAGGCTGTACAATCGTTTCTGCCTTAATAATTTTAAGGCGAACTTCTTGGTGATACTACATAAATATGGGTTTGATAATAAAAATATAAGTGGCTGAAATGTGCGATCCTCACTTCGAAAGCTATTTTCCAATTTTGCATGTGTTCGGTGTTAGTAAGATAAAATGGTCAAAGATTTTTTATTGATTTGTGTGGTAGTTGTAAGGATCAGATATTTCTTGCATGCAAAGTACAAATGGCACCATGCAAACATTTGTTAGTCTTTTGCTGATCAAAACTGTCACACGGAATTTAAACATCATTCCTGCAACACCACGACACTTTGTATATTGATGGAAATGCAATACATACTGTCTCACTTTATGCTTTAGGTTCAGATATGTTCCTTTGTGCATGTGTGTTTTTGTGTACCATAACTTGTAAGCTACATTTATCTTTTATCCTCTGACAAATACAATTACTTTTTATTTTCTCTGCGAGCATGATGAATTGATGATATCAAACTAATGTTGAGTATTTCCATATTTTGGGATTTGTGCTTCTGATCCTTTTTGGAATCACCAATCTTTAGGATGGGATAAGACGGGAAGTGCAAACTATGAGTTTGATTGATCACCCAAATCTTCTTCGTGCATATTGCTCATTTACAAATGGGCACCAGCTTTGGGTTGTCATGCCTTACATGGCTGCTGGATCTGCTCTCCACATTATGAAAACTTCTTTTCCAGAAGGGTTTGATGAGCCAGTCATTGCTACTCTTTTGCGTGAAGTTTTGAAAGCTCTTGTCTACCTACATTCTCAAGGACATATTCACAGAGATGTCAAGGTAATATATATATATATATATATATATATATATATATATATATATATATATATATATATATATATATATATGTATGTATGTACCTTCAAATCTTTAGTTATGTATTAGAGCAGAAGCATTACATTCAGTATCTGGATTAACATGTCTGGAAACAAATTCTAATGATACATAAAATCATTTCCCATCCTACACCCCATGAATTTGAGATAGGCTTATATCTGAACATTGGAAAGTGGTGGAATGCTAAATTCCAAGCTAAATAGGTTACTTTATTAAGTAAATTCCAATTCCTCCAAAATGAATGGATCCAAACGGCCTGTAAGGGAAAAAACGAAGACTTAGGATACTAGTCATCTCATGTTTTAACTGTTTGTGCTAACTAAAATACCACAGCTGGATATTCTGACATGGATAGATCATGCTATATGTTTCAGTTATCTGTATTTTTTGATCATCATTGAGTGCATGTTCTAAATTATTTTCGACATTACTAATCAATTTCAGGCTGGAAACATCTTAATAGATACAAATGGGGCTGTTAAGCTAGGAGACTTTGGTGTGTCAGCCTGTATGTTCGATACTGGAAATAGGCAAAGAGCAAGAAATACATTTGTAGGGACGCCTTGCTGGTGAATATTTATACCTATTAATTTGCATATCATTATTTTGAATGTGTAAAGTTATTTTCATTCTTCGCTTGAATGAACCTTCTACTGATGTTACATTATCCCTTGCATCATCAGGATGGCTCCTGAAGTCATGCAACAACTGCATGGTTATGATTACAAGTAAGTACATGACTAGAGCCTGTAACTGTGTATGAAATGATACATAGTTCTTCTGCGTGTTCGAGAAAAAAAGAGAGCCTGTAAATGTGGATAATCTTTACTTTTCAGTCTGTATATATTTTTCTCTTTTTTCGCTTATTTTTTTTATGATTTACAAACAGAGCTGACATTTGGTCCTTTGGAATAACGGCATTAGAACTAGCACATGGTCATGCTCCATTTTCGAAGTACCCTCCAATGAAGGTCAGCACTGAAGTATATCTATTTTGCATTAATTTTTCTCCCAAACTTCAGAATAGTATCGACATCTTTCCTCTTTGTAGGTGTTGCTTATGACCTTGCAAAATGCACCACCAGGTTTAGATTATGAGAGGGACAAGCGGTTTTCAAAGGTTTGTTCTATTGTTGAATTTCTTTTGAGTAATGTGTAGATTCTATGTTAATGCACATCTTCTATTTGTAGTCTTTCAAGGATTTGGTTGCTACATGCTTAGTCAAGGATCCACGCAAGCGTCCTTCGTCTGAAAAGCTGCTGAAGCATTCTTTCTTTAAGCATGCTCGCTCAGCTGAATATCTAGCACGGAGTATTCTTGATGGCCTCCCTCCATTGGGTGAACGCTTTAGGGAACTGAAGGTGCAAATACATGTTTGCCAGGTGTCATGACATTGCTGTAACCAATCTGACGTTTGTTTTACTTCCTTTGTAGAGCAAAGAGGCTGAGTTGCTTCTCAATAACAAACTTGGTCAGGAGAGCAAGGAGCAGCTATCACAGGTTAGAGTTTGCTCTTTTGTTCTGTGATATCGTACATCTTCACGATTACTAGAAATTAGTGTTTTGTTCCCTCGGCTGGAAGTTCCCATGGCCTTAGGTTTGAGTTAAAATAGTAGGATGGGGTCTATTGTTTATCTGAGGATTGCCTACTTGATAGTTGTTACAAACATTTTTTCCCTATAGAGACTCCTATTTGTTTTGAATGGAAGGAAATCAAACAATTCATTTTAAATGTGGCAATCAGTTTGAAAATGTTTATGTGAAATTTTGGTAGTCTCATACACTTGTGTGTTGTTAGAGCTGCAAGAGAAATATTTTGTATTGTTTGGTGCTTGGAACTATGATGTTAGCACTGTTTAAAAGGCATCGCCTAGGCCTCCAGGCGGCGGTCCAACGCCTTGTCTCGCCATACCGCTTTAAAAACCATGGATGTTAGCAACCATCTTCTTACAGTATCTTTTCGATTACAAACTAAATGAACTTTTTCATGGTTGAAAATTGAACTATGCACACACATGTTCCCTTTGCTGTCACTGACAAGCTTTTCTTTGTTGAAAATTGAACTATGCAAGTATGCATGCACATGTTGTGTTTGCTGTCACTGACAGATGCAGTTATTTGCCTTTCAGAAAGAGTACATAAGGGGCATCAGTGGCTGGAACTTCAATCTAGAGGACTTGAAAAATGCAGCTGCCCTTGTAAGAATCCAATTTTGGGTGCTAGATTGTACTAGCTATTAACAGTTGACATAAATCAGCCAAAAGAAAAACTGATTGCTAAAAATCTGAGTTTTCTAATTTAAGTGTGTATTATTTGACAGATAGACAGTTCAAATGGCACTTGTTATTTAGATGTCAGGGAGAACAGAGTTAAGGATGACTCACAAGAAGCTTACAATGGCCCAGAACATATTTACCAGGAAAGGCTCAACCATGTTGCTTCTAGAAGGCCTGAAGAGGTACTCTGTTTTTTTCATCATAGTTACCCAACTGAGACTCCATAAACTAGCTTATGTTACATTAATTGTCTCATGGATCCAACTTAGCAGGATGAGATACAAGAAGTTGAAGCCTTGAATGATGCTGTCTCCTCTTCGTTTTCAAGCCGCTCCCTTGAGGCACTAAAGTAAGCTCTTCTCACTGCAACCTTATCATCAATTCATCATGTTGACCCTTATTTTCAGCATGCTTTTATAAATTATGTTGTGTTGTCTGTGTATACAAGTTATTGTCTGAACATTAGATTAAATCATGTTTACCAACCTGGAAGTTAGAGGGAGTATATTTTTTTTACGCTGTGAATTTCCTTTAAAAGTCAGGGATGATCTTGCCTATATTACTGTTTGTCTTGTCTATATATGCAATTGGTTGGTGTGCTTCTTCTAGATGAAACAAATCATCAGTATTGTCTTTTCCAACACTGAGGGATAAATGTCTTTGCATATTTTGTTTGGGGTGTACTGTGAATCATCTGGGTGCAGAACTGCAGATATATTGGTGCCTGAAGCTATCATACATGATTTATTGACGTGGAGCAAAATCTCAATGTTAAATCCTTGTGGAACAGAATTCAGAACATTGACTGCTACCTTCACTGTTTCCGTTTGCTCTATACTATTATGCTATCTTTGCCATGTTTGAGTTTTGTATTATAAAGTTAGTAGTGAATAATGATTGATCTTCCCTGACTGTTGATACAGATCTTGCTTTGATGTTTGTGGTGTTGATGATCCGAGCCCAACTGCTACTGATTCAAGAGCGCAACCAAGTGTCGGAACTTTACCTTTCCAGCAGTTGCAAAAATTTGAGCATTGTAGAAGTCCCGACTGCAATGGTGAAAGCTTGGAAAGAAGCGTTTCTGTACCTACGAATCTGGTCACTAGTGGATACCACAAGCATTCAAGTGGTTCTCTTATACCTGAGCAAGTTCTTTCTCCCTACTTGAGCAGTGATTTGGAAAGGTATTTTTTTCTGAAGTTTATCTTTCCATGTCCAGTTAGTATCAAGTTTTCCTAGTCTATGATACACTACATAATAATAGGATATTGAGGTGAATTCTACTCTTTTAGACCTCAAAGAAGGGCAGGCCTGGTGTAGTGGTGAGAGCTCTCACTGAGTCACCAGGTCTTGGGTTCGAAGCAGCCTCTCCGCATTTGCAGGGGGAAGGTTTACCTCGGTTTATCCTTTCCATAGATCCCACTCATGTGGGAGCCTTTGGCATTGGGTCTGCCCTACTTTTTATATATTGTTCTGAAAGTGCTACTGTGCTTGGCCTTAGGTGTGAGGGCAAGTTTCACTTCGTTTACTGTATTTTCCATCATTCCATGTCAACTTGTATGTTTTCCCAGTGATTCCTACTCTAAAATGTAGAATAGTCAATAGTGGGTGTTTTGGTCTTGGGTGGATTATATTCACTTCCTCATAAAGGATTCTAACTCTGTATTATATATCACTGCAAAAAGCACTGTCCTGAAAGGTACTACTGGGCTACATCTAGGTGTACTCTGGTAGCTTTTGGAGCAGTGGTTGCTGGTGGCACATGCTATTATGTGCCCGTGGTGGTGGCAAAAGAAAATAAACAATGAAAATAGTGACCAAAAGGGTCTTGCTAGCATTGGAATGCTAGTCAATGTGCATAACTGTTGACCTGCTTGGTCTGAGTCAGGTTTTGTATGGACATGTGCATTGAAGGTAATTGATGTGGCTACATATCTTAAGTTTCTGTGTAATGATCTCTGGGAATGTATCATGTGCAAACCAACCACTTGGTGCAAACGTGCAAACCAACATGTTGGTGGAGGCCAGGAGGTGGGAATGTGTATTTGAAAATAAACCCAGGGAGTTGGAAGGGTTGTTTTGAAAGTTGATGCACGTGCACGGTGAAAGGGTTGTTTTAAAAAATTATCATGACTGCTTGCATGGTTTGCACCTGATACGTTTCCATGATCTCTAGCCTTAAGTCTTTCTGCGCAGATCCTTCAAACTCTCAACCCCTGATCTAGTGCGAAGACACTTTTAAACTTCCACTTGATATTGCAAAATAGAACTCTTCAATATTTGTTTTGGCAACTAAGTTGTTAGAGCATAGCGTATACTCTAGGGATATCTAGAGAACCAAAAAATTAATAAGAACATAACAAAGAAGCATGGGTCTATCCATTCATTCTTTTGCTTCAATGTTCCCTATTATGTATTTTTGCCATTCAAAATGAGTAAATAACTATTCAAGGCTGGTAACACTTGTACTTTTGTCATGAAAGGGATGGATTTCGTCAGAAAAACCCAAGCAGCAGGAACTGTAGTGGCCCTTTATTGTTCCGCCAAATGAAGGATTCACGCACACATCAATCTGGTAAGTTGATTGATACTTACATAACCCCTTTCTGTCTCATATGTGTGTGGTTGGGTGAATGTAGCAAGCATGATCCAGTTCTGCGGTGGTTAAATTTAAATTTAACTGAAAGCTAGGTTATGATCTTGCTTTTACTTGCTACTTATGCTTCAGACTCAATTTGGCTTATCACATCCATTTTTGAGAGCAGTTGCGCCAGACGAGTCGTCGGAAGGAAAAATTATCCGTCGAAGGGGGCGCTTCCAGGTTACATCAGATAGTATTTCTCAAAAGGTACTGAATTATTTAGTTGAAATGTCTCAGTTGACCAGCATAGTAAAATTTTATTATATTTCCCTTTTTGTTTTTATTGGATTCTAAACTCTTTTACAGTCAAGAACTTGTGTAGCTTGAGTCTACGATTAATTCTGACTGATATAAATTGTAATAACTAAAGTTCTGAAGATAAATGTGTTAAATAATTTAGCACGTAACATCCAGCTACTGCACTCCTGTATTTCCCAAATTCTATAATATCCTTTATATGTTGAACGAGTTGTTCAAAGTCTCTTTTCTACCGTGGTTATCACGGTGCCCTGGTGAGGCGAGTCGCCTCCGAGGCGTCTGGACGCCTTGGCACCCACCTAGGCAACAGTTAGGCGACGAACTAGTTCAGATATACTAAGCATTTAATCAATCAATACACATACATTCTCAATAATCAAGCAATAAGTGTCGACAACACGCATAAATGAAAACATCCATGAATAAACACTCACACTACCCACTAAAACTCCATGGGGGTGAGGGGGGGGGGGGTCAGGCTTTATGAAGAGGGGCTGCCAAGAAGGAAAGACCTCTGGCCTCGGCAAGCTCCCATTTTCTTCTCTCCTCATCAGACTGCGCAAGGATGGAGGGAAGACTAGGAGCCAGACCATAAAAAACACATCGGTTTTGATGGTTCTAGATCATCTAGGCCCTCAAGATTATAAGTGAGTTCAGACCTTTCTTAACCATCCCATGGACTTGCTCAGCAGACTCCTCCCACCAGTCCAGGAAGGAAATATGCCCCGTGTTATGACCGGCCGCCACTACAGGCGCCGAACAACAACATAGGCATGCAGATTAGTTAGATAAGGATTAGAAGATTAAGGAGATAAGATTTGTTAGAGAGAAAAGAGGGGATCTTAAATTTGATCTCATTAGATAAGGACTAGAAGGGAGTATAAATACTTGTAAGCACCACTCTATAGGAATTAAGCAGAAACAACTATTGTTTCCAGCTTCCCTCTGGGAGCTGGGAGAAACTCTAGCCGTCACTGTTCATCGTGGCACTGTTCATCCGTGTGTTCTTCTGTTCATCAGTCCATCTCCCTCCTTCCCTGCGCCCAGCATCCACGGCGCCCAAACACCGCCGTGGGCGTCTCCTTCCTCGCCCAGCTCCCTCGCACTCATACAACCTAAGGCCAATCCGTGGTAGGGATCGTATTCCTATCACCCCGGCTCAGGGGTCAAACTGTGCAACCCAAACTTTCTCAGTAACTTGTACCAGTATGTGATGGAATAAGTCTTGAGCATCTAGAGGACAACAGTCGCTTTTGACTGTCCTCTGTAGTCCTTTAGCATCTAGAGGACAGCTTGACTGTCCTTTATAGTCTCTTTAGCATCTAGAGGACAGCAGTCGCTTTTTGACTGTCCTCTGTAGTCTCTTTAGCATCTAGAGGACAACAGTCGCTTTTGACTGTCCTCTGTAGTCTCTTTAGCATCTAGAGGACAATCCTGTTGTGTAGTGTGTGTGAGAAGTTGTGGTAGTGCAGCCTCTAGGGCTATAAATATGGGTCTCCAACCCTTAGATGGGTATGACATTGTGTAGTGTTTGAGGAAATAAACAGAAAATTGCCCCATCTCATAGTGTCATCCTCTTGATGAGAGTAAGAGTCCCTGTACTTACAATTGGTATCAAAACCAAACTATCCTGCAGCCTAAACATCTCTTGCTCATCTCCTTCCCGCGCCTCTCCCCACACTCAGTCGGCAGCAAGAGCTCCAACTGTTCCTTCCTCTCCCGCTCAGACGAGCAACCTTTCGTCTGAGACAGTCTTTTCCACACGCAGCGACCCCTCACTAGCCCACCATGTACCTACGCTCGGTCACTTCGAGTGTGCGGTGCCAGCAGGAAGTCGAGGTCGCCGCGGCACAAGAACGCGAGCGAGCAGCAGCAGCGGCTGCAGCGACAGCGGCGAGGGCAGCACGGCTGGCGGCAGCGGAACTGGCAGCAGCGAGAGCGGAAGTAGAAGCAGCGGAGGCGGCAGCAGAGCTCGAGGTTCTGCGCGGCAGTAGAGCTGGCAGCTCTGCTTCTGTCGACGACAACACCGACGAAGAGCTCAGGCTGGCGAGGGAAGCAGGCGGCATAGTGGGCAGCCGCGCATCCCCATGGGGGCGCGCGTGGCGGCAGCCCAGATAGGCGCCGACGCGCTGACGACGCTCCGGGTGAGGGCGCACGCAGCGGCAGCCCAGACGGGCGTAGACGCGCCGGCGGTGCTCCCGGCGACGGTGACCAAGTCGACGAAGATCGCGGCCTCTACAGGCGGCGCGACTCTCCCTCCCCGGATCGGTACCATGGTCGCTGCATGGCCTAGGCCATTGTCAGGGACATCGGTCCCGGCGGTGGGTGGCCTACCCTCACCAAGACCAACTACGTCGAGTGGGCCGCGGTGATGAGGGTACGGCTCCAGGTTCGCCACATGTGGTAAGCAGTTCGGTACGACGACGTCGACTACCACGAGGATCGGCGGGCGCTAGATGCCCTCATTGCTGCAGTCCCGTCCGAGATGCAGTTTTCGCTTTCCCAGAAGCGGACTGCCAAGGAGGCCTGGGACGCCATCGCTGCGACCCGCATCGGCAGCGACCGTGCCCGCAAGACCACACTGCAGGCACTTCGCAAGGAGTGGGAGAACCTGGCCTTCAAGCCAGGTGAGGATGTTGATTACTTTGCTCTTCGCCTCAACACTCTGTTGCAGAAGATGGTGCAGTTCGGCGACGACACCTACGATGAGGAGAGAGCTGTTGAGAAGCTCTTCCGTTGCATCCCCGAGAAGTACAAGCAGATCGCTCGCTCGATCGAGTCTCTGCTAGACCTCTCCACGATGACGATCGAAGAGGCGATAGGTCGTCTCAAGGTGGTCGACGGCGACGAACCATAGGCTCCCTCTGGGCCTATCACTATTGGCGGGAGCTACATCTCACTCGGGAGCAGTGGGAGGCCTGCCAGGGTGACCAGAAGAAGGGGGAGTCCTCGACACGAGGCCGCAAACGCGGCAAGCCGCGCAAGGCGCGTGGAGGCGTCCGGGCCGGGGCGCGAGGACATGCTGAGGGTGGTGCCCGTGGAGGTGCCCAATGCGGTGCCGTCGGCAACAAGAAGCCGGCACGAGACGACGGCTGTCACAACTGCGGCAAGCTTGGCCACTGGGCCAGGGACTGTCGACAGCCACGACGTGGCCAGGCCAACGTCGCACAGGCGGAGGCGGAGGAGGAGGCTCTGCTCCTAGCACATGCAAGCATCGAGCTATCTCCAGCGGCACCGGCCGTAGCGGCACTCCTCCACCTTGATGAGTCGAAAGCACGCGCTTTCCTCGGCGACGGCTCCAGCAAAGACATGATCGAAGGATGGTGCCTCAACACCGGCGCCACTCATCACATGACCGGCCGACGGGAGTTCTTCACCGAGCTTGACTCTAGCGTCCGAGGCTCCGTCAAGTTTGGGGACGCCTCCGGCGTAGAGATCAAGGGCGCCGGTTCAGTCGTCTTCACCGCCGCATCTGGTGAGCACAGACTGCTCACCGGAGTCTACTACATCCCCGTGTTGAGGAACTCTATCATCAGCTTGGGACAGCTGGATGAGAACGGTTCGCGCGTGGAGGTCGAGCACGGAGTCATGAGGATCGGGACCCCTCTCGTCGCCTTCTTGCCAAGGTACGCAGGAGTCCAAATCGGCTATACATCCTTAATGTGAAGGTGGCACAACCTTGCTGCCTTGCTGCTCGTCGAGACGACGGGGCATGGCAGTGGCACGAGCGCTTCGGGCACCTTAACTTCGAGGCCCTGAAGCGGCTCAGTGCCAAGGAGATGGTACGAGGCCTACCGTGCCTTGACCACGTGGAGCAATTCTGCGATGTCTGCGTGTTGACAAAGTAGAGACGACTCCCCTTTCCCCAGCAGTCGAGCTTTCGAGCCAAGGAGAGGCTCGAGCACGTGCATGGGGACTTGTGTGGCCCGGTGACACCAGCCACACCAGGAGGACGACGCTACTTCTTGCTGCTCGTCGACGATCTCTCCCGCTACATGTGGGTGATGATCCTTGGTAGCAAGGGAGAGGTTGCGAACGCCATCAGACGTGTGCAGGTCGCTGCGGAGGCGGAGTGCGGCTGCAAGCTGCGCGTGCTGCACACCGACAACGACGGCGAATTCACAACAGCTGAGTTCGCGTCGTACTGCGCGGATGAGGGCGTTCAGCGCCACTACTCCCCGCGCCGTACAACCCGCAGCAGAACGGCGTCGTCGAGCGGCGCAACCAGACGGTTGTGGGGATGGCTCGGGCTCTCCTCAAACAGAGGGGAATGCCGACTGTCTTCTAGGGAGAGGCGGTGGTGACAGCGGTCTACATCCTCAACCGCTCGCCCACCATGGCACTCAACGGGATGACACCGTACGAGGCTTGGCATGGGCGCAAGCCGGCGGTCTCTCACCTACGGGTCTTCGGCTGCCTCGCGTTCACCAAGGAGCTTGGCCACATCGGCAAGCTCGACGACAGGAGCACCCCGGGGGTGTTCATTGGCTACGCGGAGGGCTCGAAGGCCTACCGCATCCTTGACCCAGGAACACAGCGTGTGCGCACGGCGCGCGACGTAGTGTTTGACGAAGGGCGAGGATGGGCGTGGGACAAGGCGGTGGACGACGGCACGACTCCGACGTACGACGACTTCACCATCGAGTACGTCCACTTTGAGGGAGCTGGGGGAGTAGGCAACTCTTCTCCGAGCAGGTCTACCCCAGCCCCCAAGTCTCCACCGACTCCAGCGCCACGCTCTCCAGCTCCGGCTACAACGAGCTCTTCACCACCACGCACTCCAGCCACGACTCTGGCTACACCGAGCTCTTCGCCACCACGTACTCCAGCACTGACGGTACCCTCTCCGGGAACGTCCTCTCCGACACCAGCTCGTGTCGAGCACGACCCAGTGGAGCTCGTGACCCCGCTCTCCCGCGACGAGGAGCGCGTCGACGCGTGCTACGACGGCGAGTCGTTGCGGTATCGAAGGGTGGAGGGCCTTCTCATCGACCCGTCGGTGCCGGGCCCTGCGTCTCGCATTCTGGCAGGAGAGTTGCATCTTGCATGCGACGATGGTGAGCCTCGGTCTTTCGCGGAGGCCGAGAAACATGCGGCTTGGCGTGCCGCGATGCAGTCGGAGATGGACGCGGTTGAGACGAACCGCACTTGGGAGCTCGCTGATCTCCCTCATGGTCATCGCGCGATCACCCTTAAGTGGGTGTTCAAACTAAAAAGGGATGAAGCCGGTGCCATCGTCAAGCATAAGGCTCGCTTGGTGGCACGCGGTTTCTTGCAGCAGGAGGGGATCGACTTCGTGCGACTCCTCGCGCTGGCAGCCCTGGAGGGCTGGCATGTTCATCACATGGATGTCAAGTCGGCGTTTCTTAACGACGACTTAAATGAGGAGGTCTATGTACACCAGCTGCCAGGCTTTGCGATCCCTGGCAAGGAGGGCAAGGTGTTGCGCTTGCGCAAGGCCTTTTACGGCTTACGACAGGCACCAAGGGCGTGGAATGCCAAGCTGGATTCCACGCTCAAGAGGATGGGCTTCATGCCAAGCCCGCACGAGGCGGCCATCTATCGGCGGGGCAATGGAGAAAATGCCCTGCTGGTGGGTGTCTACGTCGACGACTTGGTGATCACCGGCGCCAAGGATGCAGAGGTGGCAGCGTTCAAGGAAGAGATGAAGGCCACCTTCCAAATGAGTGACCTGGGGCATCTCTCCTTCTACCTGGGGATTGAGGTGCACCAGGGAGACTCCGAGATCACACTTCGCCAGACCGCCTATGCCAGGCGCATTGTTGAGCTGGCTGGGCTCACCGACTGCAACCCAGCTCTCACTCCGATGGAGGAGAGGCTGAAGCTGAGTCGCGACATCACGACGGAGGAGGTGGATGCTACTCAGTACCGGCGTCTTGTGGGGAGCCTTCGCTACCTCGTCCACACACGGCCTGACTTGGCATACTCCGTCGGCTACGTTAGTCGGTTCTTGCAGCGACCGACGACGGAGCATGAGCAGGCTGTGAAGAGGATCATCCGCTATGTTGCGGGGACTCTCGACCACGGTCTCTACTACCCGAGGTGCCCTAGGGAGGCACACCTTGTCGGGTACAGCGACAGCGACCACGCCGGCGACATCGACACTAGCAAGAGCACAAGCGGGATCCTCTTCTTCCTCGGCAAGTGCCTCATTAGCTGGCAGTCGGTCAAGCAGCAGGTGGTGGCCATGTCCAGCTGCGAGGCCGACTACATAGCGGCGTCCACTGCTTCGACTCAGGCGCTCTGGCTGGCTCGACTGCTCGGTGATCTCCTCGGGAGAGACACTGGAGCGGTGGAACTCAGGGTGGACAGCCAGTCCGCTCTGGCATTGGCCAAGAACCCCGTGTTCTATGAACGGAGCAAGCACATCCGGCTGAGATACCATTTCATCCGAGACTGCTTGGCAGAAGGGAGCATCAAGGCGCGCTACATCAGCACCAAGGATCAGCTTGCAGACCTGCTCACCAAGCCCCTTGGGAAGATCAAGTTTGTTGAGCTTTGCTCCAGGTCCGGGATGGCCCAACTTTCCCACAAGACGACGCCCAAGACTTAGGGGGAGAATGATGGAATAAGTCTTGAGCATCTAGAGGACAGCAGTCGCTTTTGACTGTCCTCTGTAGTCCTTTAGCATCTAGAGGACAACAATCGCTTTTTGACTGTCCTCTGTAGTCTCTTTAGCATCTAGAGGACAACAGTCGCTTTTGACTGTCCTCTGTAGTCTCTTTAGCATCTAGAGGACAATCCTGTTGTGTAGTGTGTGTGAGAAGGTGTGGTAGTGCAGCCTCTAGGGCTATAAATATGGGTCTCCAACCCTTAGATTGGTATGACATTGTGTAGTGTTTGAGGAAATAAACAGAAAATTGTCCCAACTCATAGTGTCATTCTCTTGATGAGAGTAATGGTGTGTTTGGTTTGAGGTCAAAGTTGGATGAGTCGGGGGCGACACCGTCCCCTCGATTTTTTAGGATCACGCCGCCCCCAAAAATCACTCCGGTGTTCACCTCGCCCCCGCTTGACTCTCAACCAAACACTATAAAAAACGTGGCCGCCTCATTCCATCCCTCCTTGTACATTCAACCAAACGCACCCTAAGAGTCCCTCTACTTACAGTATGTCCTTGTAAAAACACAAGGAACCAGCACCTTTAATATCGGCTATCCAGTTCCTGTTCAATAAGGCTTCTTGGACTGTTCTCCCTTTTGCGATTCTCTTTGGGATTATGGAGAACAGCTTAGGAGTCAAAGTAGAGATGCTCCTCCCCTGCAACCAGTTATCAGTCCAGAAGAGAGTGTTTGAACCATTCCCCACCTCAGAGATGAGGACCTTAGAAAAGAAAGCTCTGGCCTTGCTAGTAACCTGTATAGGGAGCCCAGCCCAAAGCCTTCCAGAGTATGTTTTTTGTAGCCAAAGCCATCTCATTTTAAGAACCAATCCCAATTCAGGAAGACTTGAGATTCCCAGCCCCCCAATTGAAGGGGTCCACAGACTTTCCCTCAAGCCACCAAACAATGTCCCCCTCTAACTTCCTTTCTTCCCCTCCACAAAAAGCCCTTTCTAATTCTATCAATTGCATCCAAGGCCCAATGGGGTATGTCAATTGCCATTGCAAGGTACACAGTCATACCAGGAAGCACATGCTGCACCTGAACCCTTCTTCCTGCTCTGGTCATCAAATCAGCTTTCCAATTGGGCAGTTGATCAGCAATTCCATCAACAAAAGGTTGGACCTGCTGCTTGGTCAGCTTGTGCAGAGAAAGAGGAAGACCCAGGCATTTACAAGGAAAAGTAGCAACCTCACAAGGGAGCAGGTTCTGAATTTCCACTATAGTTTCAGCTGAACATTGGATGTGGTAGACATTAGACTTTTCTGCATTATTCTTGAGCCCAGAGGCCTCACCAAAAAGTTTTAAAATATCCAAGGTAATGGCAATGTCATCAGCTGAAGGATGAAGAGGGCCACATCATCTGCATACATAGAAAAAAAAATCCAGATGTCCTTTCCTGACCTTGGACAAGAAGCTAAGGGTCACTGCTAGAAGCTTACAAACCTGGAATGCTAAGCATGTAGGCCATATCAGAAGTTCAGAACACAGCTAGCAGGCGCCATATCAGAACACAGCTACCTCCCCTTCCTCTTGCTCTCATCCTCAGTCCTTCCTAGGTCCTGCTGAGTCCTGAGCGGAGTGGAGCCACTGAGCGCAGCGGCGCATGTGGAGCAGTGGATGGGGAAGGGGAGGTGGAGGAGGGGAGGGGGTGGCAGAGGATTACTGTGGCGGTTTGTCATCGGAGAAGTTGCTGGCTATGGCGATTTGTCCATGACGTTCAGTTTTCCTAAATATTACATGTTCGGTTCACCTCCCTAAACTCTGGTCATTCTATATGACGCTCAGTCCGATGCCGTGGCGTCCTCGCTACGACGCCATACTTTCCAGTTAGGCATCATGCTGGTGTCAGGCGATGTGTCGCAACGAGTCCGGCTGGGTGCCTTGGCTCGCCTAGGCGACGACACCATAATAACACCATTTTCTACCTTCTGAGAGCATATACATCTTTAAATTGTCCTCTACCAGATGAAAAAAGTGTGAAAGTAGTTTTAAAACTTGTTTTTAGGTAGCTACATCATCCTGCAACAGCAGCAGGATAAATCTACCAATTGATGCAGCACGTTCAAGTCCCAAGTTGTATGCAATTCTTCCAACTTTGCAATTCTTGGTGAAGCAGAATACTATGCAAAAGGTATTGCTATGTTTATGATTTGATTTTTTAGAAAGGAAGTTTTTTTTGGCATATTAGTAATCCTTTGTTTTGGCAGGAAGTACTCAGTAGGCTGATTTCTTCAATTGAGGAAACATCTGGTATGCATGAATACAGTAGTTTGTTTTGAACTTGGGTGAAAAGTTTCAATCAATACTTATGGGTTTGCCTGGGGCTATTGTCTGACAGATGATTCTGAAGCAACCGGAAGCAGTTCATATCAGGTGTGTAACATTTTAATGTGGACTGTAGTCTACTTTTGTTTTTTTTTTCTCGAAACGCGCAGGTGAACTGCGCCCCATAATATATTAAGAAGATATAGGAAAAGGTCTAAAGAAGACCAGAAACAAAAAAGCTTCTTTACGGAGGCCAGTAGCAAGCATACAGAAAAGAATCCATCAAATATAAACAAAGGAACACCTTAGGAATCAGTTAATGGGGCAGCGAGAGAGCAAAGGCCTTTTGCCTCAGTTGTTTCCCCAACGACTTCTCTCCTCGTCAGCAGATGCCAAGATTGACGATAGACATGGAGTCCTTCCATCGAAGACACATTTATTTCGATGATTCCATATTGCCCAAGCGCCTAGGATGATAAGGGAATCAAGACCTTTTTTTAGTAAGGCCAGAAACCACATCTAAAACCTCTTCCCACCAACTCCAGAAGGAGGTGACAGCCGACTGAGGGGCAAGGGAGTGCAACCCAAATTTTCTCAGAAGCTGATACCAGAAAATTCTTGAAAAAGAACAAGCCACAAGGAGATGGTCCAAAGTTTCTGCCTCTTGGTCACATAAAGGACGTTTCTCAGGGTGGTTTATCCCTCTCTTAGATAATCTGTCAGCTGTCCAACATTTGTTTTGAGTAACAAGCCAGATGAAAAAACGACACTTTGGCGGGGCCCATGTTTTCCACTCTTTTGTAGTGCCTAAAAGAGACTGATCCCAGGAACAATCCATTGTAAGCAGACTTTGCAGAGTAATTTCCATCTGGTGCCATGCTGAATATGCTTGTCTTTAATTCTAGGCTGCAGCTCGAAATCAGATAGCAGGTCCCAGAGTTGAAGGTAGTTACTAGTTAGTCAATACACCAACTCTGAGAGTCCCTTTTATATCAGAAATCCAATTTCTATTTGTAATTGCTTCTTGCACAGTCCTGCTATTAACAATCCTCTTTGGGATTACCGCAAAGAGCCTTGGAGCAAGATCTGCAATTTTTTTTACCCTATAACCACTTATCTTTCCAAAATTTGGTATTGGTCCCATCCCCAACTTCAGTGAACACAACCTCTTCAAAGAAAGCTCGAGCCTTTTTTGGAACTTGAATGGGGAGACCAATCTAGGGCCTTGAGGGGTCGGTTTTGAGCAGCCAAAGCCATCTCATTCGAAGGGCCCGACAAAGTTCTGATAAACTGGAGATGCCCAACCCACCAAGCTGAAGGGGGCGACAAACCTTCCCCCATGCCAACAGGCAGTGGCCACCTTTTGCCTCCTTTCGACCTCTCCAAAGAAATCCTTTTGTAATTCTATCAATGGCATCTAAACCCGTTGGGGGATGTCCACTGCCATTGCCAGATAAACAGTCATGCTGGTGACGACGCGTTTAACTTGGACTCTTCTCCCTGCTCTTGTTAACAAGTCTGCCTTCCAATTTGGGAGTTGATAAGCAATTCTGTCAACCAAAGGCTGGAACTGCTACCTGGATAACTTGTGTAAGGACATGCTCTCCTTTTGTTTTCATGTTTACCCGACATCTGAACTTTAGAATGAGCTGAGTGCTTGAGTCCAAATACCTGTGATGTGTCTTAGTTGTTATGCAAACATGAAGTTGTCTTGTATGGTATTGATGGAAGCTGAGAAAGGAAACCCTAACCCTAACTAGGGTTGGGATGCTGTATTAATAGGTAGAAACATATATGGGTTGGGTCTAGGCCCATTACGTCTGTGATCCACAAACACATGTCTAACACCCCCCGTAGTCGCAACTCTAGTCATTACAGATGTTGAGACTTGACAGAAACTTCGAAAACACCATGGATGGGAGCCCCTTGTGAAGATGTCGGTGAAGTGCGAAGTGATTGGTGCAAAGGGGACATGAACATCGGCGATGGTGACACGCTCACTGACGAAGTGTAGGTCGATCCCCACGTGCTTTGTGCGCTGGTGTTGCTCGACGTTGGTGGAGAGGTAGACCGCTGGCATTATCGCAGTAGACGAGCGTGGTGCGCGCGAGGGGCTGTGGAGCTCCCGGAGCAGCTGTCGAAACAAGGACGCCTCGGCCACGCCATTGGCCACAACAAGATACTCGGCCTCAGTGCTGGAGATGAGGTTGGCGCCCAGGAACACGATGTAGCTGCGTGTTGGGGTAGCCGACCTAATCATCATTGGTGTAGACGATCAACTCAGAAGTCGGATGGCCAAAGAAGGCCATAGATGTGGGTGTCGCAGAGGTAGCGAAGAATCCGCTTGCCAGTGGTGAGGTGGGGCTCCCCCAGGGTGTGCATGTGAAGGCACACATGCTGGATTGTGTAGGCTATGTCGGGCCTGGTGAAGGTGAGGTACTGAAGAGCCTTAGCAAGGCTCCGGTAGGTCATGTCACTGGTCGGGACACCGTCATCGTTGAAGTGCCGGAGGACCCAATGAGCCTTGTACTAATCTAGGGAGCTGTCGACCTTGAGCTTGTGACAGAAGATCCACTTGTCGATGAGCATGTTGGTGCCAGGGGGACACGATCACACGACACCAAATCCCAGGTGTGATTGGCCAGTTGGGCCGCATACTCTTCTATAGCGTACATCAGCGCCTCAGTGGGGATCGGCGAGCGTGACGCAAACGGAGGAGGGGACATGTGAGGAGTCGGGGCAACGTCGACCGTGAGCACCAACCGGTCGACGGGGCTGAGAACACCGGCCAATCGTCGCGTCACCATCGGGTGCACGTGGCGTGGGTCACGATAGAGAGCGACCAAATGCTACACCGGTGGTTCATCCTAGGAGCGGTTCGAGGCACGAGCAGGCTCGGTGGAGGAGACTGGTGGACCGAGCTATGCACGCCGCTGATAGACGCGTGCAGGATCGGCGAAGCGAGCCGAAGATGGTGGGGGGGGGGGGTGAGGAGGGCCGCTTGTGGCGTGGGCGGAGGCGATGGGGGGGGGGGGGGCAGCACAGGTAGAGGCATAGGCAACGGGGTAGCGCGTGGCACAGGCAGAGGCGATAGGGCCGCATGTGGCGCAAAAGAGGGCAGGAGAAGGGGAGGAACGTCAACGCAATCTACATCGAGGGAATCAAGGTCGGGAGGTGGAGAGGAGTTAGCAAAGGGGAAACATCCTCATCAAAGGCAACATGACGAGAGATGATGCGATGGGTGACAAGATCTAGGCACCGGTGCCCCTTGTGATCATTGTACCCGATCATGGTGAAAGTTTGTGAGGAGCGTGGCAGAGGTGTTGGGATAGCAGGCACACTCAAAGACTCGAAGGTGCTCATAGGAGGGGATGGTGTCGAAGAGGGCGAAGAATGAAGTGGGATGGGGGACCGCCTTGGAGGGAAGACGGTTGAGGAGGTAGGTGGCTGTGTTCAGCACCTCAACCCAGTAGCGGGCATGAAGAAAAGCTTAGAAAAGGAGGCAACATAGCATATTGGTGGTGTTGTGCATCATGCGCTTAGCTCGACCATTCTGAGAGCATCTCCAAGAGAGTCCTAAAATTGGGTCCTAAAATCGAAATAGGACATGATTTAAGTGATTTAGGCCCTGTTTGGTATAGCTCCAGCTTTAGGAATTTTAGTGGAGCAGATCATTAGGTACTTCAGAAAATCGTGGAGTTGGAGCTATAAGCCTTTAGAAGACATTTAGATAAGTCATATTGTTTATTATTTAGATTAAAAATATTTTTTAAAACTATTTAAATTGATATTAGAAATTACAGCTCCACACTGGAGCTGGAACCTGGAGCCATCCCAAACACCCCCTTAGGATCCAACAAAATTTCTTTAATCCAACAACGAGCCCTATAATCACGATACTTTAGTTAAATATGGTTTACTTATGTCATTTGTCTTCGGGTCCTGCACGCGGCAACGCCACCGCTGGAGAGCGAGGCGCGCAGGCTGCTCGGTAGCAAGGCACACCGGCAGACGAGGAGCGACGTGTGCAGGCTGCTTGGTAGCAAGGCACGCCGACAGGCGAGGAGCGAGGCGTGCAAGCTGCTCGGTAGCAAGGCACGTCGGTGGCTGATTCGCAGGCCGCGTAGGCAGGTGGGGAGGGAGCCGCAGTCACCTTCTAGTCTCGCGTGCGGCAACGCTGACGTCGGAGAGCAAGGCGCGCCAGCGGCTGGGCCACGAGCCCTACCGCCCCACGCTCGCGCTACCCCGCGGCTCTACGCCCTTGACCCTGATTGAGAAGCACCACGCCCCTAGCAGCTGAGCCTCCACCCCGACATAGGAGCGCCATGCCATTGATGGCCGAGCCCCTGCCCCGATTGCAGCTCCGACATTAGAGTGCCGTGCAGCCAAGCCACTTAGGCCCCCCACGCCAGGTAAGCCGCCCCCATTCGCCAAGGCCGCGCATGAGGAAGAAAGCTGTGCACGTGAGGAAGATGTGGGTCAATCCTGTTTTTTCGTTTTGGGCAGATGCGTTGAACCCACATCTGCATAGAATATTCCCCCCTGGAACTAACTCAACCCACTGGTCTCCTAATCAAACACCCTAAAAAATGTGTCTGATCCACTCCAGCCCCAGACCAAACACACGCAAATGCCTAGTTCGGGAAACTCATTTTCCCACGGCATTTTTATTTTTCTAAGAGAAATTAGTTCATTTTTTCATGGAAAAATAGAAATCCCTTGAAAAAATGAAGTTAACAAAATAGCCCTAAGTGCTTAATCTATCTGCAGTCTTCTGGAGGGCCTGCCCGAGAAAAGGAATTGCATTTGTATGTTCTCCAATTGCAGCGAAGGTACGAAAAAATTGTGATAATGGTTCCGCATATTTTCAGACAACTGATAAATTTGTGGAAATTTACAGTGTCACCGAACTTGCTGAGGAAGTGCAAAGATTAAAGCTCCAAAACAATAAGGTATTTATCTTCCTGCAATAGATTTCTAATAGCTGCATTTCTTTCATAAGTTCTACAACAACTGAACCAATAGAATTGGTCTGATATTTTGAAAATGAATTTAATCTTAAAGGTGCTTAGGCTTTGATTCTAAACATAACATGGTTTCCCTGCATGACAGCTTGAGAATCAGATCAATATAATGTCAAGAAAAGATGAAAGGTCAACGCAAGATAACTGACAATGATGATATGCCCCTTCTACCACACTGTAATTCGATTACCCAATTTTGCTTTGTTAGAAAGTTATTTGTATTCTGCCTGCAGTCAGAGTTGTATCATTGTAAGCTGTAAGTATTTAGCGAAGTGTGAAATCATAGTAATTTTGATCTGTACAGCTTTGTTTGGTTAACCATGAAGATATAGTTCTTGTGTTATAAGTAATGTGCTGATAATATTGTTTTGCGTGGAAGTTTGTGAAAGTTTATCTGAGCATGGAACATTGTGTTGCGTGAAGTTGGTCGGAGTAGTATTTGCGCTGGCAGTGGTGTTGGCTCCGACATAGGGAACAGCTAAGGATCTGGAATTATGTTTTTTTAGGAAATGGAAAAGTTCAGGCCTCTGCTCTTACACGCAACGAGTCTTACAAGTTTGTTGCTCAATTGCTAATCAAGAATAGAAGGGAAATGAACATAATAAACGGTAGGAAAAATTATATACAAAATCTATTATTGCTTCTCCATAGTGTCCAGAGCGACAACCTTATAATGCTCTGCTCATGCTCGCTAATTTTATTCTCTATTTATTTCCAGAAAGTGAAGCTGTGATCCTTCGAGGCTGAGGTATACAACAATTGGGAATGTTGTGGTTGTTGGAGGATTTTGTATAGCCATTGTACTGCGCTGTCAAATAGAATCTTTTATCTAGTAACTAGCATTCATGTTTGTCGTCTCTTATCTAGACGCCACTAAAAAGATATGTTCTGTATATGCGGCTAAAATTGTGGTAGCCCCTACCAAACCGTTGCCAAAGTTTTTTTTGTTAATCACCTCTGTATCAATACTGCTAGTGCTAGGTTTGGGGGTTAACGACAGCTAACTGATGCATGGAAAGATGAGTTTGCCCTTGCTGAGGCCACGTTGGACATTCGGCCATTTTCTCTTCTTCAGCGACAGCATACATGTAGATCTCTGCTATATAAAGCACAAGTTTTACTGTCGTCGTGTCTTCTCTTTTCCACTTTATGTTGTGTTTTGTTAAAACAAACTCTACATTTATAATATGTATAAATATGGAAAACTGGAAACCGTAGCAATACACGCACATGCAACTGGAGGTGATGTAGACTAGACGAGGTATATCGGCACACTATGCATACCAAGCTATCAGCAGCGTTTTAGTTTTAGAGAATCTTCAAGTGCCTTTCAAACTTGCTCTAAATTAACATTTCAAGGGTCATTTGAAAAAGTCGACCTTTATATATTGTAGTCTTTAGCAATTTCTCTATATTTTGTGCACATTCTAGAAAGTCGGTCTTACTCTTTATCTTTGACAAGCTGAAATCTGGAACAATATATTTAGAAATCTAATTAAATAAGTTGTTTGAGGATATAAAGAGATTTATAGAGTTGCTCTTAGTGCTTCACTTTTTAGTACTCTTCTCCATTCAAGTTTGTTCTAAGTAAAACTTTGTTAACTTTAACCAAAATTATAGAAAAAAGAACAATAGTTATAATATTTAATTAGTACCATATATACATTATGAAACATATTCTTAAAATTTATATCTTTGATCAATACTCTTTTTCTTTAAATTTGGTCAAATTTTACATTGATTTAGAATAAACTTGAATCTCTTATATTTGAAGATAGAGAAAAAAATAAGATAGTTGTACAATGTTGGGTGCAAAGCCACAAACAACCACAACAAGACATAATATAACCTCAACAACTTTGAATCTTCAATGTTGTTAACAAGAAGATCGATCTGTGACCAAGAAAAGAGCGCGCACGCACACACACACAAAGAAAATGATATGTGAGGTGCAAGCAGATCACCATGCACGCTGATAGGAGCATGCATTCATACATTGGGTTGGCTTGACCTAGAGGTGCATAGCTTGGTTGTTGGCAACGTCACAGTGTTGAGGAAGGAGATGGCCTAGAGGGACCCCACTAGGAGATTGTGCCACCATGACGGGGAGGTCACTGTGTTCCTATAGGTGTTGGCTGCAAGCAGTCAATAAGGCTGGAGGGGAGGCAGCCCACGACATGATCATGGTCGCCGTGTTGCGAGCAAACAACCTTATAGCTACCATCATTGCATCAACTCCACCTTCATGAGGGATGACGTATGGATTGTGCCTTCGCTTGAGTGCCCCTCTACAAGCCATGTGACTAGGAGCCCAACGATGAAAACATTATCTTCTTGATGCTCGAATTTATCAAATTCGAGGGTCTAGATTTTGGTGGTGTAGCCTATAGACACGTCCATGGAAGTTAAAGGCAACATGTTGATGTCGGAAGAGATCTAGATCATACATTAGCAAAGACTAGCCTACCCACAATCAATACATGATCCTGAATGCAACGATGAATGTAGCAGGCTGAAGAAACCGATGTAAAGCTCATCAAGCCTATGTTGATTATATTTTTTGCCAGTAGACTCTCGAACACCTTGAGAAGATCCATTGGGGAGGAACATATGGAGGTTGTTCTAGTTGTTGAGCACCAGAAACGACTGTGCGGACGGTTCGGCCCTGAGGCCGGACGATCCACGGTGGTGGAGCGGAAGTATGCGCGTGCGCAGAGTCAATTAGGGTTTTGAGTTTCTCACGAGATTTGTTACCTAAAACCGTGGGATTAGCTCGGGAAACAGCTTGTAGCGGATCCAGACCTCCCCCTTTATATAGATGAAGGGCTACGACCGATTAAACACCCAACAATCGATCAAATCAAGTCTATTTCTCATTTTACTTATGCATTAGGACTAGTTCTACTTTAGCTCTAGGTTAGTGTTTACCTACCCCAAATTCTTCGCATCTCTTCGGCTCTACGTCGATTAGAGGTGTCTAGGGTGGCTTGCCGACCCTAGACGAAGCCTAGGATCCCTCCTCCCCGACGGGGTCTCTCCCGGGAGCGAGATTCAGGTGCCGCCGGCAAACTCCGCCGCCCCTGCGCACGCACGGACCATCCGGCCCGTCAGGCAGGGAACCCGAGCCCTGCGCCAGGTCGCGGACCGTCCGACCCCTGGCCGTGGACCGTCCGCGCCTGTGCAGAGAGCACCACCGCAGGTTCTCAACACAGCGATTGGTGCCCGTATCGACGCCAACACACTTTTTGGCGACTTCGCTGGGGAAAGGTGTCTAGATCTACTAAAAATCAGACCCTCAAATGGCCGGTTCTAAAGATCACACCGATATCTCCCCAGACAATATCCTGAAGCCGGCTGTTGAAAGTCTGATGGCCGATGAGAAACAGCAATACGAGGACTACATGCGTCAAGCGAAGGAGAAATTCTTATCACAATACACGGTGGATCACCACCAGAAAGTTATCAAACATGGAGAGACCGACGTCGCATCTCTTCTATCTTCGCTTCAAGTCCCCAACGTAAGTAAACCCGACGACATCCAATCTATTAAACAGTATGTAGATCAAAGGCAGAATCAAATGAAAGAACAGATTGGAGGGTTAGAAGAATCAATTAGAAAATTAACGCGTACGTTGGAGAAGTCTGTTGCCCCTAGTTTTCCATCATATGAAACTAGTAACATGATATCTATGTCTAATACATCGGCGACAAATAGGGATTCGCAGCCCTAGCCATTATATGGGTATGCCGATGAACTCATATCCAGGGCAAATAATACCACCACCGCTGTCCCTGCTTGGCAGATCGGCGCCCTTGGACATGGTCGGACCGTCCGAGCTTTTGCCCGGACAGTCCGGCACTTACGTAGACCGTCCGGCTTTCCCTGCCAGACAGTCCTGGACCGCACCAGGGCTACCGCATGGCGCCCCAATAATAGCGAACACAACCGGCCAGTTCGGATGTACCACCGTACAGACCGGATACGCATACGCAGAACCTACCGTCGCACACTACACACCAAATTATTACGCACCACAGCAACAGTACGTTTCGCCCCCCTACATATTTAAGCCACAGCACGCCATACGATCACATGCCGATCAACATTATCGATCGGTCACTGCAAGATGGTCGGCATAACAATGCTCGACCGAATGAACCCCACAGCCTAGGGTCCGGTGGTTTGCCACCGGGCGTGATGGAAAAAATTAGGGAAGAGATGGCTGAACTATTTCGAGATAGGCTCGGATTTAGTGTAGCTAGAGTGGGGCAATCATATCAGAAGCCATATGATCACCGATTTGACATTGTCCCATATCCACAAGGGGCAAGGATACCATAGTTTTCTAAATTTTCTGGTGAAAATGGGAGAAGCACACACAAACATATAGGCCAATTTCTAGCACACCTAGGTGAATTGGCTGATGGGGAAGCATTTTGTGTTCGTTTATTTTCTTTATCCCTTACTGGTACCGCTTTTGCATGGTACGCCACCCTGCCTCCTAATTCCATTAATTCTTGGAATGATCTAGAGAGTAAATTTCATGAGCTTTTCTTTTCTGGAGAATATGAATTAGGGCTAGCTGATTTAGCTTCAGTTCGACATGGACGGGAAGAATCGGTTAACGATTATATCCGAAGGTTCTGGGACACTAGAAACCGATGCTTTCAGATCCATGTCGTGGACAAAGAGCTAGCAGGGATGGCTTTTAATGGGTTACTATCCTACTTAAGAGACAAATTAGAAGGGACCCAGTTCTTTTCAATAGCTCAGCTACATCAGCGGGCTTTAGCCTATGAAAATCGATTTAAAGAGACATCAAAATCGACCGCCCGTACTATACATCTAGTAGAGCGTGATAATTCAGATGATGAATCCGCATATGTATATACCGCTGAGTTTGTTTGGCCAACAAAGGCCAAATCTTCTGCATGTTCTTCTTTACAGCCGGTTCAAAAGAATCGGCAAGAAGAGATTAAATTTACCTTTAATGTTGCCAAATGCGATATGATATTTGACGAACTACTAAAAAATGGCAATATTAAATTAACTCATACTATTCCTCCTATGGAAGAATTAAAGATACATGCTTATTGTAAGTGGCATAATTCTTTTTTCCCATGCCACCAATGATTGTAATGTTTTTCGTCGATAGATACAATCGGCCATAAATGAGGGTCAGTTGGCTTTTCAGGAGATGCAAGTGGACACGCAACCTTTTCCTGTCAATATCATAGAACCCACATGCAAAGAGGTCTTGGTTTGGCCCGAAGTGGCCGATAAAGGCAAAGGCGAAAACATCGTCATTAGCGATCCTCGCATGTCAAATATATCACAAGAAGAGATTGCTCGGAAGGCTCCAGACAAGAAGACTAGCAAGTCCGGAGGCACCGGGGGGCAGACTCAATTAAGGAGCCAAGCACGGCAACCTGACCCAAGCATCACGGACGGTTCAACACCTACGTGCGGACAGTCTGGTGCTCAAACAGACGGTCCGGCTGACTCAGCCAGACGGTCCGCCCATGGACAGAGGCGTCAGCGTCCACACAAAGCAAGGAAAGTGACGCAAGGGCAAAGCCAACATGACGCACATGGCCGGCTGGTAAAAGCCGGTCCTACATTCGATCAATTGCTAGCCAAATATGCTAGCAAGAAGGCCGTTCTATGCGATCGGCCAACAAAGAAACACCGGTCACCCACTAAAGCAAAATGGCCGAGTAAAACGGCCCGAAAGACGACGCAACAAGCATTGCCTGTTCATCCTGTCATGCCAGGATGCTTCCCACCCACCTACTCATCGTTGATGTATTGTCCTGTTCAAATATGGAATGGTACGATGATGAACCCATGGTACATGCGTACTCCCTTTGTCTATTCAGGCTGGGGGCACCTCCATTCTAATCCTTTTGATCCATTGATCAAATGGTCATGGCCGAGAAAGATGCATTCTTAAACGACCTTTATGCATTAGGGCTTTATTGAATGGTCACCATATTTGATCGAAAAAGCCGGTGGCTTGCATCAGGCTTAGTTCATATGCTTTTGGTTCGTCAACCTCCACCAAAAGGCAGGGGGCATATGTTAAGCACCAGAAACGACCATGCGGACAGTCCGGCCCTGAGGCCAGATGGTCCACGGTACGGATGGTCCGCGGTGGTGGTGCGGACGGTCCGCTCGTGCGCAGATTCAGTTAGGGTTCTGAGTTTCTCACATGATTTGTTACCTAAAACCGTGGGATTAGCTCGGGAAACAGCTTGTAGCGGATCCAGACCTCCCCCTTTATATAGATGAAGGGCTACAGCCGATTAAACCCCCAACAATCGATCAAATCAAGTCTATTTCTCGTTTTACTTATGCATTAGGAGTAGTTCTAGTTTAGCTCTAGGTTAGCCTTTCCCTACCCTAAATTCTTCGCTTCTCTTCGGCTTTACGTCGATTAGAGGTGTCTAGGGTGGCTTGCCGACCCTAGACGAAGCCTAGGATCCCTTCTCCCCGATGGGGTCCCTCCCAGGAGTGAGATTTAGGCGCCGCCGGCGAACTCCGCTGCCCTTGCGCACGTGCGGACCGTCCGGCCTCTAGGTGCGGACCGTTCGACCTGTCAGGCAGGGAACCCAAGCCCTACGCCAGCTCGTGGACCGTCCGCGCCTGTGCAGAGAGCACCGCCGCAGGTTCTCAACGAAGTGATTGGTGCCCGGATCGGCGCCAACACTAGTATCAGCAAGCCCACCTAAAATATCACCAAATATTGTCGTAAGACATGACAAACAACAAGATAGAGAGGAACAAAAGGATAAAAGGGATATCAGATGTATTTTGATTGATTAGATGTTGAATACTTTAATCGACCGTGATCCTCTCATATATAGAGGGGGCAATTGTTGGGACTTGACAGGGGACCCGAACAAGAGAGTTGCAAGAGTGTAATGACACAAAAAATATGAAACTATGGTTCTTAAACGTTTTATCAGTCGTCCCCTCACCCTGTCCATGCAGGGGGTAATTATAGGATGACCAAGGGGAACCTCTTAAAGCACGGGCTTGCCCCTAGCTACCTAATGCTAAGGATATCCTATACAACAACATCTTTAGAGACGGTTATAGACCTCTTATTACAAACACCTAATTACATAATCGCACATGCATTGGGGTAGACCCACTACTAATAGTTGGACCTTCTATAGCTACAAGGGGCCCACATTGCCACATAAACCATAACGTTGTTTCTTGGCCCGCCAAGTAGAAGTCTTCGAGGCCTATGTCTGAGGCCATGCGTGCTGCCTGAATGATGAGATCGAAGTCCTTGGTGCCTTTAGGGTCACTCGCTACTCGGTGAGTGTAACACCCTAAAATTTTGTTTTGGAGATTCAGAAAGTTCTTAATTTTTTTAGAAATGCTTTTAATAAAGATGTTATTAGCTTTGCAATTATCTTTCTTAAAATAAAGAAATGGAAGTATTTAAACACCGTTATTCAAGGTTATACTTAGGTCTTGAAACTGGGATTTGAATTTGAAATTAACTAGAATATAGAAAATTTGTAATTATTCATATAGGTGAATTATTATTATTTTTCTTTCCTCTTTCATGGATTAATATTACCATTACTCAAAAGAATGAAATAAGTAATATAAAAAGTATATCCATAAAAAATGCATCATGCTGGTACTCTATGTTTGTTGTATTTGAATTGTTAAATTTAGATTTTAAAGGAAAATGCAAATTGAGTTTAATACATGAAACTCTGAATTTACAAAGGAAATAGAAAAAAAGAAAAGCGTCTTTGGTTCGAAACCTGTTCCTCAGCCCATAAACTCACGCCCTGTTCGGCCCAATTCCCCTTCTCACACCAGCCCTGTGGGCGCCGCCAACAAGTGGGGTCGGAATGTCAGCCCCTCCTCCTGAGAACCACGACCGACTCTTGTCACCTCCTTGTGGGCCCAACCGGTCGAACTCATCTCCTTCCCTGAGTCCACGGTGCAACAAACGCCCGCAACAAACTCCCCTCCATCCGTGGATCCTCTCGGGGCATGATCTCCGTGCGCTAACTATAAAGTCCTGGGCCCCCACCTCCTGTTGCCCTCGAACCAGAATCATCGGATCATAGGGAAGCCTTAGACCGCAAGGAATTCCTCACCGGAATCAGGGCTCCGCCGTTGTGCCACGTTCCATCGTGGGTAAAATAAAGTGTGCCTCAGATTCCTTGTAAGATCGCTCATACAAATTTGCATGCCACCCCTCTACGCGTTGCGTGGTTAGGATCGAAGTTTGGTGCGCTTAGGTGTAGTTTTGGTGCGGGCGGCAATGGCGCCGCCGCGAGTACTCTATTCATGGTCGGTGAGGAAGGGGTGACGGGTACGTCGCCTGTGCCGTGGGATTGGTAATCAACGCATGAGATTAGATCGTGTAGCGATGAATCCCGGGCCGTCGGATCGAAAGCGATCGGTCATGATTAAACCATGGGCGTACCGGTTTGAGTTCTGATCTGGGCCATCAATCTAGATCGGACGGATAAAAACCAATCGCGAGACTTTAAACCCTGGACCGTTGATTCTCGATCCAAGGGCGGTCGGTGAACCGGTTCAATGTTGGGAGGTGTCTAATCTGGGCCGTTGAATCAGAACGGACGGCCTAGTGGGTAGGATACCCCCTCGGCCATGTAATTTTGCATGTAAGTCCTCCAGGTTCTAGGAATTCGACTCGCCGTCCATTTTTCGGTATAAAGAAAATAAAATTAATCGAGGACTTTGCACATTAGCCCCTGGTATATAAAAATTAGTATAAAATAATACCCAAATGACTAATAAACTTCAGAAATCCATAACTAATGCATTTTAAGTCCGATTTAGCCCATTCCAGTTGCATTAATCTCATATTAATATTGTTTTTCACCTAGTAACCTTATTTTACCATAAAGCATATGTTTAAAATTATGTACTCAACTTATTTTATATCTACCACCTAAACTTCATAAAATCATAAATCTTTAACGGTAACTCCGATTTTATTGATTCTCAAACCTAGGATCTAGTTACGACGCGTAGATCATTATTATGCAGTTTGTTCTTATGATTGGTGTGATGTTAATTTTGCCTATACCATGTTTGTTTGTATTGCTACGACTAGTAGTGAGGTCACAAGAATCTGAAGATCATCCCGATACCTAGAATCTCGAGTCTAAGGCATGTTGTGCCCTTGATCACTTTTTCTTTACCCAATAATGTTCCTGTTATTCACTGTGTCATGCTCAGGTTAATCTGATGGGACCTAATAGGTTTCCCTAGACTTGTTTATCTCACACATTGTTTACCACTAAACTTTTGGGTAGTTTTGCTATTGCTCTACCTAGTTTTGGGATTAATATTACATTATGATCATGTTCCAATTATACTATTATTTTAATTATTGTTCATGACAAGATCATTGTGTTAATTGGAACATGGAGCTTAACTTGAGAAACACGTGCTACCACAAGGGTGGAATGGGACACCCTTGGCTGACTAATTTGGAAAGCTAGTGGAGGACTACCTTACCCAAAAGGGGCAAGGGCAGTAGGGGAGTTGCGTATAGGGAGGTTCTTTGGTCGATCATGCTGCGATGGCTTTTCGGACGAGAGATTCCTATATTGCCCTTCCTAGAAACTGTAGTGGGTTTTATAAAGCTAGTGGAACTTTGTAAAGGCCACGTAGTGGATCTCTAGACATTCACCTCAGAAGTGTCTAAGGGTCTAGCTAACCCTGGCTAGACAGGATACACGACTTGTGGGTAAAGGATGTAACCTCTACAGAGTGTACAACTGGTATATCATCCGTGCTCACGGTCATGAGCAGCTCAGGACTATCGCATGACTAATTTATGGAACTAAACTTAATCTGTCATATGCATTGCATCACAGGTGTTATTATCATATTTGATCTCTTAGTTAATTGGGTTGGTATCTAGCTGCTGCTGCGTGACATTGGGGCGAGGGGAGGATGAGGTGAGGGCAAAGGAGACCGCGCGGAGACGACAAGGCAAGGCCCGACTACATGGTAGTTTGGAGTAGGGGGAGGAGCATTGGGCGGTTCCAGAGTTTTTGGCATCATGGGCACAGGTGACAGCGTCGTGAGCACGGGCGATTCTGCGTACATAGCAGAAGGAGCTGTTGGAGAAGATGAGTAGTGGAATCCAGGCTGACCGGTGGACCAGGGGGCATGGCGGGGCCCGCGCGTAGCGGCTGTTGGGGCTGAATGCGCGCCTGCGCGTGTAGGCGAGCGGGATTGTGGAGGCTAGGCCGTGTGAGGGGGAGAGCGCGCGCTGGCGCGTGGGCTGACCGACCGAGGAACGGGGCGCAGGGCGGGGCGGCTTGCACGGTGGGATGGGGATGGTGTAGCCAGGAACGCCCTATGGTGCCGGGCATGGGTTGCGCGCTGTCGGGTGAGCGCGTGGCGTGAGGAGGCCAACCAGGCCACGGGAGGGAAAGGCGTAGGCTGAGTGGGTTGAGCCTAGGGGAAGGGGTAAAGGTTATAGGCTTTCCTTTTTACTATTATTTTTCCTTTTTCTTTTTACTATTTCAATTTAGTTTTAGTTTTTGAATTCTAAATTCAAACATGGTTGAATAGTTTAAATGGATATACATCAAAACACAACCATCCTCTAAAAATAGATGCTCCAGCATGATGCAACAATCAAAACCCTTTTTAGTTTTGTTTTTTGCTTAACACCTATAAATAATATAAAATAACTCTCCATTATTTAGGAAAAAGAATAGAAAAGAAGGGAAAAGAGAGGGTAACACCTAAATTTTGAGTATAGAGCAAAGAAACTTTTATACCCCAAAAATTCAGGGTGTTACAGTGTAACACCCCGTTCACTCCCGGACCGACGTGTAATACACAAAAATGAATACGATGAGTATATAGTTGATATTCTTATTTTTTGTGCCATAAATTCCTCATAGCAAGAGCATACCTATAATTAAGAGTGATTAATTAAAACAAATGATACTCAAACTAAATTATGCATCATGCTGAGGTTTCATTTTGTGTGCATTTTGTGACAATATAAAAAAATATGTAAAAAGAAATATATTAAAGTCCAAAGTGGAATTTAAGGTCTAAAAGAAATTCTAGAATTGAGAAAGGAAGAAAAGAATACTATATAATACAAAACAAAATTTATAAAATGTAAACTCTATCCATAGTGGTAAGATTAAAATCTACCTTTAATTGAGTACAAAAGTCACATGTATATTTGGAGTTTAAATTGGAAATTTAAAATAAAAGGAGAAAGATAAACCAGAAAAAGATAAAAGAGAAAAACCATTCGCGGACCGGCTTCCATCAATTCAGCCTACCAGACGACTCCCCGCGGCCCGTTCCAATCCTCGGTGCCGACATTAGGGCCCCACCAGGTAGTCTCACACGCTCGGCCATGTTTTCCTCCCCTCGCTGCTCTATGGGACCCGCACGCCAGCCCACGAACAGACAGCTCAGCGCCCTCGCGTTTCGCTGACACGTGGGGCATGACGGTCAGACCCGTCGTCTTCGCGAGATTTGCGAGCGCGTCAACCGAACTCCGGGAGACTCGCTCCGTCTGGTAGCCGACCAACCTTCCCCCACCTCACCTATGCCGTTATAAAAGGACCCTAGCCACGACCCTTTCCTCCCCTTTGCTCTCGTGTTTCATACTAGGCGCCGCCATCACCACCGTAAGACTCCACTTGCGCTGCCTCAGGGAAAATCTGGGTTCACGCCAACGGATGGTCGTGGGAAGCAGCGCAGGAGCTTCGCCACGACCTGGGGAATCCGCGTGTCGCGTTATTGGGCGGAGTCATGGCCGGTTCTGGTCTGAATCGCTCGTCTGAGCGGCCATGACATATCAGATTGGCGTGGCACCGTGAGCAATGCCTTCTTCACCTCCAAGGCTGGTGAGTATCCGTGCGCCGTGTTCAATAGCTCCCTGGGATCGTGTAGCTCCCTTCGAATTAGAGCTTTGCGTGTAGTACAGAGAACTGGTGGTCACCGGCGATGGCGCCGTCGTGGTCCGGCTGGTGCGCCGTTGTCTGGTTGGATTAGAAGGTGGGATTGCCGGGCCTCGTAGGATCTGTGATGAGCGGCTGTGATCAATTAGCGCATAATGTTTTGTCATATTGAACTGGGACCGTTGATCCTCGGACAGGTGGCCACGATTAGATTCTAGATACCCCTTCGTCGTTTTGGATCTGGCGCGTTGATCGGGGATCGTGTGGCCGGTTGGGTGTTGGGATCGCAAACAATCCTCGACCGTCGATCTTAGATCGAACGTTGGATGTGAGTAACGGTTTCGTGAAATGATAGTTTTAATCTAGGCCGCTAGTTTATAATCGGACGGCGGATAGGGCGTACCGGTTCACTCTCGGGTGAATCTAATCTGGGCCATGGGGCTTTAATCCGACGAATGAGACCCATTGAAAGGGAAATAGGGTCAAACCTTTTCCTAAATGATTTTGGTGGTTGAAATGCCCAACACAAATAATTGGATTGACTAGTTTGCTCTAGATTATATGTTCTACAGGTGCCAAAGGTTCAACACAAACAAATAAAAAGATCTAAGTTAGGGTTCAAAAGAAAGGAGCAAAAGAAACCGAAGAGAACCCTGGTCTGACGCACCAGACTATCCGGTGCACCAGGGACCGTACAGGCTGAACTCTTCACCTTCGGGTTTCTAGAGAGCCACTCCACTATAATTCAGCGGACTGTCCGGTGGGTCACCGGACTGTCCGGTGTGCCAGCGGAGCAACGGCTAAGAAGCACAATAGTCGACTTCAATGGTCACTGCCAAATGCTACAGTGCACAACAGTGCGCGACAGAGTCAGAGCGCACCAGACACTGAACAATAGCTGTCCAGTGCGGCACCGGACTGTCCGGTGCGACATGAAGTCAGCGCTCCAACGGTCGAAACCATCAGAACCCTAACGGTTGGGTGACGTGGCTGGCGCACCGGACAGTGTCCAGTGGCACATCGGACTGTCCGATGCGCCCATCGGCAGACAACCCCCCAACGGTTGGTTTGGTGGTTAGGGCTATAAATACCCCCAACCACCACCACTCCAAGCATCCAAGTTTTTCAGACTTCTCATTCAATACAAGAGCTAGTACAATCAATACAAGACACAATTCAATAGAATCAAAGCCTCTCCAAGTCCCAAATCCACTCCAAACACCTAGTGACTAGAGAGAGTTTTGCTCGTGTTCTTTGAGATCTTGTTCTTGGATTGCTTTCTTCCTTCTCATTCTTGTTCTCAAGAGACTTGTAATCAAAGCAAGAGACACCAAGTTGTGGTGGTCCTTGCGGGGTCTAAGTGACCCATTTGATTGAGGAGAAAGCTCACTCGGTCTAGGTGACCGTTTGAGAGAGGGAAAGGGTTGAAAGAGACCCGGTCTTTGTGACCACCTCAACGGGGACTAGGTTCCTTGGAACCGAACCTTGGTAAAACAAATCACCGTGTCATCCACTCTATTTCTTTGGTTGATTTGTTTTCCCCTCTCTTTCGGACTCAGTTTTATTTCTAACGCTAACCCCGACTTGTAGATTGTGCTTAAAGTTATAAATTTTAGATTCCGCCTATTCACCCCCCTCTAGGCGACTTTCAATTGGTATGAGAGGAGGTTCTTCATTAAGAGTCTAACCGCTTGAAGTAATGTCGGGAGGATCCGCCAAGAGGGAGATGGAAACGGCCATAAGCCACGGGAAGGCTCCATCAAGGGAGTCCAGCGCCAAAGGAAGGGAGGAATCACCTCCCCACGTCAAGTCACACCAGAGTGGCAACAAGAAGAAGAAAATGAAGAAAGTGGTCTACTACGAGACCGATTCTTCGTCGCCCTCCACCTCCGGCTCCAACACTCCGTCCGTCACTTCTAAGCGCTATGAGCGCAAGAAATTCAGTAAGATCCCCCTATGCTATCCTCGTATTTCTAAACGCACTCCTTTACTTTCCGTCCCATTAGGCAAACCACCGGTTTTTGACGGTAAAGATTATTGTATGTGGAGTAATAAAATGAGGCATCATCTAACCTCACTCCACGCTAGCATTTGGGACATTGTTGAGTTTGGAGCGCAGGTACCATCCGTGGGGGATGAAGGCTATGACTCGGACGAGGTCGCCCAAATCCGACACTTTAACTCCCAAGCCACTACTATACTCCTCACCTCTCTATGTCGAGAGGAGTATAATAAGGTGCAAGGGTTGAAGAGTGTCAAGGAGATTTGGGACGTGCTAAAGACCGCGCACGAAGGGGATGAGGTGACCAAGATCACCAAGCGGGAGACGATCAAGGGGGAGCTCGGTCGATTCATCCTCAACCAAGGAGAGGAGCCACAAGCAATGTACAAACGGCTCAAAACCTTGGTCAACCAAGTGCGCAACCTCGGGAGCACCAAATGGGATAACCATGAAATGGTCAAGGTTATTCTAAGATCACTTGTTTTTCATAATCCTACACAAGTTCAATTAATTCGTGGTGATCCTAGATATAAGCTAATGTCTCCCGAGGAGGTTATAGGAAAGTTTGTGAGCTTTGAGTTGATGATCAAAGGCTCCAAACAAATCGTCGAGCAAGGCGGCACCTCCACACCCGAGGTGCAACCCGTCGCATTCAAAGCGACAGAGGAAAAGAAAGAAGAGTCTACATCAAGTAGGCTCCCCATCGACGCCTCCAAGCTCGACAACGAGGAAATGGCGCTCATCATCAAGAGCTTCTGCCAAATCCTCAAGCAAAGGAGGGGGAAGGATTACAAACCCCGCTCCAAGAAAGTGTGCTACAAATGTGGTAAGCCTGGTCATTTTATAGCTAAATGTCTATTATCTAGTGATAGTGACAGGGGCGACGACAAGAAGGGAAAGAGGAAGGAAAAGAAAAGATACTACAAGAAGAAGGGCGGCGATGCCCATGTATGCTGGGAATGGGACTCCAATGAGAGCTCCACCGACTCCTCCTCCGACGAGGACGCCGCCAACATCGCCGTCAACAAGGGCCTCCTCTTCCCCAATGTCGGCCACAAGTGCCTCATGGCAAAGGACGACAAAAATAAGAAGGTAAAATCTAGAGCCTCCACTAAATATACAACATCTAGTGATGAGGGTAGCTCTAGTGAAGATGAGGATGATTTGCTTAGTCTTTTTGCCAACCTTAACATGCAACAAAAGGGAAAACTAAATGAATTAATAGGTGCTATTCATGAGAAGTATGAACTCTTGGATAGCCAAGAGGAATTCCTTATTAAGGAAAACAAAAAGCATGTTAAGGTGAAAAATGCTTATGCTCAGGAAGTAGAGAAATGTGAAAAATTAACTAGTGAGCTTAGCATTTGTTATGACACTATCTCCAACCTTAGAATTGAAAATGCCAGATTGATTGCTAAGGTTGAGAAGTCAAATGAATGTGATGATTCAATTGCCAATCTTAAAAATGAGAATTCTAGTTTAATTGCTAAGATTGACAAATTGAATGAATCAATTTCTAGCCTTAAGATTGAGAATGATAAACTAATTTCTAAGGCTAAGGATTTAAATGTTTGCAATGTTTCTATTTCCTGTCTTAGAGATGAAAATACCATGCCAAGATCTAAGATAGATGAATTAAAATCTTACAAACCCTCTACATCCACTATTGATCATGTTTCTATTTGCATGAGATGTAGAGATATTAATGTTGATGCTATCCATGATTCGTATTGCTATGATTAAACAACAAAATGATCATATAGCTAAACTAGATGCTAAAATTGCCGAGCATGAACTAGAGAATGAAAAGTTTAAATTTGCTCGTAGCATGCTTTATAATGGGAGACGCCCTGGCATTAAGGATGGCATTGGCTTCCAACAGGGAGACAATGTCAAGCTTAATGCCCCAAGAAATTGTCTAATTTTGTTAAGGGCAAAGCTCCCATGGCTCAGGATAACAAGGGTTATATTTTATATCCTGCTGGTTATCCTGAGCACAAGATTAGGAGAATTCATGATAACAAGTCTCATTCTGTTTCTCACCATGCTTATATGTATAAGAATGAGGCATCTAGCTCTAGGCATTCCACTCATATTAAAATGCCTAAAAAGAAATCTCCTATTTCATCAAATGAGCCTAAAGTTTCATTTAAGACTTTTGATGCTTCTTATGTGCTCACTAACAAATCAGGCAAATTAGTTGCCAAATATGTTGGGGGCAAACACAAGGGCTCCAAAACTTGTGTTTGGGTACCCAAGATGCTTGTTTCTAATGTGAAAGGACCCAAGACCGTTTGGGTACCTAAGAACAAGGCCTAAACTTGTTTTGTAGGTTTATGCATCCGGGGGCTCAAGTTGGATAATTGATAGCGGGTGCACAAACCACATGACGGGGGAGAAAAGGATGTTCTCCTCCTACGAGAAAAATGAAAATCCCCAAAGAGCTATCACATTCGGGGATGGAAATCAAGGTTTGGTTAAAGGACATGGTAAAATTGCTATATCTCCTGAGCATTTTATTTCTAATGTTTTTCTTGTAGATTCTTTAGATTATAACTTGCTTTCAGTTTCTCAATTATGCAAAATGGGTTACAACTGTCTTTTTACGGACATAGGTGTTACTATCTTTAGAAGAAGTGATGATTCAGTAGCATTTAAGGGAGTATTGGAGGTGAAAGTCACCTAGAGGGGGGGCGGGTGAATAGGCAAATCTGAAATTTATAAAGTTTAAGCACAACTACAAGTCGGGGTTAGCGTTAGAAATATAATCGAGTTCGAAAGAGAGGGAAAACAAATCAACAAAGAAATAAAGCGGATGAACACGGTGATTTGTTTCACCGAGGTTCGGTTCTTGCAAACCTACTCCCCGTTGAGGTGGTCACAAAGATCGGGTCTCTTTCAACCCTTTCCCTCTCTCAAACGGTCACCTAGACCGAGTGAGCTTCTCTTCTCAATCAAATGGGACACTAAGTCCACTACAAGGACCACCACAACTTGGTGTCTCTTGCTTTGATTACAATGAACTTGGGAACAAGAAATGGGGAAGAAGAAAAGCAATCCAAGCGCAAGAGCTCAAAAGAACACAAAAGCCTCTCTCTCTAGTCACTAATTTGTTTGGAGTGATTCTGGACTTGGGAGAGGATTTGATCTCTTTGTTTGTGTCTTGGAATGAAGTCTATAGCTCTTGTATGAGGTTTGATGGCTGAAAACTTGGATACATTGAAGTGTGGTGGTTGGGGGGTATTTATAGCCCCAACCACCAAAATGACCGTTGGTGAAGGCTTCTGTCGTATGGCGCACCAGACAGTCCGGTGCCCAGCCACGTTACCAGGCCGTTGGGTTCTGACCGTTGGAGCTTCTGACAACGGAGCCACCGGACAGTCCGGTGGTGCACCGGACAGGTCCTGTTCACTGTCCGATGCGCCTTCTTACGCCTGCTCTGACTTCTGCGCGCGCAGTTGCACTGTTCACTGTTCACTATAGCGTTGCAGACGACCATTGGCGCGGACGACCGTTGCTCCGCTTGGCACACCGGACAGTCTGGTGCTACATCGGACAGTCCAGTGAATTATAGCGGAGCGACCTCCCCGAATTCCCGAAGGTGGCAAGTTTGGAGTGGAACTCCCTGGTGCACCGGACATTGTCCGGTGGCACACCAGACAGTCCGGTGCGCCAGACCAGGGCTGCCTTTGGGTTGTCTTTTGCTCTTTTTATTTGAACCCTTTCTTGGACTTTTTATTGGTTTGTGTTGAACCTTTGGCACCTGTAAAACTTATAATCTAGAGCAAACTAGTTAGTTCAATTATTTGTGTTGGGCAATTCAACCACCAAAATCATTTAGGAAGAGGTGTAAGCCTATTTCCCTTTCAATCTCCCCCTTTTTGGTGATTGATGCCAACACAAACCAAAGCAAATAAATAAGTGCAGAATTGAACTAGTTTGCAAGATGTAAGCATAAAGGTTACTTGGAATTAAACCATTATACATTCCATAAGATATGCATGGATGCTTTCTTCATATTTAACATTTTGGACCACGCTTGCCCCACTTGTTTTGTTTTTGCAAAACTCTTTTGGAAATTCTTTTTCAAAGTCTTTTGCAAATAGTCAAAGGTATATGAATAAGATTTTGAGAAGCATTTTCAAGATTCGAAATTTTCTCCCCCTGTTTCAAATGCTTTTCCTTTGACTAAACAAAACTCCCCCTCAATGAAATTCTCCTCTTAGTGTTCAAGAGGGTTTTAGATATTAATTTTGAAGAGGTTATACCAATTTGAAAATTCTATCAAAAATAAGATACCAATTTGAAAATCTTTAAAAACACTTCTTTAATGCAAATTGAAAGACTACAAATTTTTGAAATTGGTGGTGGTGCGGTCCTTTTGCTTTGGGCTAATACTTTCTCCCCCTTTGGCATGAATCGCCAAAAACAGATACTTGTGAGTGAAATATAAGCCCTTTTTCAAACTTTCTCCCCCTTTGGGAAATAGTATATGAGTGAAGATTATACCAAAGTGGAGAGCGGTGCGGAGTGACGGCGAAGGATGAATAATTCGATGGAGTGGAGTGGAAGCCTTGTCTTCACCGAAGACTCCATTTCCCTTTCAATCTATGACTTAGCATGAAATGCACTTGAAGAACACATTAGTCATAGCAAATGAGGGAGAGATGATCAAAGGTATATAAATGAGCTATGTGAGCAAAATATCAATCAAAATTGCGAGAATCAAGAATATTTAGTTCATGCCTAAGTTTGGTAAATGTTTTCTCATCTAATGGTTTGGTAAAGATATCAGCTAATTGTTCTTTGTTGCTAACATATGCAATCTTGATATCCCGCCTTTGTTGGTGATCCCTTAAATAGTGATACCAAATGGCTATGTGCTTAGTGCGGCTGTGCTCAACGGGATTATCCACCATACGGATTGCACTCTCATTATCACATAGGAGAGGAACTTTGGTTAATTTGTAACCATAGTCCCTAAGGGTTTGCCTCATCCAGAGCAATTGCGCGCAACAATGGCCTACGGAAATATACTCGGCTTCGGCGGTAGAAAGAGCTACAGAATTTTGTTTCTTAGAAGCCCAAGACACCAGAGATCTTCCCAAGAACTGACAAGTCCCTGATGTGCTCTTTCTATCAATTTTACACCCTGCCCAATCAGCATCTGAATATCCAATTAAATCAAATGTGGATCCCCTGGGGTACCAAAGGCCAAACTTAGGGGTATAAACTAAATATCTCAAGATTCGTCTTATGGCCCTAAGGTGAACTTCCTTAGGATCGGCTTGGAATCTTGCACACATGCATACGGAAAGCATAATATTCGGTCAAGAAGCACATAAATAGAGTAAAGAACCTATCATCGACCGGTATACCTTTTGATCTACGGATTTACCTCCCGTGTCGAGGTCGAGATGCCCATTGGTTCCCATGGGTGTCTTGATGGGCTTGGCATCCTTCATCCCAAACTTGGTGAGTATGTCTTGAATGTACTTCGTTTGGCTGATGAAGGTGCCCTCTTGGAGTTGCTTCACTTGAAATCCTAAGAAATACTTCAACTCCCCCATCATAGACATCTCGAATTTTTGAATCATGATCCTACTAAACTCTTCACAAGTAGATTTGTTAGTAGACCTAAATATGATATCATCAACATAAATTTGGCATACAAACAAATCATTTGCAATTGTTTTAGTAAAGAGAGTAGGATCGGCTTTGTCGACTTTGAAGCCATTAGCAATAAGAAAATCTCTTAGGCATTCATACCATGCTCTTGGGGCTTGCTTGAGCCCATAAAGCGCCTTAGAGAGTTTATAGACATGATTAGGGTACTCACTATCTTCAAAGCCGGGAGGTTGCTCAACATAGACCTCCTCCTTGATTGGTCCATTGAGGAAGGCACTTTTCACGTCCATTTGGTAGAGCTTAAAGCCATGGTAAGTAGCATAGGCAAGTAATATACGAATTGACTCAAGCCTAGCTACGAGTGCATAGGTTTCACCAAAATCCAAACCTTCGACTTGTGAATATCCCTTGGCCACAAGTCGGGCTTTGTTCCTTGTCACCACACCATGCTCATCTTGCTTGTTACGGAAGACCCACTTGGTTCCTACAATATTTTGATTAGGACGTGGAACTAAATGCCATACCTCATTCCTCGTGAAGTTGTTGAGTTCCTCTTGCATTGCCAACACCCAATCCGAATCCCTTAATGCGTCTTCCACCCTGTATGGCTCGATAGAAGACACAAAGGAGTAATGTTCACAAAAATGAGCAACATGAGATCGAGTGGTTACTCCCTTTTGAATATCGCCGAGGATGGTGTTCACGGGGTGATCTCGTTGTATTGCTTGGTGGACTCTTGGGTGAGGCGGCCTTGGACCCTCATCATCTTCCTTGTCTTGATCATGGGTATCTCCCCCTTGATCATTGCCCTCCTCTTGAGGTGGCTCATCTTCTTGATCTTCATTTTCATCCTCTTGAGCTTGATCCTCATCTTGGGTTGGTGGAGATGCTTGCATTGAGAAAGATGATGGTTGATCTTGTGCATGTGGAGGCTCTTCGGATTCCTTAGGACACACATCCCCAATGGACATGTTCCTTAGCGCAACGCACGGAGCCTCTTCATCATCTAGCTCATCAAGATCAACTTGCTCTATTTGAGAGCCATTAGTCTCATCAAACACAATGTCACAAGAAACTTCAACTAGTCCAGTGGACTTGTTAAAGACTCTATATGCCCTTGTGTTTGAATCATAACCAAGTAAAAAGCCTTCTACAGCCTTAGGAGCAAATTTAGATTTTCTACCTCTTTTAACAAGAATAAAGCATTTGCTACCAAAGACTCTAAAATATGAAACATTGGGCTTTTTATCGGTGAGGAGTTCATAAGATGTCTTCTTGAGGACTCGGTGAAGGTAGAAACGGTTGATGGCGTAGCAAGCGGTGTTGATTGCTTCCGCCCAAAACCGGTCCGAAGTCTTGTACTCATCAAGCATGGTCCTCGCCATGTCAAGTAGAGTTCTATTCTTCCTCTCCACTACACCATTTTGTTGTGGCGTGTAGGGAGAAGAGAACTCATGCTTGATGCCCTCGTCCTCAAGAAAGCCTTCAATTTGAGAGTTCTTGAACTCCATCCCGTTGTCTCTTCTAATATTTTTGATCCTTAAGCTGAACTCATTTTGAGCCCGTCTCAAGAATCCCTTTAAGGTCTCTTGGGTTTGAGATTTATCCTGCAAAAAGAACAACCAAGTGAAGCGAGAATAATCATCCATAATAACTAGACAGTACTTACTCCTGCCGATGCTTATGTAAGCTATGGGGCTGAATAGATCCATGTGGAGTAGCTCAAGCGGCCTGTCAGTCGTCATGATGTTCTTGTGTGGATGATGAACACCAACTTGCTTTCTTGCTTGACATGCGCTACAAATCCTGTCTTTCTCAAAATGAACATTTGTTAGTCCCAAAATGTGCTCTCCCTTTAGAAGCTTATGAAGATTCTTCATCCCAATGTGGGCTAGTCGGCGATGCCAAAGCCAACCCATGTTAGTCTTAGCAATTAAGCAAGTGTCGAGTTCAGCTCTATTAAAATCAACTAAGTATAGCTGACCTTCTAACACTCCCTTAAATGCTACTGAATCATCACTTCTTCTAAAGACAGTAACACCTATATCCGTAAAAAGACAATTGTAGCCCATTTTGCATAATTGAGAAACAGAAAGCAAATTGTAATCTAAAGAATCTACAAGAAAAACATTGGAAATAGAATGGTCAGGTGATATTGCAATTTTACCAAGTCCTTTGACTAATCCTTGATTTCCATCCCCAAATGTGATAGCTCTTTGGGGATCTTGGTTTTTCTCATAGGAGAACATCCTTTTCTCCCCAGTCATGTGGTTTGTGCACCCTCTGTCAATAATCCAACTTGAGCCCCCAGATGCATAAACCTATAAAACAATTTTAGGTCTTGTTCTTAGGTACCCAAACGGTCTTGGGTCCTTTCACATTAGAAACAAGCACCTTGGGTACCCAAACACAAGTCTTTGAGCCCTTGTGTTTGGCCCCAACATATTTGGAAACTACTTTGCCTAATTTATTAGTTAAAACATATGATGCATCAAAAGTCTTAAATGAAATGTTAGGTTCATTTGATGCAATAGGAGTTTTCTTCTTAGGCAATTTAGCATGGGTTGATTGCCTAGAACTAGATGCCTCACTCTTATACATAAAAGCATGATGAGAGCCAGAGTGAGACTTTCTAGAGTGAATTCTCCTAATTTTATGCTCGGGATAATCGGCAGGGTATAAAATGTAACCCTCGTTATCCTGAACCATGGGAGCCTTGCCCTTAACAAAGTTAGATAATTTCTTAGGGGCATTAAGTTTGACATTGTCTCCCTGTTGGAAGCCAATGCCATCCTTAATGCCAGGGCGTCTCCCACTATAGAGCATGCTTCTAGCAAATTTAAATTTTTCATTTTCTAAGTCATGCTCATTAATCTTAGCACTAAGTTGAGCTATGTGATCATTTTGTTTCTTAATTAAAGCTAGATGATCATGAAAAGCATCAACATTAATGTCTCTACATCTAGTACAAATAGTGACATGCTCAACGGTAGATGTAGAGGGTTTGCAAGTATTTAATTCAACAATCTTAGCATGTAAAATAACATTCTCATCTCTAAGATTGGAAATAGAAACATTGCAAACATTTAAATCGTTAGCCTTAGCAATTAATTTTTCATTCTCAATCTTAAGGCTGGCAAGAGAGGCATTCAATTTTTCAATCTTAGCAATTAGACTAGCATTATCATTTCTAAGATTAACAATTGAATCATCACAAACATTTGATTTCTCAGCCTTAGCAATTAATTTGACATTTTCATTTCTAAGGCTAGAAATAGTGTCATGGCAAGTGCTTAGCTCACTAGTCAATTTTTCACATTTTTCAACCTCTAGAGCATAAGCATTTTTAACCTTAACATGCTTGGCACTTGTGACCAATGTTGGGGAAGAGAAGGCCTTTGGTGACGGTGATGTTTGCGTCGTCCTCGTCGGAGGAGGAGTCGGTGGAGCTCTCGTCGGAGTTCCACTCCCGGCAAACATGGGCATCGCCGCCCTTCTTCTTGTAGTATCTCTTCTTTTCTCTTCTCTTTCCCTTCTTGTCGTCGCCCCTGTCACTATCACTAGATAATGGACATTTTGCAATAAAATGACCGGGCTTACCACACTTGTAGCACACTTTCTTGGAGCGGGGCTTGTAGTCCTTCCCCCTCCTTTGCTTGAGGATTTGGCGAAAGCTCTTGATGATGAGCGCCATCTCCTCGTTGTCGAGCTTGGAGGCGTCGATGGGGAGCCTACTTGACGTAGACTCTTCTTTCTTCTCCTTCGTTGCTTTGAATGCAACGAGTTGCACATCGGGTGTGGAGGAGACGCCCTTGCTCGATAATTTTCTTGGAGCCTTTGATCATCAATTCAAAGCCACAAATTTTCCTATCACTTCCTTGGGAGACATTAGTTTATATCTTGATCACCATGAATTAATTGAACTTGAGTAGGGTTAAGGAAAACGAGTGATCTAAGAATAACCTTGACCATTTCATGG